>CM018685.1:58027515-58408436 GCA_009363875.1 Mikania micrantha | reverse complement strand
GCAAACACGGTCATTGTGGACCGACACAGACAAAACATGAACACCAATGGTTGTTGAGCACAAACACGAACACTAGCATAGTCACTTACACAAACTCACGGACGGTATACGATATAGGTTGCCGGTGACCGACGCGCAGACTACACGCGAGCTTACGCTTACGATATTTTATCTAATCACTAAGGTGAGTTTACGGCCCCTCTTTACTCTTTTCAAACGCTTTTAAATAGGGGGAGAATACTAGTTGCATCGAGTCAAACAATTATACTGTATAAACATTTTATTGTGTATGCTGGTTTATTAGACAAACATTAAGTGTTGAACTCGTAACAAGCCCTCACAAAGTCTTACCGTTAATGTACGGACAACGTGGTAGATTTGAATGGATCCGTTTGGTGTGACTAACGTGGGCACAATATTGACTGAGTGTAATAAACCGGTGAAATTTTGACCTAACTTGCTGTGTGCACGAGACACAGCGGAGCAAGGACAAACAAGTCTAGTTCGGTAGTGACGCACTGACACTGGAGCCTAGGGCTCGGTACTAACATTTGATAAACAGCATGACACACGTTTATAATATGTATCTATCAAAACCTGTGAACTGACCAACCTTTGTGTTGACATTTTTTCTAAACTTGTATTCTCAGGTAACTGACAGGATGATGAGTATTCAGGAATGCACACATAAGGAACGGGCATAGGATCATGTGCATTCATATTTCGATTATGAACAAACAATTTTATTTATGTAATGTGATACAATATGTAGTGTCTGACAGATATTTCCGTTGCATTTGTTTAACATTTTATTTTCCGCTGCATTATGAAACTACTTATATTTCCGCTGCAAACTATTGTGTTGAACTTTTATGACAAACTCTGTATTTTGAAAACTCATATAGAGGTGTTCTATATGACCATGAGCTGTGATTCTGGCCACGTCACACCCACGTGGACTAACACCACGAGTGGGAATTTGCGGGTGGACATAGATATTCCGAGTGTTTCCACGCTTTCAAGCGCTTATGGATCGGACATCCCATCAGTATTTGCAGGAGGGGATTCTGTCAGGAACCTCGCAAGGTTCAAAGTGGTCAAGTAAAATCTTTTGTTGCCCCTTGCACCTCTTAAAGTCCAAACCCGAAAACTTTTCAGGTCTTTCAACATGATTTTCCACAGTCTGGGCAGCTTGGGTACCAACTAATGGTCCCATAGGTGTTGAAGTTTGAGCAGATATAGTTGTCATTTCTGAAACAAGAGTGGAAATAAAACGAAGCAAGTCAGATTTTCAGAAATAAGGTTTACACAAAACCAAAGTTAAAAATTAACTTTTTAACTCAAATAAAGTTATTTGAGTTCATGTGACGTTTGCATGACTTGTTTTGGCATAATAGGTTAAGACACTCTCTCCAAGAATCCCCAGGAAAGCAAGACAGATCCCTCGGCTGTTTGGGATATATGCGAATTGCTTTCCTAGACAGGAAACTCAGATAACGATGTCCACCCTTCCAGTTACTACAAGTCCGTCACATAGAACTTAAACTTTGATGAGCTTAATTTATCAAAATATTGTGGTTTACAAAAAACCGTATGGTTTACACAAAACCAAAATCAAATTTTACTAAAATTTGATACTTATTTGAGGAATTATGGTTTACATAAAACCGACCCCCAAAACCGATTATTATATTTTTTTAAAGCATCATACGTATTATGATTTTAATTTTTATATCATAAACCTTTTTCTAACACGCTCGTTAGAAATAAACGATTACAACTATCGTTTATAAAAACTCGTAGTTCAAAAATAAAACTGATTCGAATATATTCGTTAAATAAACGTTAACAAAATGGTTTATAAAACTTTTGGTATATACAAAAACGAATTGAATTTATAAAACCAAACTTTGTTAACGATTATCAAAACAGAAAATAATTATTTATGGTTTGGCAAAAACCAAACACAAAATGTTTGATTTTCCTATTAAAAAAAACAATACTTGTTACCAAAAAAAAAATAACACATTTTAAATTTCTTGATAAACAAACATTTGTACGGAACTAAATAGTTATATTTTTCTGTTTTTTAATCCGATAATTTTAAAAACACAAACTTATGAACGGTGGTTTTTAAAATCTGTTTTAAGCTTGTAGGAATATCGTTCACAAACTAAATAAATATTTTTATTGTTCAATTACTCGAATTACAATTCAGAAAATACACAATGAAAAATACATTATTACAATAAACATAATAGTGCTAAAATTCAAATTACAAGAAAGAAATGTAGTACAAGATGAAACAAATTTTAAAAGTTAAATTAAAATAAGAAGTATAGCATAAGATGAAACGAATTAAAACGAGTTCGGTGGCTGAGGATTTCTGTTCAACAGAGGTCACTTAAAAAAGATTTCGGGCCACCCAGGTGAACTCGATTGTTTCTCAGGTACAACAGCCGAAGCAGTATGTACTGCCGGAGTTAACCGAAACCCGAAACGTTACGTGAAACAAGAGTGTTTAGCACTAGGAATCGATTGTTGTAGGTTGTTGAGAACTCAACAAAGTATCTTCTTGTGTTGTGAACTTGTGTTTGTATGTTTCAAAGGGTGTAGAGATTTCTCTACTTAGCAAAGAAAACAAGAGACCAAATGTCTTTATTTATACATGTTTCATATGACATATCAAAGGTTGCCATCATGTCCATTAACAAGCCAATTCATGGCTTAGTTAATAACCAATTCATGACAAATAACAAGCCAATTTATGACAAATAACAAACCAATGCATTACTTAGTTAATAACTAATTCATGACAAATGAATTGATAGTTAAAAGATTTCTAATTTTTTTTCCTTTTTTTTTTCTTTTCACACAAAATTCCAACAACATATACAATATATATACATGTGTGCATAACTATCCGTCTATACAGACACAAACACACACACACACATGTATACGTATACAAATATACATGTATGGGCATGTCATATATATATATATATATAGGGAATGTTCCTCTAAAAAGTCTTTTTGCTTAGGAAGGCTAAGAAAAATTTTTAAAAAAAACCGAACCAAACAAACTTCGATTGAATTCATTTTTACATGATTGGAACCGGCTTGTAATTCCCTAAAACCTAAACCTTAAACCATAAACAATAAAACAAAAATTATAAAGCTAACCCTATACCTAAAGATAAAACCTAAAAGCTAAAAAAACATGCCTTAAAATCAAAACTTTAAAACTAGTTGTTAAAGCTAAAACCAATAAGCAAATATTATAGGGTTCGATGTGACGTTTTCATGCCATCGAAATGAGTTCAATCGGAGTTCGTTTAGGTCGGTTTTAGAGATTTTAAAAATCATTTTAGGCAAAATAAACTTTTTATTTGATCATTGCCCTATATATATATATATTGGTTGTGTGTGTAACTTTATAAAAATATAACCAACTTACGTAACTAAAACAATTTAAGCACTCAACTTATTAGTAATGTGTTAATCCTATACATTTTACCTGCTTGTCATGTAAAATGTATAGGAATAGTACGTTACCTATAAGCTGAGTGACTAAATTAAAACAAAAAAAAAGTTTGAGTGAATTAGTTGAAACAGTTGTAAAAGCCGATTACATTTTTATAAAGCTATATCATTATGAATTTGAGATGCATTAAATATGAGAGTGACGAAATTTTAAAGTTGATGTGCTATAAAAACATAACATGTTTACATAAAAAAATGTATTTATTAAAATATGTAGATATTAGTTATTCCATAGTTGGATGCTTAATTCTTGCTCACTATGATATCACACCCCAATAGACGATGAAATACGTCCGGGCACGAATGTGTTTTTTGAAAAGCGCATGACCAACTATAAATGTTTAATAATTAATTCAACCAATTTACAATGTTTTACAAACCAATGTAAACAAAGTTCAAACGTCCAAAAAAATTCATTTTTTTTATCAAATATTTAAAGTCCAAAGCATGTTAGGTGTTCATCCAAATATTCACTGAGTTGCACTTGAAACATGATAAAAGTAGAAAATGTCAACTACAAAAGGTGTTGATGAGAATCATAAAGTTGACTCAATAAATAGTTTAGTAGTTCAAAATTTGAATTATGTATCATAAGTTGATCAACATATAAGGTTTAATTATGGAATCATGCATTGTAAAGGTATATATGTATATGAATTGCGACAAAATAACAGTGATAAATTCCATGTAATTAGTTATTAAGGCTCGTTATGATTACAAAACAGATAAAATCATCGTCACATCGATTTGAAAACCCCTGATATTACATGTAATACTAATTATTATGGATGCCCCTAAAGTAAGAGGTATACAACAAATCACACCATTTTTCGATATTTACTTTATGTTGTCTGCTAAGTAACATGCACATGACAATACTGTCACTTTAAGACATCAACTACGTTTATAAATATAAGGAAATTTTCTCATAAATCATGTAATTGCAAGGCTTTAAACCACATATTTTTTTGTCTAGGAGTATCATCGATGCACCCTATAGTAGGAATTTATATATTGTTTGAATATGTGGGCATGTGATGGTAATGAATTTTTATATGTAATTTTTTATTGTTATATTTGCATATATTCGCTAAAAGAGGAGGCAAGTTGCATTTTTTTTGTCACCAAAGGCACCAAGTTACATTTTTACATTTCATTATTACTTTAAAAGTTTTTGAAAATAAAACGTCAACATAGTGTTGGCGAATACAAATAACAGACTCGATATGTAAGCATAGCATGTTCGGTCCTTTAACCATAATTAATAATGGCAATACTACACATTTAGCAGGTTATTTCACTGATCGATACAACTACTGTATACATTGGTTTATAATTGTCACTGGTTAGGAATTACAGCGCAAAGTGTCTTACGTTTTGTTCCCTCTAGCTCACAACTGGTCACTGGTTAGGTTGCCTGCGGAGTACGTCTTACGTTTAACCTTCCAGCTCACCTGTACCAGTCACATATGGGAATTTCACCCATATGCAGATACAATTTGCAAATCATATGTATACTAGTAGCCTAAATGCCGGTCTCATAGTATTCCTTTTATGCGTCAAAGTTTAAACATACCAAGCTTAAAAATGCATTTATATATAAAAACAAGTTAAATGTATTCACCTGTACTTTCGATTGGTTGGGTGACAACATAGAACTTCTTAATATAATTTAGCAACATTTCTCCTTAATATAAAATGTATTTAATATGAGAGAGATGTGAGAAATGAATGTTGAGATGCTCTAGAATTATACCATGTGACACTAAAAACCTTTATTTATTAGGATAGTTAGATTAGATTAGATGTATTTGTATGCTTGACAATACTTATCAAAAAATAATTTATTTATTTTAAATGGAAGGATAAGCATAAGGCATGCATACGTGCCCCCTTCTCCATATTTTATTAAACATTATTATTATATTATTATAACTAATTTAGCTTAAATTTTGTTTTTCTTTTATAACTTTCAAAATAGCGTGTTTTATAAAATTACAAATATACGATTATGTCCTACTTATTTTTCTCTACGCATCGACCTAAGTTTCCTTCAAAACGGATCAAATTCAAATATAATAATATTATTATTGTTATTATTATTTATTATTTGGACGATCAAAATTAACGTTCATTTAGACGCGACTATTTTGAATAATTTTTTCTTCTTACCTATTCGTTTAAATAGGTGCTACAAATATTGAACGATTGTTTCTAGTATTAAATCCTCGAATACACGTATTTAATAAACTAAAATATTTTATTCATTAGACGAAACCTTATGATTCAATTGACATCTTCTATTATTATATTTATAAGTAAGAATATTTTAATTATAAATAAGATTATTTTATTTATATTTTCAAAACAGGATGTTACAATTTTTAATTGAAGAAAGCGAAAGAAATATTATTAACAATATTATCTTTTAATTATATACATCTAAATTTGCAATGCTTGTGGTTATGTCGTAGAACATTACTTTCAGATCAATAGATATAAATATATAATTGGACATTTACATATTTTCCCTTTCTAACTTGTAAAATTACATATTTATTCAAATTATGCTTTAATAGTATTGTAAATTATGCATTAAAAATTTATGTATTGGGAAAACATATAATTTTGTAAGTTATAAGAGGAAATATATAATTCTCCCATATATAATTATCAGCGGAAACTCTAACTAGCTGAAAGCTTGCTTTAGTTGATAAAGATTGGACACTTCAAAATTCAAGCTCATGGGTTCGAAACCCATTCTTGCAAGCTTTTTTACCTAATTAAGTGTCACCAACTTTTTTCTTAATAGCCGACAATGGATGTGGCCTTTTCTTTTTCTTTAATAAAGATTGCTATTTATATAACCTTAATATGCAGTGTCGGTGGTAGGCCCACACACCATTTCTTTGTTTTAAAGATTAGCTTCTAACAATTATCAACAAATGCTTGCTAGATCAGTTGGTCAGGTGGCGCACATCTATACAAGAGGTCGCAGGTTCGAGGCCCATGGCTTCCATAATTTTTTTAGTTAAGCTCACATCTTTGTTATAAAGATTAATTACTAACGCTAAACCAACAAAGTTGGCTAGATGAGTTGCCTACGTCGCTCGCGTTTCTCCATGATGTCCAGAAACTTGCGGATACCATATTTTATATTTTAGGTTTTAGCCACTTTATTTGTTAAATAAGATTTCATTATACTATTAGAGCAAGAAACTACTTAAATGATTAGGACTTTAAGGTGTTATTTTTGTGATCAAAAGTTCAAAACTTTTTGCTAACAAATATTTTTTTCATTCTATCATTTCTAATGTTTCAATCCAACTCACTTACTATATATAATATATATTATAAACTTATTAGTTTTTTTGCTAATTTATTTTTTTTTAACTCTTTTTCCTATTTTTCAACTTTAGCATCTTACTATCATAACGCTAACCCGTTTAGTTTTAATGTTTCGACGTAACGTCTGTACAATATATAATATACTTTTTAAACCCTTGACTTCTTCGGAGGCCCTTTTTACCTCTACATATTAGCATTGCTTCGGTTATGCCTCTTTTCATTCTTTGCATATGTGGTTATTACATATCATATCCCTTCTTGCTTCTACTAAGATTCTATCTAATCTCGGTTTTCATATGTACAGAAGAGAGTGGGTTGGTTTTTGCCTTGGTCCAAACCTAAACCAAAATTCTGATTTTTGGATTTTGTGACCCATTTGAGTTCGATTTTTTTCGGTTTTTTATCTTTTTAAAATTCATTTAAGTTTGGTTTGGCTTTTGGTTTTTTTGCTTAGGCCTAAAACTTTTAGTCTTATAAAAAAACAACTAAAAAAATTGTATACGTAATAAAAATAATTGAACTACAACACTTCTTCATTAAAATCATTTATATATATAAAAATCTTTAAAATTATAAATAAAAATCTTTAAATTTTTAAAAGGTAATATATATATATATATATATATATATATATATATCAATACATAGACATACATTCGGTTTTTTTAATTTTCTTTTTTCTTATTTTAGGTAAATCAAACCAACCCAAACTTTCGGTGTTTTTAAAAAAAATATACCAAACTCATCGGTTTGTATTTGGGTTCGATCATTCGATTTGAATTTTTCGGTAGTTATTTTTCATTTACCTTTCACCATGACGTCTTTCATTTTCTTCCTTATATATGGTTTTTTCCCCATCTTTATAAGCCTAATCTAATTGCTTTTGATTTGTTTACAATCTAAAAATTATGTTTCGATTTGATTTGATTTTTTATGTCATTATTTTGATACTCGGGTTTTTATTATTTTGGTTATTTCTTTAGAATTTTATCTTGCAACATTCAGAAATTGTTTTTTTTTAAGTTTGACGTATTTTTTAATTTAAAGATTGATTATCAAGATTATATGGTTTGCATCTATACTCAAAGAAATCAACAATGGATACATTTGAAAGTATGTTACAACATATTACTTTTTAATCTGTATTTTAAGCTACATACTTTGTCTATGAGAACCTTAATGCATACTTAGATAAAAATGCTTATATCTTACAATGTACAAACAAGCATAAACCCGCCGCGAAGCGCGGTCACGCCATCTAGTTATTAAATAATAACCAAATTGCAATTTATTCTGTTAAAGTTGTTCATAGTGTTTTCCACTATAAAATCACATAGATTTTATTTGTAATTATATTGATTGCTTTATCTTAAAGTTTTTTTTTTAAAAAAAGCTAAACGATTTAAATTGAATAGCATAAAACTTGATTAGTATTTAGTAATTATTACTTTTTTTTTCATGTTTACACATTTGTTTGTTGGAATTTAAATAAATAAATCGGAAGTTTGAACACTTGGTAAATTGTCCTTCGCTTTTCCGAAGGGTCAACGAATCGAAACCCTTTCGAGCCATCTTTTTATATACTTTTTATCCTCTTAAAATATAAGTAATGTTCTTTTGATAACTACATTTCAATATAAATACTAATAAAAATCAAGTATGTTTGTGTTTTGGTATGATTACTTTTGATATATTTTACTTTTAAACTTTCTGCAATAAATATTAGTCAAAACGATTCCGTCACCGTTTTATATATGTTTTAATCTCTAAAATTGTGGTGCTTTAACTTTACACATATGTTTTATGTATATATAAGTCACAACACATTTTTATTTTTCTTATACTTTTTTCAATTATCTTTTTACATTCATATACCACAACATATATGTTACAATAAAGTTGTATGTTACATTTTAGTTCTTTTTAATTAATACACCGCGTCGTATATGACACACCAATGTTATCTATATACACCATAGTGTAAATTTTTTTAAAAACCTTTATTTCGCCCCCTGAAAAACAAAAAAATTAGTTCGCCTCCCTTAAAATTATAGTCAAGCTTCGTCACTGATAATTAAATGAACTCGGGAATAAAGTAATCAAAATTTTTACTTTTCTTTCTATTTCTTTTTCAATTTGATTTTTTTTCCTACTTTCATTTAATTTAATTTAATTTTTTCCCTTTGCTTCACCCTTAAGAAATTTATGGACTCTGGAGCATGTCAGTCTTTTGTTCTTCCCTTTTTCAAAGGGTTTCATTCGTTTGTCCAAGGGTTTGGAATCAAATCCACACACTTTACAGTCGAAAGCAACCTACAAAATCGTCGATTTGTGTTAACTCTCCGTATCATGTGCATTTTCGGATGTTCGTATGCTTTTGTGTTCATATAATTGCAGATGCAAACTTGAACGTTTATGCTTATTGCTTGTCGAGTTGAAGTAGGTTTGCAGTATAATTTCAGACTGTTTGATTTGGTGAACTGAAAGCGAAAAAAATGACGTCGAGCGGTGGAGGTAGTAGTTCGTGGGATGATTTTTTTCCGCCGTTGACAGAAGAGCCGCCATTACTTCCGCCACCACCGCTGCCGCCGGCGTTGCAGACGCCGCCCCGTCGGATGTTACGGAAACAAACGGCAGGCAATATCGTGGAACCGGTTATGGACAGCGAGGTGGTGCCCTTGTCGTTGGTCGAGATTGCTCCCATTCTTCGTGTGGCTAATGAAGTTGAAAGTAGTAACCTTAGGGTGGCTTATCTTTGTAAGTTTTCTTGCACCCGGCATAATTGTGTAATCACTGGTAGTTATAAATGCTTTTGTTTTTATACATTTTAATTTTACTTTGTCCTGGAACGATGGAGGTATTTTTGTTAGTTGATTTAATTATACTATGCAAAATCAAAGCGACGCCCCATATACTGTGGTCCTGTTTGGGATTGCTTATTTAACTTCAAAAAGACTTTTTGTCTAAATTACTAATTAACTTATGACTTTTTAAAATGAAGTTTTTAAAATGTGTTTGGATTAGCATTTCTAAAAATAGTTTTTCAAAATGACATTATTGTATTGACAATCATTTTAAGGTTATGGGTAGGTGGGTTGCGAAAAGCCGAAAATGGTGGTGGATAGTTGGGGTCAATGGTGGTGAGTGGTATGGTAGTGTGATTGGTGGCGATGGCGGTGGGTGATAGTTGTGGTTGGCGCGCGCGTATTGGGGTGAAGGCGTACGCGGTGAGTGGCAATGTTGGTGGTGGGTGGTGGCGGTGGAGGGTGGCGATGTTGGGGGTGACGGTGTCGGTGGGTGGTAGATTGGGTAAATGGTAAAGAGTGAGGGTAAATTTGTAATTTTATGCCAATAAGTCATAATTCATTTTGAAAAACCAAAATTTTTAGCTTTTGAAAAACAACTTATTACCCTTTTACAAAAACTTATTCTCAAAAGTCCTTCTAGGTTTGCCAAACATTTATTTACTTATTGGCTTTTTGAAAAAGCCGATAAGTCATTAAGTCATTTTCAATTGGAATCCCAAACAGGACCTGCATATATGTGTGGACCCTCAATGGACAAAAGTAAAATTGCAATAATTTTAAGGTTATTTTACTTAATTTGTGAAAATATCGTAAAAACATTGGGAAGATTAACTTCAAATGATAACTTGGATTCGAAGAATCCTTTGGAGCAGCCTCTTTATCCCAACTGAGATAGGGGTAAGGTTTGTCTCTATCCTTCTTTCTAGACCCTATTGAAAAATGAGAATATACTGGGTAAGTTTTGTTTGTTTGTTTGTTACGCAAAATCAAAAGGAAAATTTAGTGTGGTGGTAGAGGAGATGATTCTGACAATCAATTAATCATGCCAAGGAAAGTAGCCAGTAGGGTTTTGTCCTTGTGAATTGTGATGTAAGATCAACACAGGCTTATTTAGGTTGTAGTATAGAATAAAAGTTGCACATTAAGAACACAACGTAGAAATGACAAATTATGGTCACTCTTTTAGCTTACAGTCAGTCTAGGTAGTCTAAGACGCAAGGGGCAAAAAATAGGGCACACCTTTAGACAACTAAAGCCTTAAAAATTTGAAAATATATGATAGGCATAGAAACTTAATAATTTAGTTCTATTATATAATATAACAAAAACCTAAATAATATCCTTCTAAACCAGGTCCAAAAAATACGTGAAATTTGTTTTTATAATATCCCATATTGTTTTATGTAATGAAATTTTGTGAACAAGGACATGCACTCTTGGTTTGAAAAGCGGGAAGCCCACCGAGGTGATAGGGTACAAAACAGAGGCGTGAAGAGCGAAGCGAAAAATAACACCTCTTTCTGTACGCGAGGCGCAACTTATTGTATTAAAATCTATTATTTTTCTCGCAGGTTTTTTACGAAATCATTTACCCATAATTTTATATATAATTTAAATAACTTCTATACAACCCAGGGCCGGCCCTAGCTTTATGGAGGCCCAAAGCAAAAGATAAAATTGAGACCCTTCTAAAAATTTAAAAAAAAAAACCTGCAAGTGTTGTCCATCAACAAATCTGCAGTGTGGAGGCCCAAAGAAAAGACCAAATTGATTTTTGATCAAAGTGTTGATCTTTCTTTCAATAAATCTGTAAAGAACTTCAACAAATCTGTAAAAAAGACATTTTAACCTACGAAAACCCTCATCTTTTGTCATCCGGGCTTGGGACCGGCAATTATAAAGCAATGTTTATAAATGACAGAGTTAAAAAAAAATTACATCTATTGTTTACATTAAACTTATTTTTTTAGCTTTTATACATAATTTTTCTAGCTTTATTAGATGCAAACTTTCTAACAAATCAACTAAAACCAATTAAACAATTAAGTAATTAACCAAGCTACTTATCAATTATCAAGAATATACCAATTAACAAATCAACTAAAACCAATTACCAAAAACATAAACCAATAATCTGATCAAATAACCTAACTACCAAATACCAATTAACCAAAAAACATAAACCAATAATCAATGAACTCTAAACAATCAGATCAAAAAAACAATTAACCATGAACTATGAACTGTGAACAATATGATCAGTGAATCAGTGATCAATTAAACCTAACTACCAAATACCAATTAACCAAAAACATAAACCAATAATCAATTATTAATAAAATGTGAACAATCTGAATATCTGATCAAATAAACCTAACCTAAACCAATGATTCAATGAACCAAATCACCAATTAATCATGAACCAAAACCAATTGAAGTATTGAAAGTGCACCTAACTACCTAGCTACCTGGCAGTCCGGCACCCGTCGGTCGCCAGTCGCAAGCTGGAACTCGAAAGGGATGAGCGATTGAAGGATTGCAGAATGCAGACCCGCCAGTCGGAACTCTAAAAAGAGTGAAAGGGACGAACGATTGTCGATTGAACGATAAGGTAAACTGATTACTGATTACTCTCGATCGGAAGGGGCATAACTGATAAGGTAAACTGACTGAACGATAACAGACCCGTCAGGTGATCCGAAGGGGTATTACTGGTTACTCTCGATCGTCGCTTCGTCTTCGTCAATCGACCCCTCATCTTCGTCAATCGTCAATCACCAATCGTCCCTAGGCTTCACGCCTTCACCGATTGTTAATTGGAGCATTTGGGCGGTTCAATATTTTGCCCTAACCTCACGTCCAAAGAATGATGCCGGCTGCGTTTTTTTCCCAATCTCCCGTGTTTTGTCTTGACACCACGTAATGAAAGGGAAAAGAATGATGGGCTCAAAAAAATTAGTTGGGCCAGTGGTTTTTTTTTAAAAAAAATTGGGGCCCTATTATTTAGGTGGCCCAAAGCAAGAGCTTTTTTTTTACTTAATGGGCCGGCCCTATTACAACCTATAAAGTTGTTGTACAACATCAAGAAGCACAAATCCAAGCCCTCAAAAAAAGCACGACTCACCTGCGCTTTTTGTACACCCCTCACATTATGTCATGTGAAGCACCGTACTCCTTGCTTTAGGTTGCCTCAAGGCACACTTTTTTAAACCAAGCCTGTGCTATGTTTGAGACTTCTAGCCTTTGATTACATAGAGTTAAATCATGATGGTATGCTTAAAAATACATTTGCAGCCACCGAAAAGTGTTGAAATTACTAAATAGTAACTTTGAAAGTCATTTATGTTATTATGGTTTTGGAACTAGAGGCGAACCTTGGTATGTGCAAAACCACCATGTTTTTCCTTGTTCACTATACCTGTATGCCGAATAATTTATTTTTCTTGTTAGTTACTTTGGATAATGGTTTACTCCAGGTCGATTTTATGCATTTGAAAAATCCCAGAAACTGGATCCCACTTCTAGCGAATTCAAAACTTCCCTTATTCAGAGGCTTGAAAGGGTAAGTACTCTCTAAAGTTGTTTTGGGTTATTGGGAAGTAAATTTACTTATGTGATGATGTGGCATGACACTCCTTCCCTTTTTCCATTGCACTTAGCTATCAATTCAAGAAAGAATCATATCTATTTTTAATCAGGAAAATGATCCAAGTTTGATATCAAGAGTGAAAAAAAGTGACGCTCTCGAAATGCAGAGTTTTTATCAACATTATTACTCAAAGTACATCCAAGCTATGCAAAGTGCTCCTGATAAGGCTAACCAGTGAGTGTCTTAAATGCAAAGTGGATGTAGTTCTCACTGCTTTTTGCATCATTTTTCCTCATGTTCTTTACTTAACTCCTATATTTGTTTAGTGCACAGCTTACCAAAGCCTACCAATCTGCTAGCATTCTCTTTGAGGTTTTAAAGGCCGTTAATCTGGCACATTCAACGAATGTGGAAGAGAAGGTGTCTACAGATGCAAATTATATATTTGTTTCTTCAAAAATATCTCCTATGCAATTGTTTAGTTTTTCTTTACTATTCTATTTACGCTTAGGGATAAACCAATAGTTTCATCCTTTAACTTTGTGGTTGGTGAGTGATAAATTAACCGTTCCACAGATTTTGGAAGCACATGTAAAACTTTCACAGGAAGCAAAGATCTATCTCCCGTATAACATACTACCTCTTGATCTTGATGGTGCCAATCATGCCATTATGAGATATCCAGAGGTGCATTTGGAACTTAAATCTAATCTTGATTTTCTATACATTCTATCAGGGGTGAGCATGGTTTGGTTCGATATGGTTATGGTCGTTTTCATGACCAAAAATGATACTTTGGTTAATTCTAAATCCATATCCATAACCATAACCATAACCAATTTGGTCGGTTAATATTGAATTGGCTAATCACTGGTTATGGTTTAGTTTTGGTTAAATTCGTTTAATAATTAAATTGTTGAAAAACTAAAAAAAAATTGTAACTAAGCTTGTGGATCATAGATATATTGATGATGAAAATCGAAGTGAATCTCAAAGGACTTTGGAGTTACTGAGAATAAGAATAAGGGAACAAAAAGTAAAAGACCAAGTGAACCACAACTCACATCATGATATATTTAGTATCACATGTGACCCATAATATCTTAATCCAATAAAAAGCTATGTCACGCTTTCTATACCTGACTTGCACCATAACTTCTTTAAACACACACATAACCATAACCGAATGAGTCGGTTAATGGCTTAGCTTAACCATAACCGTGGGTTAAAGTCGGTTTCGATTAGAATCGGATATGGTTTGGGGCGGTTATCAGTTATTTTTCGGTTATGGCAATATTTTGCTCACCTCTACCTTCTATAAACTTCTTTAAAGTTGCTTTCTTGGTCTGTAGATTCAAGCTGCTGTTGCTGCTCTTCGTTACACAAAGGGCCTTCCATGGGGCAGGGAATACAAAAGGAAAAAACAAGATGACATTTTTGATTGGCTTCAAGTTATGTTTGGGTTTCAGGTAACAAATGTTTGCAATCAACTTCTTTTAACAGAAATGTGACTACAAAGTAGCAACATATTGTCCTTGAAGTTTACACGACAAGATGTGAACAATGTTAAATTATTTCTAGAAGAAGGATAATTGTGTATTCATCGCCTGGACCGTTGATTAAACCACTTTGATTGCAGAAAGATAATGTGGCAAATCAAAGGGAGCATCTGATTTTATTACTTGCAAATGTTCATATTCGCCAGCTTCCAGAACCTGATCAACAATCCAAGGTCATTTACATATCAACTTGCTATAGAAGCTAAATTAGGCAGTAAAATTCTGCTTTAGATTTTATGTCACATTGTTATGTTTTATATTTACACTTGAAAATTCATTGACGCTTCTTATTGCACATGCTTATTGAATTGAAGGAAATGGTTTTCAAACAAGTATACTCCTTCATATTTCTTGCTTAGAACATGAAATTCACCAAATGTTTAATTATTACCTGTCAAGTCCTATAACTTGAACTAGTCACATATGTTTAGACTTATGTGATTGTGGTTGGGAATGTTTACTGATGCAACGTGATATGGGTTTTAAAGAGCACGCCTCAGGCGCACCTAGGCATGAGGCGACCTCATGCGACAACTAGTGCGCTTCAAGGTACCTAAGGCGAGGGTTGTATAGGAAGCGCACGCTTTGGTGCTATGTGGGTTGAGGCGATGAGCGAGAGCTTCTGAGCTTTATGCACACGCTACCATTTTCTGGTTAGGGCTCATAAAAAGGAGTTTAGAACGTGAGGAACCTCTTGGAGATGTAAAACTAACATGTCGGAGATGATGGAGGAGACCTAGTTAGGGCAGTGGAAAAGAGATGAAGAGAAATTCTGAGAACAATGGTATTTTGAAAATAGAAGATGAAATATAAAAGTGGAGTGCATTGGAAACGGAAATGTGTTGGGAATTGATGGAAGGAAACATGTATGGGAAAGGTTGTAATTTAATGTCTTTTATTTTAGTATTAAAATTAAAAGTTTAAAACCATATATTTTAATGTCTAAGTCTTTTTTATTTTCAACTATTTTTTTCTTTCATTACAATTGATATAGGCTACACAAAAGGGTTCCTATACAATTATTAATATGTTACAAATTGATATTGTATTTATAACTATAGTAATACATGTTGAGAATAGGTAAGTTGAAGTTGCAAAACACCCGGGGATTCTTCTTTGGTTTAATATAGAAAGTGTCTCGGCATTAACGGAAATTTCATTAAAGCAAGTCCGTTTCAGTGAGCTGATTAGATACGCAGAAGATGAGGAGAAGACAAGATTGGATGAGGGTTGGAAGGACGCAAAGCGAGAGACAAAGAAGGCAGTGTTCGAAGCTAAAATAGTGCATATAGAGAGATGTCCAGACAATTGGAAACTAAAGAAGGAAAACATGACATGTTCAGGATTGTCAAGGCCAGGCAGTGGAAGAGGTAAAATCTAGAAATGATGAAATTCATAACAGGGAGAATGGATGAGTTTTGTTAAAGGACAAGAATTTCAAGGTGAGATGACAAACCTATTTTATGTTTTGTTCAATAACGAAAGAAATTATCAAGAAGATGACATGACCTTGAGTAACAGAGGACCATCATAAGAACAAATGCTATTGTAGACGTATCACTAGAAAAGAGGTAGGGAGAGCTCTAAGTAGGATGAGAAGAGCTAAAGCAAGGAGACCTGACAACATTTCTATTGAAATATGGAAATGTATAGAAGATGAAGGAGGTAAGTGGTTGACAACATTGTTTAACACTAAACTTAAAATTGGCAAGATGCCGTATTATAAGAGTAGTCTTTTAGTTCCTCTTTACAAGAACAAGGGATACACCGAATCTTGTGGTAATTACGGATTTATAAGAGAATTAAGCTCTTGAGCCATACCATGAAACTATGATAAAGAGTGATCGAGGCAAGATTGAGATGAGAAACTCATGTCATTGTGAATCAGTTTTGCTTTATGCTAGAATGATCTACTACAAAAGTGATGCACACTATGAGAATGTTGATGGAGAAATTTAGGGAAAATAAGAGGGATATGCATATGATATATCAACCTTGAGAAAGCTTATGTAGTATTGTAAAAATTGACCTAGTCGGCTGATAAATTTATAGGCGGCTAGGCATCGATTAATTTTTAGGCAGTCGATCAAAAAATCGGTAATCGGTCAAAGTTGGCTTTAATCGGCTTGGCGGACAAAATCGGCTAGAATATGATGAAATTCCGGCGACTTTTGAAATTTAGGCAACATTATCGTTGACTTTTGGAATTCTAACAAGAATTCCAGTGACTATTGATATTTCAGCAAGAATTCTAGCGAATTTTTAAAATTCCGACGATTTTGGAAAAATTCGATATACATATATATATAATTTAACATTTTTATAAAACTTATATAGATAATTTTGATGTATATTTATAATTTTGAAAAGTTATATATAAATGCTCCAATCTGATTAATCCTTAGTCCCTACCCCACCGCTCGACTAGTGACTTAACGATTTCTACAAGATTGGGCTTATGATATTTTTGAGAGTTGAGGTACTCTTGAAAATGTACAGAGAGTAAAAGATATACAAGCATACAAGTATACAACAGAGCTAAAACAACTGTCGGAGCGCCAATAGGAGATCCAAACTCCTTTCCAATGAAGGTGAGACTTCATCAAGGATGTGCATTGAGTCTGTTTCTTTTTGCAGTTTTTTTAGATGAGTTGTCGAAGACTATTCAGGAGGCATCCCATGGTTCATATTTTCGCAGATGATATCGCGTTAGTGATGGAAAAGATGGACCTAAATATGAGCTAGAGGAGTGACGAGCAAAATAGGAGCATGTAGGTTTTCACATCGGTCTATTTAAAACGGAAGATCTCTACTGTAAATTTAGTGGGCCAACGAAAAGAAAATGACCAGGTGACTATTTGAGGACAAGATGTGCCACAAAGAACAAAGTTCAAATATTTAGGATCGTTTGTGTAGAATGACGGGAAATTGATTGCGACATGGCTCATTGTGTCCATGCTAGTTGGTACAAGAGGTTTCTAGAAAAACCAGAAGGCGACTTTGTTTTATGGGACTGATTGCTGACGAATCAAGAAGATTCAAGAGAGAAAGTTAGACAACAGAGACAAGGATGCTAAAATGGATGTGTGGTTACACAATGTTTGATTGGATAAAGAATGAAGTATTGAGAGGAAGATTAGGGGTATCATGCATCTCAAATAAGTTGAGGGAGGGAAAATTGAGATGGTTTGGGCATGTAAAGAGAAGACAAATGACGACACTTGTATTGAGAGTGGAGACTCTAATGATGGAGGGGAAGAGGATCAAAGGTAGATCGAGGCTGTCATGGGAGGAGCGGATTCGATAGGATTTGTTGGATTGGCATCTCTCTGGGGACATGTTCAATTACAGGAGTTTATGGAGAAGTAGGATAAAGATAAGATATCTTTGTAGTTTTTAAGCATTAGACTAGATATTCATTATTAAAGGTTTATATATAGTTTTGACACTTGTGTATAGTATAGGGTTGTAACATGTAATTATGTAAACCTATATATGTTCTTACGTAATGAGAAGCATGCAAGCAATTCAGCCATATCAATTCTATCATGGTATCAGCCTACTCTACGATCCAATAAGCCGGCCCTAACCCTACCACCACCACCGATCTGCCTCTCATCTCCAACTGCTGCTACACTGCTGCCGATCACCTTCCAATAGTTGATCGCCTTCTGCCCTAACCCTACCTGCTACTGTTTATCACCCTGTTGCTGCCACCACAGGTCGTTTATCACTCCCCTGCTACCGATCATTAAGTAATCAAGTTCTTCATTGCTGTTTCTCAAGATCTACACCACCTGCTGATTCTCACCATCTCCACTAATCTGCTGCTACTCAATTTCTTTCTTGATTTCTAATGGCTACGCTTCACCCGGCTACTACTGTCACCAATATCAGGAACTTCATCCCCATTACCTTGGAGATGGAAAATGCACAATACACATCTTGGTCTGAACTTTTTCAGATTCATTGCACTGCTTTTCAAGTGCTTGATCATATTTTTCCTCCTGTCATCAAACCGATTGCTACCACTGCTGTTGATCAGGCAAAGGAGATACCTCCTGTTGATCCGGTGTTATGGTCTCGATCGGATGCCATCGTCAAACAGTGGATATATGGCACCATCTCAAATGACCTATTTCATACAATCTTGAAACCCAAGTCCACTGCTACTGAAACTTGGCAAGCCCTTGCAAATATTTTCCTAGACAATAAGAGTTCAAGAGCACTTCATCTTCAAAGTCGGTTCTCCAATATTAAACTTGATTTGTTCCCCATATGTTCGAATTAGGAAGACAATTAGGTTTTCATTAACTTGTCAATTGGGAATCACATAGACATGATTCATGCTTTGATTGATAAATGTATATGGTTTTGAGAACAAAGCAATGATCTTGTTGACAACCGATGACTAGACCGATGTTGACTTGATTGATTACGAGTTCTACAAAAACAAGGATTTCTAAATCACTTTAAAACCTCAATTCCGTTAATTACTAATTCAATCATACAATGAATGAAAATAAAGTAATGAACTTGAATTAGAAATTGTAAAAGAAACAAGAAATTGCAATCGTTTTACAATCAAACACTATTGAATCCACAAATCTACGAAGAACGAATTCAATACCAACATCCAACAAATCATAGAACAAAACCAATTGTCTAACCTAATTCTCCGCCCAAAGATGATCACAATCGAACTAGCCGGACATCCTCAAACTTGAATCTTCACAATCGTTGATCATAGGCATGATTCGATCTTTGCTTTTACGAATCCGGATGATCTTGGATTGATTTGGATGAGTTGGAATGCCCAAAAACGTCTCTTTTTCGGCCAGAAATCGTCCCAAAAAGTGTTAGAAACGAAACCCTAAGATTAGGCCTTAAATACGGGAAAGATTAGGTAAAAATCTGATTTTTCCGGCCGTCGCCGTATGATACGCCGGCTCGGGCGTATCATACGCCCAGTATGGTACCCTACGCCCAGGACTTTCTGCCAACGCTGGAATTTGGGCGTATCATATGTTGGCCATATGATACGCTGCCTTGGCCATACCATACGCCCAGGATGATCTCACCAATGGCTTCGTCTCGTCGAGAAACTCAGTTTTCATATATTATGGGCCCCGTAACTCCTCTCCTAGCCTGAGTTACGCATCCGCAAAATTTTGGCCTTCCAAACTTCATGTTTTCACCATTTTTCTCGCTCGGCTTCTCTTCCAATCCTCCAATAAGCTCCCGAACACGTCTTTAAACACTTGACACCTGCAATTCATCAACATACTCAAAGTAAACATGTTTCGTGCCAAAAATTGATAATATCACGCAGTTACGCATCAAATAACACAACTATTCACACCTTCATCACATATCCACATCTGTTCTTTGCTTGCCCTCAAGCAAAGCTCATCAAAACCATCCAACCATCATAATCAAATACATTTCCCAATTGCCCCGCCAGTTCTTACATTAAGTTCTAGATCATAACCAAATCATAAGACTTACAACATTACATAGTTTTACATTGTGACAAGTACAAACGATTTTTCAAGCAAAACATGGAATAACCTCTAACTAGACCTAACATGCTTCAAGTATATTTCACATGAATGTATTGCACCACTCACAATATTCTCTCCACTCGGTTTATTTCTGGACTAGTCATAATGCACTAGTATATATGTGAACTCTCAAGCAAAAGTGAATGACCGTCATCATAAGCTTGTATTGCAATCATACTTCCACCGAATTGCTAAAACCATACACAAATCAACAGGACTTAACAGATTGTAATGAAAGGTTAGGGTTAAGGTAGGTATAAGGAATTTGACGGTGACAACAAAATAACGGGAATTTAAGATTATTGAACCACTAACAAGCTCGCCTTACCATTATACTACAATGACTCTTTTTGTTGCTTCATATTGAGGTCATTTGACCTAATATTCTGCTTTTTTTCTTTTTTATATTTATTTACTTATTATTTTTTTTTAATTTTTTTTAATTATTTTTTTCATTACTACATTTGAAAACCAACTACACAACTTGTGGATTAAGACTTTAAGGTTCAACAAACAATTAGGCTAAGGCTCAACATGGCTTCTAATGGTTGGGTTGAAATGAGAAACTATCACAAACAGAAGGCTAACGAAACAAAGGTGAATCCTAATGCCTCCATCATTTTTGTGCAAGTTCTAGCATACGATATCAACACGCATTGCAACACAAGTTCTAATTTGGTATACACTTTGGTATCACTCAGAAACAACCACACTAAACAAAGATATTACAATTAAGGCTCAACTCTCACAAAAACGGTGGGTAAAAGGTTAACGACACAAAAATATTCATGTTACCTACAATTTAGCATGTCACCCCTAATTAGTCGTTATTCCATTTACGGTTTCTACAAAACACTTGCCTATCATGCAACTTAAAGACTCAATTATGATGAAGAACCTAATCCAAAACATTAACGGGTCAATTGTTGATGATTTACATTGAAAATTCTGATTTTCAAGCCCTTTGAGTTTACTTGGAGCAATTCAAAAATTTCAAAAATTTTATTCCTTTTTCACCCCCAACATCCCCACACTTAAGGTAACATTGCCCCCAATGTTCACTACCAGGCCTATTTTCCCTTAACAGCAGTTGTTACTCACAAATGAGTGCCTCTATTACACCAACCAAAATTTCCCATTTTGAGTTTACATAAAGTCCTAGTTCAAACCCATAACCACATAGTCTAAAAACAACCAACAAGACAGAAAACATAAGTTTAATAGTTCAATACATTAGATATATGGATAGAGCACATGGACCTGATCATAAGTAGGATCAGAGAGTGCGGTAATCATCTGGGTCATATGGTGGCCTTGGGATAGGGTCCCCAAACCACTGCTGGTACAATGCCTCCGCCTCTGTCTGCAATGACCCAAGGTTGAACGGGTCAGATGATCCACTCTGCTCCTATGGGGTGGGTAATGGTGCCCATGATGAGGAATGTGTCTGTGGATATGGGTATTGAGCCACTGATTTGTCGACTTCCCTTGCTGTGCTCCATTCCACTGGCCTTGGATGCTCCCTGTAAGGCCTACCTGCATTATAGTCCTCATAATGGCGGATTTGTTCATTATCCGCAAATCGGGCATTGATCTCCTGTTGGGCAAAGTATGCGTTGCTCCATGCAATGAGCTCCTGTCGTTCTCGGTGTTTCCTGTTCAGCTCATACTCCCTTGAATTCCTATCCCAGTTCAGTTGTGCAATGGGTGGCCATTGATGAAACTCTTTAGGCCTCATAGAATGCACAACTGCAGTTAGCAAATCATCCTCAATTGTCTTCCTAATTCGAACTGTTTTGAGTTTTGCCTTGCTAAACGGGTGGGATATTAATAAGCTCGATGTTAAAAACGCCTTTCTCCACGGAAATTTAAAAGAAACTGTTTTCATGCATCAATCTATGGACTTCTGTCATCCATCTTACCCAAATCATGTGTGTCGTCTACGAAAATCTCTTTACGGGTTGAAACAAGCTCCTAGGGCGTGGTACCAAAGGTTTACTGATTATGTCACTACCATGGGATTTCAACACAGTTCCTGTGATCACTCATTGTTTATTTATAGACGAGGAAGTGACATAGCTTACATGCTGCTCTATATTGATGACATAATTCTCACCACGTCTTCTACTGCTCTCAAACAACATTTTCTGAGTCTCTTATCTTCAGAATTTGCTATGAAGGATCTCGGGCCTTTAACTTATTTTCTTGGAATTTCTATCACTCGGAATGCCCACGGGATGTTTCTGTCACAACACCAATATGCTCTTGATATATTCACCAGAGCGAAAATGGCCGATAGCAATCCGGTACAAACACCTGTCGATACCGCAGGCAAACTTGGTGCTTCTGACAGGGATTTGCTAACTGACCCAATTACTTATCGTAGTCTTGCAGGAGCCCTTCAGTATCTCACTTTTACTCGCCCAGATATTTCTTATGCAGTTCAACAAGTGTAACACCCCAACCCGAATAGGGCTGACGTGTCACTATTATAGATATCAAATCAAAAACATCCTTCATTTAAATCAATAATAATCCAAAATAAATTCAAAACAACTTAAATAATCCAAGTCTTAAACATCTTAATTTAAACATTAAGAAAGTCTTTTATTCAATTAATCAGCTTCAATTTCTCTCATCGCACGTTCCCATGATTTCCCTGGTTCCCTTGTGTACCTGTTATAGAAACAACAGAAAACACAAGAAAGGAAAAACGGCTGAGCCAAAAGTTGCTCAGTAACGGAAGAACAATAGTAGTGATAAAAGATAAATAAGCGGAAGCAATTAACTGTTACAGAACTGATCGTATGATGCTAAACTGAACATGTGTCTGAAAACATAACTGAACATATATCTGAACACATAACTGAGCATATAACGGAACATGTAACTGAACATCTAACTGAACACGACAGATTATAACAAAAAAATAGTCGTGTAAATAAATAGAAGCACCCAGAGCCGAACTGATCTGAAGGATACACAGCTAGCTAGACTATGTACCTAATGAGATGGTGTGTGGGCGTACACACATAATGCCATCCCCCTGAACGTATAAACGTATAACATATAACTGAACTAGGATCGATCCATACACCTCCAATGGCCAATGCTATCCCTGAATACTAAACGTATAATGGAGACGCCGTGACTATTTATTACACACCGTCACGAAAAGTGTCACATCATTGACGCCACAATGACATGTCGGACATGCTCGGGTAACAGATAATTAAACTGAAATGTAGCCTAAATAACTACACTACAACTGAACGTGTTAATCATATACAGAAACATGCAATAATGAGTACAAGTCTAGGAGATCTATTGCATGCTAAAAGTCTCAAATTAGAATACATGATCAAAACGGGTCAAAACCGAATACTTTCTAAGTAACATATGAATTCTTCGAAAACTAAACAGGTTGCATCAACGGAAGCAACACGATAATACTAAGAGTACAAAGGAAGAAGTCCGTACCTTAACCAATAGATAGCAATAGCAAGGCAACACCAAAAACTCAAATCGTCTCTAAAGTGAAAGAACCTACACTTGATTGCACTCTAATTAAGATTATTGAAACTCAATTTTTATTCACTGACTCGTTAACTTAATTACTTTACATAATGAATAAACATTTTAATAATAATTGTAGTGACCAAATTTGATAACACTTGTTAATTATTTGTAATTTAGCTTTTCTTTGTTAGCTAAACATCAGGTTCTTCTTGTAAGCACATTTGTTTTAATTATTTTGAAAAGATTGATAAAATTATTGTAGACAGATTTGCATCAGAAAACTAATTCCTGATTTAGTTTCCTGTCATTTTCACTATTGTATAAGGTATGGTTAAATTACTAGTGATTTATGCACTTAACTACAAACTAGACTCGTATATATACCTTAGAAATTTGACCATTTTCCTATTAATGCTTGTTCTAGCAGTGCATGATTTGTACTGTAGAATTTTCCTTTAACATCTGAATAGTTTGTTTTATAATTAACAACCCAAACGTTGTAATTTTGTGTATATCATACACATTAGTAATGAAAAATAGGAACAATCAGGAGCCCCATAATTACTAATTTAAAGATATGATTACACCTATGTTCTTCCTAACTTAAGTCCCAAATTATTATGTTTTGTGACCTGTAATGGTTATGAACACAAACAGCCATGTTTGAACAATTGAAGCCTATGTAAGATTCAATTGAAAATCCATTTGTTACCTTAATAGCTGGTCAAAAACTCTCAACAGCAGTGAGAGTACACGAAATTATCACAGGGCTGCGAAGGTCATGGAAACCAAAATGAGCAAATTAAAACTGAACAGGAGTGTGATTAAAATAGGAGAAACATCTTTTGATTACCTGTTTGCACAATCATATGCGATATTAGCATATCACAAGGATGCACTAGTGTTAGTCAGTGGTGTAATGAACCTGCAACAGGTAGCTGATATATCAAATCGGTGGTATTACGATGCGATGGTAATCCCGTCAAAACAAAAACGAGCAAAGAGGCGACGTAGGGTTGTGATTCGATGGCGATTAAGCACAAACAGGGCCAGATTTCTTTTGCGAATGAGGCGCGATTGAAGAGGGTTTCCATCCGACTCTCCCGGTAATTTGTTATTGATAATGGATTCATGAAGATGAGGGATTTGACCGGAGAAGAAGGAACGGTTAGGTCAAAAGAGAATTTTTGTTTCTCTTCTTCAGCTCTTTCTCACGCACACTGTATATATTGTTGTTTTTTTTTAATTAGTTAGTTTATTTATTCATATATTGTTTTTGTGCGGGTGTTATAACAAGTATGTATGCATATGCACGCCCCTCGATCCTCTCACTTTCTTGCACTTAAGAGAATCTTGCAATATGTCAAAGGTACCTTACCTATGGGTATTTATCTGCGTCGTAGTTCCATCTCGTCTCTTATTGCCTATTCAGATGCTGACTGGTCAGGCTGCCCGGACACTCGTCGCTCAACGTCAGGCTACTGTGTCTTTCTTGGTGACAATCTTATCTCCTGGTCATCTAAACGACAAACCACCATTTCTCGTTCAAGCGCAGAAGCCGAGTACCGCAGGGTTGCCAATGCAGTTGTGGAACTTTCTTGGATTCACAATCTTTTACTTGAGCTGGGACATCCAACCAAACAAGCTTCTCTCCTTTATTGTGACAATGTTAGCGCGATTTACATGTCTGGGAATCCCATACAGCACCAACGTACCAAACACATTGAAATTGATATCCATTTTGTACATAATAAAGTTCAATCCGGTCAGATTCGTGTGTTGCATGTACCATCACGTTATCAACTTGCGGATATTTTCACAAAGGGCTTACCTCGGATTTTATTCAATGACTTTCGGTCCAGTCTAAGCATTCGTCATCCTCCTCCTTAGACTGAGGGGGTATATTAGACTAGATATTCATTATTGAAGGTTTATATATAGTTTTGACACTTGTGTATAGTACAGGGTTGTAACATGTAATTATGTAAACCTATATATGTTCTTACGTAATGAGAAGCAGGCAAGCAATTCAGCCATATCAATTCTATCATCAAGGCTAAAGGTTAGAGATTTCTAGCTGCAAGAATGACCTTAAGAGAAGCGGTATTGAATGTCGAGGGAAGAGAAGTGATGAGAAAGTTTGCGAAATTCACCCCCATCTGATTGAACTGATTTTAGTTTGGTATGAAATTGGCGTTCAACCATAACTATAAAGCGAGTGAACGTGTCACAAATATCAGACGTGTGTTAATGGGAAAATCCACATGAAACGGGTAAAGTGATCTACGCATAATAAAAAATAAAGATGACCATCAGATGAAGTAACAGGGGCAGGCCCCATACATCACAAAAAAAAAGATCCAAAACATGATAACTTTTATAAATAAAAGAAAGTAAATGTAACTTAGACGATTAACCAATGGAACATGCATTACAATGAGAAATAAATTTATCTTTAAAAATAGGTTTACAATACTTAGAAAGCATAGAATTAAAAACATGTGGATGTGGATGTCCCAAACGATGATGCCAAATAGTTGGAGAAGCTCGAGTAGTGGAAAATGCAACTTTGTTGATTGGACGGTCTTTGGGAAGGAAAAGAGAATAGAGGCCATCATTGCTTGGACCCATGAGGAGGATAGTGCATTTAGACTTGTCCTTCACAAGAAAAAAATTATCTTGAAATTCAAAGAAAACATGATTGTCTTTGCAAAATTGTTGTACGGAATGAAGATTAGTTTTAATTTCAGGAACATGTAAGATGTTGTTTAGGGAAAAAGTTTTGGAAGGAGAATAGAAACGGGAAGAACCAATATGAAGGATAGGGAGACCCTTACCATTTCAACATGAAGGTTATCCTCACCAAAGTATGGCTCCGAGTTGTCGAAACCAGAGTGATCAGGAGAAACATGGTTATTGGAACCTGTATCTGGTAGCCAAGCAGTTGTAGAAGCATGTGAACGATAATTAGCATAATTTGCAGAGGGTTGTCGAGTTCTCAAGGTGGCAGGATCACGATTTGGACATTGGGAAGGTAGATGTCTAATGCCACAATCGTTGCAGGTGCCACAGACCATATTCTGATTGGATGCTCAAGTAAACTGACTGCGATTACTTCCAGTAGTCTGATAGTTGTTGCTGTTGTTTTGAGGATCACCACGGCCGCCATGCCTGCCCCCGTGGCCGCATATAGGGGCTGACCGGTTTGTGTAATTGGCACGAGGAGGCTGACCGGAGTTGGAAGCCGGCCGAAGTTGCAACCCAAGCTGAGAGACTAGTTGTTGAGGTGTCTGCATTGTGTCAGATTGAGGTGAAAGGGAGCCAGGTGCAAAATTATGGCTGGATGAGGAAGCCGTATGGGCTTGGGCTGGTGCAAGGACGGGTTGTGTTTAGTTGATCATGAAGGCATGATCAGATAAAAGACCAAGGAGTTCGGTAAAGGCTGTTGGTGATTTTTGGGTCAGGAGATTTGACTTTAGACCATTGTACTCATCTCGCAGTCCGGAGATAACAAGCATGACCAAGTATGATTCGGGCATGGGGTGACCAATGTTGGCTAGAGAATCTGAAAGGAGTTGTGCCTGGTTCAGGTAGGCTGTTACGGTTTCGTCACCTTGCATGGTGATTCGCAAGAGTTGTGTCTTCATAGTTGAGACACGAGAAAACGATGTCGGTGCATAGGCATGCTCAAGAGCAAGCCATAAATCACGTGAAGTTTCACCTTGTACATGTTGGAAAGAAGCTTTAGAGGGTGTGGATGTGAGAAGGGTGCGGACGTGAGCATCATTGAGGACCCAGGTCGCATGGTTAGGGTTGGGGGTGGGTTCATCTTTATCATTTAAGGGTGGGATAGTATGTGGTGGGCAGGGAATTGTTCCATCAATATAGCCAAAGAGCCCATTGGTGACAAGAAAAGGTTTGAGCATGGATTTCCAAAAACCATAGTTGGTAGGTGATAGGGTGAAGCCAAACTTGTGAGAGTTGTGATTGTTTTGATGGCAGTGGAAAAGGGAATAAGAAGAGCCATTGTATGCGGCCGGAAAAAAGGAGATGATGAGAAGCAACGAGGTTGTTGGCTGCCGGAGGAAATAAAAAAGAGATGAGAGGCGGTGAGGGGTCGGCTGCCGGTGATGGTGATGGCCGCAGATTGTGTCCACGGTGGTGATAGATGGTCGTCGGCAATGGATTGACGATCGGCGTGAATAGGGTTACGTAACCCTGGCTGTGATACCACATTAAACGATGTGATCTTGAATTATTGTGTTAAACATAATTACATAAGGATAATATATAGAGAAGAAATTTACATCGCAAACTCTCTAATATAAACTAATACTAAACAAATACTAAACTGTCTAATAAGTAGGATAAAGACAAGATATCTTTGTAGTTTTTAAGGCTAAAGGTTAGAGATTTCTAGCTGCAAGAATGACCTTAAAATTAGGTTTATCTTATTTTCAATATAACATGTATTTGATATGATATGATTTGATATGCAAGTGCGTTACATTGTTTGTTTGTATACTTATAATTTTGCTCGTGTATTTGCATTTGTGAAAACAAAATCATCATAGTAGTAGATAAATAAAATGTTTTCTGATATCTTTAAGCCAGAAGCAACCTCTTCATCCCATTGGGATAAAGTAAGTTTTGCCTTCATCTCTGTTAGCCTTAATACATAAGTTGGTCAAGTAATTGGATTAGTATCTTAATGGGTCAAGTGGGTCAAGTTTTAGTATGTTATGTTTTAGTATTATTGGGCTTGGAACATGTGAATATAAAGTCCAGTACGTCTATATGTATCAGGTTAATGTTTGTGTGTTGGTCAAAGTCAACAAGATGGGAAGTTAATTAACTGTGATTAACAGTTAATTAACTAACTAATGACGGTTAAGTAACTGTCTTGTTGTGTGTATAAATAGGAGTCATTTGAGTCTCTAAATTATCCTAACATTCACGTAATTATCAGATTCAAGTTGTGTATTTTGTGTTTTACAAAATCTTTTATACTTGCATAATGGAAGACACAAACACATCAGTTTGGTGTGCAGTGAGACATCAGAAGCCTGGGCAACATTGGTATCAGAGCCAGAGAAGGACGAAGGCAGCGACCAAGGGGGGTGTTCGTGATAAGGGTTTCGGCGGTTCTGCCTGTGTTCGAAGATGTAACAGGTTGTTCAAGGGAAACCAAGTTCAGGGCGCAATCAAGAGGAGTGATTCAAAGCCAAGTGAAGGCAGGAGGGAAATCATTCAAGGATTTGCGAAATTGAGACTTGGTAATGGCAGGAGGCCATGTAACAGGGCTGTTACAAGAGGTTCGAAACAGGGGAAGGTGCAAAAATCAAGAGACATCGTGAACAAAGCCTTGGGGTATGTCAGAAGAAGAAGACTCAATCCATACAGAAGATTGAAGAGGGCTAGGTGTTTCACATGCAAGGAACGTGGCCATGTGTTTACATGTTGTCCCAACAAAGCAGTAGGTAATTATGTTGATTCGATTTTGTTTTTAGATAATGAAAATGAATTCGTTGTTGTTGGAACCGAGAACATGGGTTGGGATGACATTTGGTATGTAAGTAAGATTAATGTAAAGCACCTCTCGGGAATACGAGAAAGTTTTGTGAAATTTCAATCATGTTATGGGATTGAAACTAGAACAAATCATCCTGTTGATTTAACAATAAATGGAATAGGAGAAGTTAAGGTCATGTTAAATGGGAAGGATACCATAATCTCTTGTGTTTCATATGTACCGGGTTATGGAAGGAATGTTCTTAATCTTGAACATCTCTTGTGGCAAGGTTTCAAAGTGAAATTCATGGGTGAAAAGTGTGAAATACACTATATGTTTGAACATGGGGCTGAAACAGAAGATATTGATTTGAATAAAATAACTCATGAAAGTTTAGACAAACTTTATCAAAGTTTAGATCAAGAGATGGTTATTGAAAGCAAAGGAAATAAGTTAAACTCCTATTGAGATGGTCATTATGAAGAGTTGTTTAATAAGATGATGAACTTTAAAGGAATTGAAGATGTAAAGGGAAAAGAAAAGATTTATGAATGTGTTAAAGTAAATTCATTAAGTTCTATGGTTGAATTTCTTGATCTTCTTGAAAATGAGGAATTAGTGAATAACAACAAAGAAACCTTCAAAGTTTGCTTTGACAATATGTTGAAATGGTTTTATAAGAAGCAACTAAGGCTTAAAGAGGAATTAGATTTGCCACCAAACTTAGATGGGTATGAGATTGAGATGATGCATTTCTACTTAATTGTGAAATACATGGGAGGCTATGAGAAAGTCACAAGAGAGGAAAGGTGGCTTGATGTTGTGGATAGGATGGGTCTCCTAGTGTATATGGCAAGAAGAGTAGAACTATGTTATATGAAGTATTTTGGCATTCTAGATTCCTACTACAAAACCATGAAAGATGAAGGAATTGGGACTAGCAAGACAATAAAGGAAGGTATAGAGGCTGTTGTGACTATGGGACATTTCGGATCAAAGATCAAGAATGAAGGGAAATGGGTAAGAAGTAATGTGAGTGCATTTAGAAGTTGGCCCTACATGTGTGGACCAAGTTATGTGAATGATGGATCAAACAACTCCTCAAAAGAACTCACTGATGATGAATTCGAAGATTGTGAAAAGGAGTCAATTGGTGACAATGAAACTGATTCAAGGATGGAAACTGGTTATAAGGATGGACTGAAGACTGCAGGTACAGATTTGAAAGGTGCAGGGTCTGATCCGGAAGATGCAGATGCAGAATCAGATGCTGCAGAAACAAGTTTGAAGGCTGGAAAAATTGAAACCAACACTGCAGGTGTATTGGCGCATGCAGGAGCTGATTTGGAGTTCAAAAAGGCTGGAAAAGAAGCTGCATTTGAAAATGGTGATAGTGAAGACTCAAGTAGTGATGATTTTATCATCATCACAAACAAAGATGAAAAGGATTGATGAAGGCTTGATCCAATTATGTATTAGGGGGGTGATTGTTAGCCTTAATACATAAGTTGGTCAAGTAATTGGATTAGTATCTTAATGGGTCAAGTGGGTCAAGTTTTAGTATGTTATGTTTTAGTATTATTGGGCTTGGAACATGTGAATATAAAGTCCAGTACGTCTATATGTATTAGGTTAATGTTTGTGTGTTGGTCAAAGTCAACAAGATGGGAAGTTAATTAACTGTGATTAACAGCTAATTAACTAACTAATGACGGTTAAGTAACTGTCTTGTTGTGTGTATAAATAGGAGTCATTTGAGTCTGTAAATTATCCTAACATTCACGTAATTATCAGATTCAAGTTGTGTGTTTTGTGTTTTACAAAATCCTTTATACTTACATAATGGAAGACACAAACACATCAGTTTGGTGTGCAGTGAGACATCAGAAGCCTGGGCAACAATCTCACCCCCAGACCCTATTGAATAGGGGGGAATTTACTGCGTATGTTTGTTTGTTAACATCTTTAGTTTCTAAATTTAATACCTACACATCGCTAAACTTAAACTATATAAAAATCATTGTTGTTGAAGTCGTTATGCGTTGCCAAATCAGTCAAACGGGAAGTTGCTAGTACTCAGCCTAAGTGAGGAGTACTCGAATATGGTAAGGTAAAAATAAATTTTCTGGATTTAGATATATGCTAAAAATCATAATTTACTAGTATTTATAACAAAATACGTGAATTTTGGCCGAGTAGGCCTGATTTATGATCGAGTTGGCCGAGCAGACCTGATTTTCACCAAGTTTAACTGAATTTGACTGATTCTGAGTAACATAGGCCGAGTTGTAGAAAATTACCTTTACACCTGACTGAGTACCTACCGAGTTGACTGAGTTTTTCAAAAAATATAGATAACCATAAAAAGGATTAGGGAAATGATGAACAAATAATTTTTCCTAAATTTAAGATTAGAAATCTGACCTGGAGTTTAAATCAGATCTGGTGTCAAGAACTTGCATGTAAGCAACACTAAATTGAAATTCATTAATTATTGACTAGTTTTCCTCACTTCAGTTTGCTTATTTCTTTTGCCTTTTGTGCCTCTTTTCTTTTAGTTGGATGAGCATGCATTGAACAAAGTGATGAAGAAACTTCTCAAGAATTACATGAAATGGTGTGAATTCCTGGGCAGGAAAAGTAATTTATGGTGAGGCTCCATCTGTATCCTTGTTTTGTCCTTTGAAATCATGGAAATAGGAAATTAACACGGTATAGGGAAGCTGTTGGCTTCAGTTAAGACATTGACTATTCATTCTGTATCTTTAGGGGTTTGCAAATTTATTATCTACATTGGCATCTTCTTGTTTTAACAATGTAATTTCGTGTTGTGCTGACAATAGGTTGCCAATAGTACATACAGAAGTTCAACAGCGCAAATTACTGTTAATGGGACTATATCTTCTTATCTGGGGGGAGGCTGCAAACTTGAGATTCATGCCTGAATGCCTTTGCTATATCTACCATCATGTATGCTCCCATGGCAAAAGACATTTATATTTTTTTTTTCCCAACTTAACTGTATGTTTTCGTTATTGTCATTTTTTTCGTAATTTCATAGTGGTAATCAATGCTTTAATAAGTAAAGTTGATAGCTGGCCTGAAGTGGATTCAAATTCACAAGTCGATGCACTTGACACTGAAACAAGGCCACATCACGATCATTATGGGTCGACCCGTATGAATCAGATTTTGGTCAGTTTGATCCGAAACAATCCCATGAAGTTGTATTCAAAGCACAGCCTCACCCACGTTTTTTTTCCACAATTGCATATCATCTCTTTTTTTTAGTTTATTTCCAATTTTAATTCCATGCTCTAGTTGGGTATCCCACCTGTTGGTTCAGGCCCCAAGTCACAAAAAAAACTCACACACTTTTCATTCATACTCATACTTACATATATAAGAAATAAACACTAACCCATGTTTGGACCCACTACTCCTACAACCTAGACCCACTACTTAGATTCTTTCAATATTAAAAACTACCCATGATCTAATTAAACATATGACAAATTAATAAGCTACCGACCCGTACTTGACTTGACCCGAACCAATGACCCGATCAAGATTAAACCAACACCACCTTCCATTTTCCCCAAATGATAACAACATGAGTAGTGGGTCCTTGTTTTTCAATTTCAACTATGTAATGCAAATGGACGATGAATGGAAGACAGATGGAGGGAGTTTATGTCGAGTATTTTTCAAGTTTGAATAAACTTGTTCTTTCTATTGCTAGTTCAACTTGGCAAGTTTAAAAGGTGTTCTTTGGATACTAATCACGGGTTCAAGTGGTGTTCCTGCATCTTGATTTCTTATTATTTTTCCCTATGGGTTGCTTTGAGTGGTGAATCTGCATCTCAATCAATTACTTTTCTTTCTTCATTTACTATCTTCATGCCCTTAAGTGGTTAAAGTGTTCATCGCAAGTTTTTTATACATGCATAGACTGATTGATTTTCCTGAAATTGACACTGTTAATGATATTCATCACGGTTTTCACATACTCTAGATGGCTTTTGAAATGTATGGTATCCTAGCTGTCAATGTCAGTACTCCCATGACTGGTGAGGGTGTGAAGCCAGCATATGGTGGAGAACAGGAAGCTTTCTTGAAGGAAGTGGTTTCTCCTATTTATCATGTGATAGCGATGGTACTGATCATTTAGTCTCTTTGTCTCAAATTACTTCAGATCTTATATTTTATGCCAATTGCCAATGTTACTTAAAGGGCCACTGTTCTATAGGAAGCTGCCAGGAGCGATATAGGAAAATCTGAACATTCTCAGTGGAGAAATTATGATGATCTAAATGAATATTTTTGGTATAAATTGTTTTTATGTGAGTTGGATACTTAGATTATATATGTACCATTGTCACTAAGAAACCATGAACGATTCAGGTCGCCAGATTGTTTCCAGATAGGCTGGCCATTGCGTCTTGATGCTGATTTTTTCTGCTGCGAGCCTGTGAAGCGACAGATGTTTGAGAGAAAAAGGGTAATCTACAACTGTGATTCCTTATGTACTTGTTGAACTTGTTTTCATATTTATAAATTTTGTGTTCAGTTTCTTTTATTGGGGCATAAAAATGAAAAATCATTCAGCTGGTATGCGTAGGAAGTCCACATCATTCCATTTGATCTAACTTTGAATGAAACTAGTTTTTTGCTTTTACTTTGGCTTTGGAGAAAAACTGTTCATGTTTTCTGGTTATTAGAGTATTAGACTAGGAGATTGGTACTTGTCTATTAGTGAGAGTAGTGATTAGCCATGATATTGATTTATTGTATTTTGAATGTTTTAGTCCTTAAAGATAGTATCTTGTGTATCTATATATACGGTAAATACAATGAGAAGCATCTAGTTTTTCAGCAAAACCGTTTTTATTATGTTATCAGAGCTCTTTCTCTGATTCATTAAACCCTAATCCAGCCACAACAACCTCTTTTTTACTTATGACTCTCTCGATTATAACCCTACCCAGTCGCTGCAGTCTTCATCAATCCAGCTGCTGCCTTCTCTTTCGTAATCCAGCCTCTGCAGCCTTTTCAAATCCTTCTCAATCACCCTGTTTTTTTTTAAAGATAGTGGTAACCTGAATTATGTGGTATTAGATAGATATATACTTTTTATTATAGTAGAGGTATTAGAGTCCCTGTAATCTCTCTTTGTGATATATAAGAATAGTCTCTGAAACCACAACCCTAAAACAGTCGCTACCTTCAATCGCCGTCTTCAATCCCGTTGCCGGCCTCAATCACGTCTCTGATCTCAATCACACAATCATCAGCTTCAATCTAGGCTGTATTTCCTGTCTTTCATCCTTCAATCACATCATTCTCATCCTCTCTTTGCATTACTCGCAGCCTTCTCTACAACTGAGAAAACAAATCACAACTCTCACAAGTTTGGTTTACCCTCTCTCTAACCAATTATGGTTATTGGAAAACCATGATTCAACCTTTTTTATAACCAATAATCTTTTTGGTAAAATTGACGGTTCTAATCCATGTCCACTGTCCACCATAAAATCAACATCATCTGACAAAAGTGCTGCACCAGTTACACAATCAAACCCCAATTAATCTACATGGGCTTCTAATGATGCTCATATATGCATGCTGATTCTATCCACCATCTTCGAAGGTGCCTTCCAACATGTTGAAGGTACCACTTCTTGTGACTTGTGAGTTGTGGCTGTCTTTAAAGCGTGCCTTTGCACCTCAAACATGTTCTCGGGAATACACCCTCAAGACAAAATTGCTCAAGCTACAGATGCAAGATGATGAACATCTGCAATCTGCTGCCTATCTCACCAGGGCACATGCCTATGCTGATGCATTGGCAAATATTGGTGAACCTGTGAAAGAAAAAGATCTGGTTATGTTGTCTCGTCTGGCCTTCGTGAAGAATACAACAGCCTGAATCTCACTCTGATTGCTTGCCAATTTCCCACAGCTTTTGCAGAACTTCATGGTCTCCTCTCTGATCATGATTATATGGTAAAGAAACCTGACTCCATGTCAGCACAAGCATTCACAACCACTACCAGCCAGTCATCTGCTTCTCCTGCTCTTCCTCAACTACCCACTGAAACACTTCATGCTCTTCAACAACTTATGTCTCAACTTGGTGTCCACATTCAGCCCCAAACACAACAGCAATCACATGCCTTCGACAGTTCTCACAACCATGGTCGTGGCTCATCTTCTCGTGGCCAAGTATATAACGCTGGCGGCGGACGCGGTTACGGTTGCAATCCTAATCAAAATCGCAATCTTGGATACCACAACAATTTTCAGTTCATACCAATGGTGGTAACAGAGGTAAGTTTAGTCGGGCTTCCAATCAAAACATAGTTTTTGGCACATGTAACAGGTGTGGTATTGGCCATATACCATCTCAGTGTCTAAATCAAGATCCAAACACCATCCGCTCTAGACAACCATCAACAAATTATGCTGATTACAGCTCACAAACTTCAACTACATGGCTTCCAGACATTGGTTCTAAAAACCATGTTGCTCCTGAGTCCTGATCTTGCCAGCCTTGATAACTTCGAAACCTACAATGGTGAAGATACACTTCATGTTGGCAACTGTATGGGTTTACCTATTTTATATGTTGGTTCTCCAAGTTTCATTCCCTAACCAAACCTTTTCCCTTTCTGAGATATTACACGTTCCAAAAATTAAAAAAATCTTCTTTCAGTTCAAAAATTTTGTCTTGATAACAATGTCTCTTTTGAATTTCATTTTTTTTTGCTGTGAATTACCTCCTCATGGTTCCAAGTGAAACACGTTGCTACTCATTTGTCTTCCATCTCTTCTTCCCCTTCACAAAGTTGCCTTCTTAGTTGTTCGTGCATCATCTGTCACATGGCATCAAAGACTAGGCCATCCTCATCAGGAGCTTTTGAAGTCCATATTATCTATTTATTCACTTCCTATTGCACTTAAAAGTTTGAGTACTTCTTGTAATTCTTGTCACGTGGGGAAAATCCTCAAAACTTCATTTGTTACCTTCAAAATTTGAGAGCAATATTTTTTTTGGATTTAATTTTTTGTGATGTTTGGTGTCCGGCATCTTTTAAGTCCTTTAATGGTCATAGTTATTTTCTAGATCATTTCACTAGATATATGTGGTTGTTCATGCTACAACATAAATCTTTTGTTCCAGCTTCATCCAAAAGTTTTCTTGCCATGGTTGAATGTAAGTTTCAAACAAAACAAAAATCTGTCCAAACAGATTGGGGTTGAGAATTTCAACCTCTCTCTCCTTTCTTCTCTCACCGTCTCTCATGCCCTCACACCAATGATCAAAATGGGTTCGTTGAGAGACGCCATCGTCATGTCGTGGAAAGATGTCTCACTCTCCTAGCTCAATTAGGATTACCCATGAATTTCTCGCCCTTTGCATTTGACACCGTGATCTATCTCATAAATTGGATGCCTTTTAGTACTATATCGAAAGTCTTCCCATTTGAACACCTACTTAAACTCAAACCTTTCTTTCTTGTGCATTTTTGGGTGCCAATGCTATTCACATCTACGCCCTTACAACAATCACAAACTTGCTTTCTGCTCCTCTCCATGTGTTTTACTTGGGTGCAGTCCCTCATACCATGGTTATCGCTGCCTTGATCCCATAATTGATTGTATCTACATAGCTCGACATGTTCGTTTTAACAAACAATGTTTTCCATTCACTCAACCTCCTCCCACATTAACTACATTTTTCCTCGTCTTCATATTCCATATGTCTCATCCTTTCCTGCTCCTATTCCTTCCGGTATTGATCCATTCTCACAATGTGCTACCCTTCCATCTTTCACTCTAGCTTTCGACTCACACTACCCACTACACCAACATATGCTCCACAATCCCTACCAGTTGCCCGGCCAACGCCCACACCAATCATTACGCATGCCTGGCGTTATAAACAACCTCATTCACTCAACCTACATCCATCCACAGCCCAAAAACACCAGACTCAACAGCCTTAAACACGTCCTCTCCCAACTAACCTCTATCAAAATCCCAAAAACAACCAACCCCTACATCCCATCCGCCTTTATTGCCAGTCTGCCACTACTGGCCCTCATCCCACTGAACCCACCTCCTTCATTGTTGCCAACAAATGTCATCAATGGCGCGCCTCAATGGCTAACGAACACAAGGCATTAATGAGAAATGGTACATGGACATTAGTTCATCCTGTATCTAGCTCTAATGTTGTTGATTGCAAATGGGTCTGCAGGCTTTAAAGGGATCAACATGGCACAATCACGCGTTACAAGGCACAGTTTGTAGCAAAAGGTTTCCATCAACAAGATGGTGTTGATTATCATGAAACCTTCAGTCTTGTTGTCAAGTCCACAACAATACGTGTGGCTCTTTCCTTGGCAGTTGCACAAGGCTAGTTCTTGTGACAACGGGATGTTCAGAATCCTTTCCTACATGATGATCTCCAATAAACATTTTATTTGCGTCAACTTGTTGATTTTGCCAAACCAAACCATCTATGCTTGTTGCACAAATCCCTATATGGTCTAAAAGAGGCCCCACGAGTATTGTTTCAACACTTTTCAGGAGCTTTTCTCGCAATATGCTTCAAAGTATCCAAAATTGACATCATTTTTTTATTTACTCCTCTGTAGAAACTCTTTTTTACGTGCTTGTATATGTTGATGATGTTATTCTAACAGGAAATAGTCAAACTGCTATTGATAATAGTAAAAAATGTGCAGTGCAAGACATCAAAACTCTATCTTACTTTTTGGGAATTGAGGTTAGTTCCAAAGGGTTGGCTTTGATCTTCACTTAGAGAAAGTATATTTTGGAGCTTTTAACTAAGGCTAGTCTTTCACAATCCAAACCGGTTCCCTCTCCTTGCTCCACCTAAGCTATTCTAGCTCTTGGTGACAGCCCACCTTTTGACAATCCGGTTCGTTGTCAACAAGTTGTAGGGGCGCTGCAGTATCTCACATTGACAAGATCTGACATAACCTTTGCAGTCAACAAAGTTTGTCAATTTATGCAATCATCAACCGAGAACCACTGTCTGTTATATAATGAATTATTAGATATCTAACCTTGCATCATGGTCTTCTCCTTCAACGGAATTTTGGTTTTAAACTTCATGCCTATACAAATGCTCATTTTCAATCTCTTACTGCCTACTCAGATGCGGATTGTTTAGGTTGTCCTGATACTCTTGATGAGCGTCGATCCACCGGGGGTTATCCATCTATCTCGAATCTAATCTTGTCTCTTGGTCATCTAAGAAACAACGAATTCTCTCGATCATTAACTGAATAAGGATACAAAGCACTAGCAGATATAATTGCTGTACTAACTTGGCTTGAAGCCCTACTATGTGAACTTCATGTTCCAGTGCAGTCTGCTCCTATTTTATGGTGAGATAACTTAGGAGCCACCATTTGCAAATCCTATTTTTCATGCTCGTACAAAGCATGTGGAGATTGATTTTCACTTTATTAGAGAAAAAGTTGCCATAGGAAAACTTTGGGTTCAATTCATATCTACAAGTGACCAGATTGATGATGTGTTTACAAAGCCACTGCCTTCAGAAAGATTTGCAATCTTAAGTGACATGCTACAGCGTGTTTCCCAGGCTTAGCTTGAGGGAGAATATTTGATAAATAAATACTTGTTATAATAGTAGAGGTATTAGAGTGTAATTATGTATTCTATTTAATCTTACTGTAATCCCTTTTTGTGAAATACTAGAATACAATACAATTGCCAAGATTAACTTGTGGAATGACTGATTTTCAGGATAATAAACCACCTGCAAAAGATCCTTGGGTTGGGAAAGTCAATTTTGTTGAGATACGTTCATACTGGCACATTTTTAGAAGCTTTGACAGGATGTGGTGTTTCTTCATATTGTGCTTACAGGTAATTTTTGTTGTATTTGATACAATAATACCAACACTTTATTATTCTTACACACCCAACAATCAATAACCACCTCCTATAGGTTCAGGGGAGGATGGTATGTAAGTGAACCTTACCCCTATTCCTAGGTAATGAGAGGCTGCTTCTCAGAGAGACACACCTCCTGGCTCAAGGACAAACACACACACACACACACAAAATTTATCATAGTACAATGTCAGTTCTCATTGCTCAAAGAGGCACCATTGGTGATAATTTTTTCTTTCTCAAGGCTATGATTATTGTTGCTTGGCATGATGCTGGAAACCCAACCACAATATTCAGTTATGATGTGCTTAAGAAAGTACTGAGTGTCTTTATAACAGCTTCGATATTGAATTTTGGTCAAGGTATGTTGAATTCCTGAAGAAGTGTTCTCTTTATTCCCTGCAAACTTTTAATCTTTTCTATTTTTTTTCCTCCTATAACTTTCTGCACTTCATGCTGAAAAGGTCCCTTTTAGTTTTGCTTTGATAGAGCAAGTGAACTTATTTGTTCTGCAGCTGTTCTTGACATGGCACTGAATTGGAAGGCAAGACAATGCATGGCCTTTGTTCTCAAGATAAGATACCTTTTACATGTTGTATCAGCTTCCACTTGGGTAGTAATTTTAACAGTTACTTGCTCACACTCTCTATCATTGTTCATTTTCATGATTATTGCCTACTTGTCACCCAACATGTTTGCTGCTGTGTTGTTTATATTCCCTTTCATAAGGCGTTACCTTGAGAGTTCTGACCACAGATTTTTCATGTTCATGAGATGGTGGTCTCAGGTAAAGACATTTGATAACGTTTAACCCTATCATTTGTTATTTGAGGTCTAGAAGTCGATTATATTTAAGGATATACTAATCTCATAATGTATAAAATATGACAGCCTCGGCTTTATGTTGGGGCAAAAATGCACGAAAACACGTTCTCTGTTGTCAAGTAAGATTAATTTATATATAACTAGTTTAGAACCACATGGATCTTATATGTGACCACACGTGATTTAAAATTCCAGGTATACAACCTTTTGGATTCTGCTAATTGTTACAAAACTGGCATTCAGTTACTATTTAGAGGTTATGTTCTCACCAGTACTTCAAGATTCATTCTAGTTGGTGCTCAATATTTATCATGTTTGTTGCTCTTTCCATGTGCTATACACGTTTCATTAAACGCGCCAAAATGTTTAGTTATTATGCCAAATTTCATGCATATGTTCTTGTAGGATCTCACAGTAATATTTAAGATTATTTTTTTGAGCATTGAAAGTTGTAAATTTTTATTGCAGATAAAGCCACTTATTAGTCCTACAAAAGCTATCATGAGTGAATATTCTTACACATGGCAGTCATTCATCTCCCCAGGTGATAAAAGCAAAAATATTCTATTCCTTATATTTGTTTTCTGAAATTGAATTATGTGATTTTGCAGCAAGGAACAATATTGGTGTGGTGGTTGCACTCTGGGCTCCAATCATTCTTGTAGTTTTACATATCTAACCTTTATTTGAATATTCCATTTGAATTTTTGTGTAGCTCTTAACACATAGAATGTATGCAGGTGTATTTTATGGATACCCAAATCTGGTATGCTATTTTCTATACTATATTTGGAGGTGTCTATGGGGCATTCAATCGTCTTGGAGAGGTTTGTCAATATTCATCTTTAATTGTGCTTTTATCTGAAATAAATATATCCTGTTGTTTTATTTTACAGTTTTATTACGGTATTGTTGTAGATTCAAAATTTAGGAACACTGAGGTCCCGTTTTCTGTTTCTACCGGGTGCGATCAATTTCTGCTTAATTCCACCTGAGAAAAGGAAGAAAGGACTTGCCACTTCCTTGTCACATAACTTTTCTACAGTAAGTTAATAACTTTTTAAGATAGTTTTCTACATTTTTTTCCATTTGCATTCACACTTGTTGGGTAAGTTTTAATGTCGGATAGGTTGCGGGTCTTTAATCGAGTCTAAGAGTCAAAGAAGTTGATTATATTCAACATTTAGTTTATATTTTAGCATGTGTTTTTTATGCAAGTTAGTGGGTCAAGTTAGTGGGTTAAGTTAGTGGGTTTGTTTTTTTTTAGTGGGCTGTATGCACGTTTCTTTCTTGAATGTGAGTTAGTGTCATATGGGTTTAAAAGGGCAGCAGTAGTTTAGGTTTAGGTGTGGTTATCTATATCAAATGTAATCTCTGTTTTCCAGCAATAGAAAGTGTCGAATGGTCCTGTTCAATTGTTCTTTCTGCACTACAAAAATCGAGTTTTGCTGGTTGTTATTTGACTGCTACAGCAGTGTTTAGGGCCTGATTACCATCAACACTTACACAGTTCCCTCAATATTTTCTCAATTCTTGTAAATTTCATGAAGTATTTTTTGTTATTTTCTCAAGAAAAATGGTCAAATTGAAGTGATAAGCGTAGACAATGGTTCAAAAAGTATCACTAGTTTTTTATAAAAAAATTGTGAAACTATTTCTTATCTTTTTCTGTTGATCTTCAAGTATGCCATCTGAATACTATCTTCTCTAATGTCTTTCCACTTATAGAGAAGTTATTTAGTACCATGGATCATGAGACTACAAAAATTTTTGGATGACTGGAGTTAGTTGTAAATCGAGTATTGAGGCTATGCTTCTTGTATTGCTGCAGCTCCCCTCTAATAAAGAGAAAGAAGCTAGATTTGCTCAAATATGGAACAAAATTATCACAAGTTTACGAGGGGAAGATCTTATAAATAATAGGTACTTGCTAATATGTTCTTTTGGCAAAGTTGGTTGATTTTATATGTTCTCACCTCTGTTGAATGTAATTTGCTGCTTTAAGGCTTGTTTATTGAAGAACTGCTTGTGACTACAGGGAAATGAACCTTTTGCTTGCTCCACAATTTGTAGACCGAGAGTTGGACCTAATACAGTGGCCTTTGTTTCTTCTTGCTGGAAAGGTATTACTTGATTACAGGAAACTACAAGATGATAGCTAATCTTATCAGCAAAGATCCATTGAAAACACATTAATTGCATCTCTAATTATTGAATTAGGTTCCTGTTGCATTGGATATAGCGACAAACAGCCATGGCTTTGCTCATGAGCTCAAAAAGAGGATGAAGAATGACAAATATATGTCTTGTGCAGTTCGTGAATGCTATGCTTCATTCCGCTGTATCATTAGGTTTTTGGTTCAAGGCGAACGTGAGAAGAAGTAAGTTCACTATAATGTCTAATAATGAAGATGCATGAATTTATTCAAGTTTGCATAACTATAATATCTAATATAATATCTTACTATTTATATTTTATTTATTTGTTTTTTAACTTGGTTCTTTTTTCAGGATTATCTACGATATATATTCAGAAATTGACGCACATATTGAAAAAGGCAGTCTAGTGACTGCATTCAACATGAGTGCTTTCCCTACCCTCTATGGTCACATTGTTGAATTTATCAAGTGCTTGGTAATGTATTTAATTAGCCTTTTAATACACTTCCATAGTAAGCCAACATGTTTTAGTTTTTCTATTGACAGTTGGAAAATAATCGCAAGGACCACGATCAAGTTGTAATTCTTTTTCAGGATATGCTTAAGGTTATCTTAAGAGACATGATGGTCAACGAGTTGACCATGTAATGCCTTTCCCATTTTATTGAAGTCTACTTCACTTTGTAGTTTGTTGTATTTCTTACATCATGTATTGTTTCTCTTTGTATACACAGTTTACACGAGCCACCTTATGTGGAATTGGGTCAACAATATAACCAATTATTTGCACCTGCAGGAGCAATCCTGTTCCCTGCTCCATCATCAGAAGCTTGGAAGGAGAGAGTAATTCTAACAAATACTTGGACATATTAAGATTATGGTCTCAATTATGTTTTTCTTCTTACATGCTGTCCTTTTGTAGATCAATAGGCTGTACTTATTGCTTACAGTTAGGGATTCTGCTATGTATATTCCATCAAACATTGAAGCTAGAAGGCGGTTATCCTTCTTCTCCAATTCATTGTTCATGAACATGCCATCAGCACCTAAAGTGCGCAATATGCTTTCATTCTCGTAAGTCTTTTGATGGTTCATTTGCTGTTAGCTAATATATTTCATTATTCCCTGTTTGCCTTTTGCTTTTCATGCTCATAACTTCAAAAGTCCTCTAAGTTGTTTAAAGCACCTTTTTGGCGTTGGAGGTTTCTGATTGCTTGTATTGTACATGGCTGGTATGAAGCCATTGTTGCGATATAAGTTTTAAAGTGGTGTTTTTACAATAAAAAAGTTCTTTTAACTTCTTCATATTGGGTTATTATATTTTGTGTTGTGCATATATTTGTATTTGTAGCATACTTACGCCCTACTCTTCGGAGGATGTTCTCTTTCCACTGGATTTATTGGAAAAACAGAATGAAGATGGGATATCAATGATCTCCTATTTACAAAAGATTTTCTCAGGTTTTTCATAGTTGTCTATCTTGTTTTTACATGATATTAACACATGTGTGGTGTGTGGTATGCAATACTGACGGGTGATGACCAACAGATGAGTGGACCAACTTTCTTGAAAGAAAGCGTTGCTACAGCATAAATGACCTAGTTGGAAACGAGGACTTAGAGGATGATCTATGTCATTGGGCATCATATAGAGGACAAACCTTGGCCAGGACTGGTAAACAACACTAATTCCAATTAACCAAAAATAGCACCATTGGTGAACTAATCCTCTGTAATTTATGCCAGTTAGAGGAATGATGTATTATCGTCAAGCCTTGGAGCTTCAGTCTTTTCTTGATATTGCTGAAGATGAAGGTATGCTGAGATGATTTTGTTTTTTGTAATTATACCACTTCAACTATGGGATTCCCATTTTAAGTTTCCTAGATTTGGTATTTTGTTATTCTGTTATGGGGTTTCACCAGATCTGATGGAGGGATTCAAGTCAACTGAACTGAGAGAAAGTTCACTGTTGGCTCAGTGTCAAGCTGTAGCTGATATGAAGTTTACATATGTGGTGTCATGCCAACATTATGGCATTCAAAAACAATCTGGTGATCCTAGAGCACAAGATGTTCTGAAGCTTTTGTCGAAGTATGTAATAATGGTGTAAACTTGGATTTTGTGAATTCTATTGATAAATTTACGTGCAAATGATTATGACAGGTACCCATCTCTCCGTGTTGCCTGCATTGATGAGGTTGAGGAGAATAGCAAAGATGCAAATAATAGGATGAGGATAAACAAGGTTTATTACTCTACTCTAGTCAAAGCTGTGCCAAGTTCTTCTGAGACGGGGCAAATCTGGGATCAGGTAAAAGTCGTAATTTTCCTTGTTTTAGCATCTTTATTCTTTATGTACTACTATGGCTGGTTTATTTGCTTCTGACTTCTGAGTACATTTATATTAAAGAATACGTTTCTTTTTGATAATCACGTGAAAGCTAGATAACTTGTTAACATTTGCAGTGTTATAAGTGTTACTACCCCTTGCTTCATTGTATCCCACAAAGTGATTCTCTGGATACCTTAAGGGTGAAATTCCTTTGATATAGAGAGAACATTTGTTATAACTGTAATTTTTTATCAATAAAATTTGAACCAGGTAACACAGATATGGTCACAAACCCTTGATGTGCAGGTTATATATAGGATAAAATTGCCTGGTCCTGCAAAGTTGGGAGAAGGAGGGCCTGAGAATCAGAATCATGCTATCATCTTCACACGTGGAGAGGGTTTGCAGACAATAGACATGAATCAGGTATGCCTTCAAACTTTTACTTGTATTTCTATATATGAATGAACTATCCTTTTGTTTCCCTTAACTTCAAGCTAACATCCATTTGTAGGACAATTACATGGAGGAGGCCTTTAAAATGAGAAATTTGCTTCAGGAGTTTCTTAAAAAGCATGATGATGGGAAATTCCCTACTATATTAGGAGTTAGGGAGCATATTTTCACTGAAAAGTATGCCATAAGTTGTACTGTGTTTCTTTTTTTTTTTTGTTTGTTTTTGAGCGTGTGCTATTTTCTTGTTATAGTGTTTCTTCTCTTGCACACTTTATGTCTAATCAAGAGACAAGTTTTGTGACGATTGGTCGGAGGTTGATGGCCAACCCTTTGAAGTAAGCTCTCCTCTTCATGCTTATTCTGAATTCCAATTTATTAATAGTCAGCTAACTACACTTGTTGATTCCTCCAGGGTTCGTTTTCACTACGGTCATCCAGATGTTTTTGATAGGCTGTTTCACATCACAAGAGGGGGTGTGAGTAAAGCCTCCAGGATTATAAATCTAAGTGGGGACATATTTGCTGGTATTTTTTTTGAACTCAAACGTCATGGTATGCTGTGATTATTTTTCATTAACTTATCATCTTTTACAGGTTTTAATTCTACACTCCGTGATGGCAAAGTGACACATCATGACTATGTACAAGTCGGTAAAGGGTGGGATGCTGGTCTGAATCAAATATCTCTATTTGAGGCTAAAATGGCCGGTGGAAATGGGGAACAGACACTTAGTCGTGACCTATACAGGCTTGGACACAACTTTGACTTCTTCAGGATGTTATCATGTTACTTCACTACTATAGGTCCCTATTTTAATACCTTGATTGCTGTATTTATCGTGTATGTGCTCCTATATGGACGTCTATATTTTGTCCTAAGCGGACATGAGGAGCTTCAAAACCAACCAGCCATTCTAAACAATCAATCTTTGCAAGTGGTTTTTGCCTCACAATCTTTTGTGCAAATTGGATTCTTAGTGGCCTTGCCTATGATGATGGAAATTGGTTTAGAAAGAGGTTTTTTGACCGCGTTAAGTGAATTTATAATTATGTTGATAAATCTTGCACCAATGTTCTTCACATTTTTGCTTGGAACAAAGAGTCACTACTATGGTAGGACATTGCTTCATGGAGGGGCAAATTACACGACAACAGGTCGTGGGTTTGCTGTGTTCCATACAAAGTTTACTGATAACTACCGTTTTTATTCCCGTAGCCATTTTGTGAAGGGAATTGAGCTTCTAAATTTGCTTATTGTTAACCAAATATTTGGTAAATCATTTAAAGGAGTACTTACACACATCTTGATCACTGTCTCAATATGGTTTCTTGTCATTACGTGGCTATTTGCTCCATTTGTGTTCAATCCTTTGGGCTTTGAGTGGCAAAAGATTGTTGATGATTGGGCTGATTGGAATAAGTGGATTAGCAAACAGGGTGGTATTGGAGTCCCTCTTGAGAAGAGTTGGGAATCATGGTGGGAGGAAGAACAAGAACACCTTAGTTATTCCGGAAAGCGTGGTGTCATACTAGAGATACTGTTAGCATTTCGCTTTCTCATTTATCATTTTTGGCTTGTTTATCATTCAGATGTGTCAAAGCATGGGATGAGTGCCCTGGTATGCTTTTTTGTTCTTTTTCCTGTTCTGCATTTGCCGACATAAAACAATGTTGCTGATGTTTTGTTTTTTATAGCAGGTTTACAGTATATTATTTGGCATATTTGTGGTGGTAAAGGTGAGAAATTTTTTTGATTCTTGTTTATTAAGTTTCTTAGTATGTATGCTGAGAATGTAATAGATTTGAGCCTCTCTTTGTTTTCTTGTTGGTCTCATCCACGGTATGCTCATATAATGTATATATGTGTTGGTTGTTTACATCTTACCCTCTTCAGACCCTACCTTAGCTTGCTAATGATGGATATACCGAGTACGATGATTATTTTTGCCTCTCTCACATTCAGAGAAAGCTACCCACTTGCTGTTAGAGGGCCTTGTTTTGCCTATCTTACATTCATCATGATCTTTAGTGATACAATTTCTTGGTATAACTATAATCATGGAGCTAGGAGTGTGTAGTTGGGTTAGAACAAAAAGAAAGAAGATAAAATAGAATAGCAACAAGCGACAATCAGGTTGAAATTAGTTATCAAAAACCTTTAGAAATCAATGAATCTAGAGTTATAATACCAAAATTACAAAAGCAGGGTGAGAGATAAAATTTACTACTCTAATATCTAAAGGAAATGAATCCACCTATGATGGGAAAGTGAAGATTGAAAGTAAAGATTAAACACTTAACTCTATTAAATTCATACTCATCAGATCTGATACTTACAGATATGAATATGCCAAGATCCAGTATTCCAGTGTGTGTTTACAGATGCTGGAAAAGTTGGATTATATGAATTAAAAGCATGTAGGGATAGAACGGCTCTAAGCCATCCTTTGGAGTATAGGTAGATCCTTTGTTGAATTAGGATCACCCAACAACTCTCCAAGTGTGATTTAACAGGCAAGATGATGATGGCTTGGTTTAAATTCATAAGAAATACTAGGCCACTGTATGATTGCTTACCTACATTTCACCCATCATAACCTGCAGGAGCATATTAGACAATATTCATGTGTACTTATCTAGTAGAAAGTCGTAGTATAGGGTACCAAAGTGTAACATTGTTCTTGTATATACCACATGTCATCTTTAGTATCATTATACGAATGTGTGACCTGGTATAATAACCAGGTGAATCAAAGTTGGTATTGTTGGGGAAATGATTTGACTATTCATATGCATTTTTTTTATTTGAATAAAACAATCCACAAGATTCAAGTATATTTTCATTAAATGTGGATATTTTAGATATTTAACTAACAATCTAACCTTTGTGCTAAACTTCCTTTCATGTAGAGTTGATTGGTCAAAATTTCCTGGGATTGATGAATACCCTAACATACTAACATTATATATTTGGTTTCTCATCTTACAGGCTTTATGGTTTGTGCGGGAAAGATTTGGTGAAGATTTTCAACTTCTTTTCGGTCTAATAAAAGCGGTCATTATGTTTGTCTCTGTTTTTATGATCCTGAAGGCAGTGTCCTATATGACACTGCAAGACATTGTTGTCTGCTTTCTTGCCTTTGTTTCAGCTGGATGGGGTTTGCTACTGGTCAGTAAAACAATATCTTCTTACCTATACATGTAGAATTACATTGTGATGAATCTTACCTATGCACAACTCAGTTATTTATCTGCTTAAGTGGAGTTGGAACTAGCTAAAATCTCAAGTAGGTTACAAAGATTGTCTGTATGCCATCGGGTATATAGTAGAAACTATGAATTCTGTAATTTATCTATATATGTAGAAAAAAAACAACACTTGTGGGTTCATGAGAGTTTTTTTTTTCCTGTCTAAACAACTAATAAAGTCACCATGAAAGTGCAATTAATTTACATTATTAAGCAAATTTTTTTATTGGAAATTTTTGTAAGGGAATCTAAAAATGTTTCCTTTTTTTTTTTATTTGTAATTTTCAGATCGCACAAGCATGCAAACCAGTAGTGAAGATGGCTGGATTATGGGAATCGGTGAGGGCAGTTGCTCGTGGCTATGAAATAGTGATGGGTCTAATAGTGTTCACTCCGGTTGCACTAATTGCAAGGCTTCCTTTTGTTTCTGAGTTCCAAACTCATATGCTGTTTGGCCAAGCTTTCAACAGAGGTTTGCAAATATCTCGAATTCATAATGGGCGTAGGAAAGATTCATCAGCAAGGGACGACTAATATTCAAAAGCCTCATAACACAATGATTTTCATTTCAAATTTGGTGAAATAATCATCACTAAAGAAAGATCATTTTGGTGTCCATATATTCATGTCTATTTGTAACATATATTGCTGAATTTATGAATTTTTAAACATGTATAAATAATTTACAAAGCATATAAATTAGACTAACATGGATCCAACCTGCTATATGTTGAAAATGATATATATATTTAAAGAGTTATTATTTTTATTCTTATTGAATATTTATTTAAAATATGTGAAATGTAAAGGAAATAATTTCATAAAAGGTGAAAGTGTCCCGAGAAAGAAAAAAGTTACTAGGATGAAGTCGCGTCACTTGCTCATTTAAGAGGGCCATTGTGCAGCCATGCAGTATCATCAAGAGTTCTTGAGTCTGCTTTTTGTGCCCTTGGGTCGACCCATTTTCAGATAATCAAGTTAGGATCAATGGCTTATGGCTATAGGCTATGGGGGGATGCTATTGAATTGAATTCTAGTGTCTACATCTTGGACCACTGCAATAATCTTCAAGATCTCGACCAGGTACTTGATACATTTAACAGATCATCTTGCATATGGACACATGAATATTATGTACCTCATGTGAACATGTGTATAATTAAATGTCAGATGTCACATGTAGTATTCTGTTTTTAGTAGAGATTTTGATTTACCCTCTTTCTTATTAATAACATTTTTTTTTAATTTAGTAAATAAAATGATTACAATAGAACTCATGTTATTTAAATCTTATACAATGTAATTGAGAGAATTTTTTTATATTTTATGTAAAATAAACATTTGAAAATAATAAATTTAACATTTGTAATGGACATGTTTTCAACATAATATTTAACACATTAAGGGGTCGTTTGGTAACGTCTGAACCATCGACCTCACCATCGGTTGAACCAGTGCCTGGGTCTTCGTCAGCCTCATGGTTGTGGGAGCGGCGGCGGTTGTAGAGTCGATCGATGTGAAGCGGTGGTGAAGCGGGAGCGGTGGCGGTGGTGAAGTTCATCGTTAGCCAGCGGCTGAACCAGGCTCTTTGTCAGTTCTCTTTTCTCATTCAAAAAGTCTAAATCATTCAGACATTGGTTCAGACATTGGAATCTATTTAGATGTTTTTTCCCTGAAACAACCCCTAAATCACCTAGGGTATTTTAAGTAATTTAATAAACCAATTACAAATTATTCATTAAAACAGACTACCTCTATCATTCGCTATTAAATTGTAGTTCAATATTCTTGAAGAAGCCCAACATGACTGTACCTACTACCTACATACAGCCGCTATCTATCAAATCTTGATTCTAGTTTCTGTCATGGTGTCGTTTTAAGTTTTTGTTACTTCTGGATGGTAATTTTTTAGTCAACTTTTTGGATGGTAATTTTTTAATGTTTTTTTTTTCTTAATTGTTTATTGGTTCTTCAAGAGCATTTTATAAAATTTTTAGATCAAATGCAATGTAAATTTATTTGATTAAATGCAACGAGTCAACTAGAGCACAATTGGAACTTGTAACAAAGAAACTCATAACGATGAAGGAGCCATGTGAGCACGATTGGCGTGGGTTTCTAATCATGTGGGAAGATTGACTTCATTAAGTAGCAACGAACGTATGATTTTTTTTTCTATGGGGTCTTTTTTTTTTATTATTTTTTTTTTACTTCTGCTAAATTGATGTTAGAAATTTTGAATTGTGTCTGGGTTGGGTTGGGGTAAAATAATAAATAAGATGGCACAATTGAAAAATATTGTCGATTTAAACAAGGTTGGGATTTAGGGATAATTTTGTAATTAAACATGGCTATTGTTTGAAATTACAAAAAAATTAATAAAACCTAACTTCATTTGGATTTGAACCTTAAACCTATTTTAAAAGGCTATATGATTCTTTCAATGACCATTACACCAACTTCAATTTTAGTCTTATAAATCACATTTAATTATATTTATGGGATTACTCTCTATAAATCCTATAAAGTCAAATGAAATTTCACAATATATGTTATCAACAAGTTGAGCTTGGAGGTACCAAACCCAGACTCAATATACATAGGTCCACCCTTGCCATTAAGTTAGGATTGCCCCTGCCATTAAGTTAAAAATTTGTATAAATATAGTGAGTATATATTTTTTTTATGAAAATTGTTTCAACCACACACTAGCAGTTTATAGATAAACCAGAAGAATCAATAAAACTTTCACCACTTAAACCAACATCCCTCATTGTATATAATTTTATAAGAAATGATGTAGAATTAAAGAATAATAAAATTAAATTCAACTAGTATTCTAGAGACCTAGACAGAGTCGACTTTATTTTGTTAACTGTTAAAAAAATACATGATCAAGATCAATAGCATCTAAAAAGATAAACATTTCAAAAAGAATAACACTTAAAAATGTTCACGTATGTAGAAAAAGACAAATTGCAAGAAATCAAAAATGTAAAATTACATTTGGGTCCTCCATTACATAGGTAGGGTTTTAATGAATTAATCATTTAATTGTAATTGGATGTTTAATTTACTTACATAACCCTATGTGAGTTGATGAATTTAACAATTTAAAAAACCATAGTTTGTTGTTGTATGATAAAGGAAAGCTAAAATAAAGCTTAGAGAATAAATTCATGACTTATAAAGATTGAGGACTATATCCAAAATTTTAAACATATCATCGGACCATCATGTAATTTACTATTAATTAATATATTATAATGAATTTACATAGTACTCAACTCAAATGAAAATTCGATTAACAAGAATGCAAATATATAGATTTTTTTTATAATGGGCATTTGCCCGGAAAAATATTTATATATATATAGATGATTTGGCTATGATTTACAAGCAAATCATTCTAATTGTAGTTGTTACCTCTTGCAAGTTTGTGTTTACTAATCAACTAAATTATGTTAAGAGATTAGAATGCACAAAGGGCTAATAAAGTGTATTTCCATCTTTTTCTTAATAAATTCAATTCTACCAACATGGCTATCAACGATCTTGTAGATATATTCAGTAAAAATTACATAAAAATATAACAATATTTGCATGGAATTTCAGAAATAAAATGTTGAATTTTAGTATAATTTAGAAATCAATCATATATCTTAATTTTGAGAAAATGCAATGCAAATTTGTTCTGTTGTTGTTGCCGTGTCACTTGATTAAACTCATTTTAGCATGCCATTCAAGTTTGGCAATATTTGCAAAACTGTTGCTACGTTTTACAACCTTTGATCTAGACAACCCAATGGCCCATCTTAAATTCTTAAATGATCCTATTATACCATATGCGTTAAGCCTATCAAATTAAGCATGTTGAGTCAGGTCGGGTGATGAGTCAGGATGACTATGGGTCAAGATGAGTTTAAGCAAAATAAGTCTGAGTTTAATGAGTTTTTTTAAATAAACATAAATGAAGTTAAAATATGTTGTAGTTAAACAAATATTTTATTTGAATCATCTTTAATGATTTTGTCATCAAATAATATTAATAATTTTTGCTCGTTTGAATTCGTTATATTCATATAATTTTTGAGTTATCATCTTGACGTGTATTGTATTAAGGTGTTACTCATCTCAACTCATTATATGTTATGATGCTACTTATTTTAACTCAAAATATAATAAGTATTCACAAAACCAACCAAATTATCTTCCTTTGGGTCTATATTGTTTGTTCTTAATGAATGGTTGTAGAAGTCATTAGAGCTAGATTTCTATGTTTAATACTTCAAATAGTTTAAAAAATAAACTTAAATATACTAAGTCAAGTACTTTTAAGTTCAAACTTAAACACATAGTTCAAAGGTTAGAGATAGATTTCTATGTTTAGCGGCTAGATTCGATGTTTCAGATGTTGGATTCGATAATTCAGATGTTGGATTCGATGTTTTAGAGACATATTAAGGATTTTGGGTTGATAAATGTCTCGAATAATCATGGATATGGATCCTTTTTACCAAAAAAATGGCAGCCTAGGCACCTCTTAGTGACAAATCGACAAGGTTGGAGGGCGCCTCGCGCCTATGCCGATTTTTAAACACTGCTAATATTTACAATCTATGGTGGATGGAGTGAAAAAAGATTTAGGTTGAGGTAAATCTTGATAACTTAATGCTTATGAAATGAAAAGATTTATATATACGCCTGTAACACCCCAACCAGGTTAGGGCTGACGTGTCACCTTTACAGATATCAGAACAAAACATAATTCCAAAATTTAAATAAATTTACCGTTTAACTAATAAAAATAATACAAATACCTAATTACATTAATGATTTTCTTAATCTATTTAAATTTCTGAATCTTGTTTCTCTTCACACATCCCCGAGTACCTGTCGTGTACACAAAAAAAAACTAACAAAAAAAAAATACGATTGAGCCAAAGAATGCTCAGTAACGGAAGGAACAATAGTGATAAGGATGGGATTGATAATAGGGAAACAAAAAAATATAACGAACTGTTGTTTTTACGTCAATGCGAATAACAAAGAAAGCTAAAACAACAACTGTAACAACGATACCACAATAGCAACGTGAAGCGGAAACAATATAGTCATAACAATCAAAACAAGCATGTAAAGCCACACCATGTAGAGAGATACCCATTGAGCACAATACAATAGGTGTGAGTAAAGCTGTTGGAACCCACCTTTAACTCACCAATACAATACAATGTGTGTGCACAGAATCCGTAGACCCAAATACACTTGTGTGAATTAGGATGGTGTCCACATCACTAACCCACCAATACAATACAAAATGATACAATTAGGTCTCCCTTAGGAGGCCTTGCTCAGGTATCGGAAGAGAAACAAAACATAGGTTCAATGTATAGCAATTTCTAATAATAAGATGTATCACAATCAATTTTCTATCAGTAATCGGAACATGTGATAACGAGTACAATTAATTAACAATATCACATGCATAACAAAGTCGAATCAATAAAAGCAACAAGCGAGGCAAATAACTATGATGAAAGAAATGAAGTCCGTGCAAGAAGAAACAAAATATAATTTATACTATAATGTGAAGAAAAAAACTCCATACCACAAACGAATCAAAACAAAATATACTATGATAGAAAATACGTGAAATCCGTACCTTTAAGCGTCAATAACACCGGAGGATCGCTAAAAAGTGGCGACTTTTGTGTTTTAGACGTGATGGAACAAGCATGGAGTATTATTGTTTTTCATGCGACGATGGCAAAACAAAAAAAAAATTCCCAGTCCTAACAAAGAGACAATAAGGGTGTTTAAATATTGTGTGCCACTAACGGTTTTAAAAAATATTAATAATAATTAAGTAAATAAAACGATTGATTAGTTTCCTACGGTTTTTACTCAATCAATTGCATTCAAATTCATATTAATTTAAGTTACTTATTGATTTCATTCAATTTATATTATTATTATTATTATTATTATTATTATTATTATTATTATTATTATTATTATTATTATTATTATTATTATTATTATTATTATTATTATTATTATTATTATTATTTAGACTTACGATATAAATTGACCAAATAGCTTATGACCTCATCATTAAATTTAATTTATAAAATACGTTTTTTTTTATGTGCCACTAACTCTAAATTATAGCTCCATTCAAGTAAATACTTAAAATTTCATTCTAAATTTTTTTTTATTATTAACTAATCCTTAGTGTGGCATTTGTTTAGTAATTGTAGGCATATAACTTCACAATTATTATTATTTTCACCTTAGCAAAATTCATATAGCATTAATAATAGTAATAATAATTAAAATAAAATAATTTATTTTAAATTTTATGTTATTACAACGCCTGTTTAGGAGTGTAATAAATAGTGTAATCTGTTTCTAGATATTTGTATTGGAAAAATTAAGTAATAAACACTTGGAATTCTAGGAGATCGTGCATGAAATCATGAAATAACTATCCGAAATCAATATTTCTACCTTACGAGTTCAAGAAATTTGACCAAGGGATAATCCAATAGAGAGATTTAATTGTGATATGAACTTCGTATCTGTCTTTTGCGCACAAAAATCTATGTTAACACTAGAAGAAGATGATATTTATTGGCAGTTAACTATCGCGGGTAACTTCCATCACTCGGGTCACAATTTCGGGTCACAAGTTAATTCAATCAAATAATATTTAGTAAATTTTGTTTAGGTTTCGTGTTGTTGCCTTGAATTCCACAAGAGGTGCTGCCCCTTTAACTCTTGCCCATGGAATGGCCAGCGGGATGCCACCGGGGGCTCTGCCCTTGGACCCCGCCTGGGGTGTTGCCCGTACGACCCAGTAAGGGGGCGATACCCCCTTGATTCTCGCTTGGTCAGGTATTCAGAATGTTTAAACGAGCGTGCACTCCGCACCTCCAACTCTTTAAGATTTCTTAGCATTCAATTACAATAAAATATATAAGTTGCAGATTGTCAATGTATCAAATAGAAACAAAGCTTAAGCAGTGCACTAAGAATCATTTTGAATGCAATTAGTGATGCTAACCATCACTTAATAGTTAAGTTGATTCAAGGGAGGCATAAAAGTGGATAGTGGATGATGAATAATGGAGATTAAGGGGTTGGCAATTCGTACTAGCTTCATGATTATTCTAGTGGATAAATGTATTCTATAACAACAAAAAACAACAAAACAATTATTTCAGATTCATCGGAATAAATAGATGTATCAAAGAAATAGAATTGGATCCTACGTCAATTCCATATATGGATTAATAACTACATATATTGAAGATAGAAGCTAATATAGTATACCAACTTTATTAGAAACAATTTGATACGCTACTATAACACTAATAGAGAGTATGGTAAGTAAGAAATTAATTTCTTAATTTGGAAAATATTAAAAAGAAAAAATATTGAATTAATTGTTAAATTTTTAATTGAAAAAATATGCATAGATATCTTTCTATGTATCATTAATATGCGCAGAATCGCTCTACAACTTTTTTTGGAATCAACAAAAAAAATGAAAATGATTGAGAAATACATTGACAATAACGAAACAAATCAAGAAAAGATTAATAAAACAAAACAAAACAAAATAAAATTGACTTTATTTCAAACTTATTTTTTGGTAAATCAATTACGAAATTTTTTTCTAGAATCCCTAAAATTTGTTTGACATCTTCTATACGAAAATGTTCCAATTTCATAAGATCTTCTTGACTGTTATTCAAAAGGTCCAATAATGTATATATGTTAGACCTTTTGAGGCAATTATAGATTCTGGTAGGCAATTCTGATTGGTCAATAAAAATCCATTTCAACACCATTTTTTTTATTTCTCCAAGATCATTTTTTGAAAAAGAAAAACGAGAAAAGAAAAGATAATAGATCCTCCATTTTTATATCACATATCCTATTTTGACACCACGAAATGAATTATATAAATAGAAAAGAATGTTCAGAAATTCAAATGAAGTTGAAATTTTTAATAAGCGTCTTTGATTACCACAAATCACTTTCATACCCACAATTAGATATTATAAGCGACCCTAAGCCAATAAGGCCTTTCGCCAAAAAGTGGGCTATGTACATATAAGAGAACGAGAACTTTATATTTTTAAGTTGCCTAATAATCAAAGAAATAATTCCAATTTCCAAGTTTTCATCTTAATTGAATTGTTTTGTTCTCTAAAATTACAGTTTAAGCTTCAAACTTTAATTGATAGTTTTCTAGCTTTAGCATTTTAACTTTTTTCAATAATTGCATCAACATGAAACGTATGCTTGCATATTCGTCCATAGGTCAAATCGGATATGTCATTATTGGAATAATTGTTGGAGACTCAAATGATGGATATGCAAGCATGATAACTTATATGCTGTTCTATATCTCCATGAATCTAGGAACTTTTGCTTGCATTGTCTTAATCGGATGAATTGAGTTGTATACATGAAAGCGTAAGAACTCAACGGATTCCCTTCTTTGTTTGTCTGATTTGAGGGAGAAGGTCCCGTTGAGTTCTTAATAATTAGAATCTTTTTTTATAAGTTGGATCCTACGTCAATTCCATATATGGATTAATAACTACATATATTGAAGATAGAAGCTAATATAGTATACCAACTTTATTAGAAACAATTTGATACGCTACTATAACACTAATAGAGAGTATGGTAAGTAAGAAATGAATTTCTTACTTACCATACTCTCGAATCTCATAGAATACCGACGATTATAGTTTCATTTAAGACGAAAAAATAGAAGACTTTTCATTTGATTTCTTCAACTATTGATAAGAATTCAGAAGTCAAGTTTCATTTAAAGTAATTAATCATTTTGACTGACTGTTTTTATGTAAATTATAAGTAGAAAAGCAGTAGGAACTAAAATGAACAGTGCAGTAGCAATAAATGCAAGAATATTTACTTCCATAATCTCATCGTTTTTTTATTTCACAATAACTCAGGATTGAATCCCATAGAGATGATAAATCTTTCACCTGTCAATTCAATGAATGCATTACCTATCGATGATCTTGAATCGGATCATGAATAACAATATCTGAGCTATTAAATTAATTCCTCGTCGAGAATTGAATAGTATAACATACGAACATCTTTTATCCATACCGAATCCAAGATTGGATTCCCGGACCAATCAAAAATTCCTTTACTTTATTTATCCTTCTTTTCTGTTCTTTCTTTTCTATAACCTACCTTTGAAAAGGTCAAATATTTGATGATTCCATCATTTATGATTGAGTTGCGAAAAATTCTGGATAGGTATCCTACATCTGAACCGAATTCTTTTTGGTTAAAGAATCTCTTTCTAGTTGCTCTGATACAATTAGGAGATTCTCTAGGTGACAACATGCTATTGGGTGGTGGTCCCGCTTATGGGGTCAAATCAATACGCTCTAAGAAGAAATATTTGAATATCAATCTCATCGATCTTTACTACTATTTCCACTTTCACCACAAATGGAACTAGAAATGTAATTGTTACTGGAATTGTCACTACCACTTACAATGTAACTATCAATACAGATTTGAGACTGAAGATAACTGTCAATGCAACTATTAATGTGATTATTCCAAGTATACTGAGTATCATTCATGTAAGGATCGTGTTGGGAATTCTTACTCTTAGATCCATTATTCAGATTACTAGAATTCCGATAAAAAGAACTTTCGCGCTTTATTCTGTCTCCGCTTATGAAAGGTCAAGCAGACACAATAGGCATTGCGATGCGAAGAGCTTTGCTTGGAGAAATCGAAGGAACATGTATCACACGCGCAAAATCTGAGAAAATCTCACACGAATATTCTACCATAATGGGTATTCAAGAATCAGTACATGAAATTTTAATGAATTTGAAAGAAATCGTATTGAGAAGTAATAACCATATGGAACTTGTGAGGCGTCTATTTGTGTCAGGGGCCCTAAAGTTCCTCCACCGAACTGTAGTACGGAATCATCCCCAAAGATCTCGGTTAGAGCAGGCATATGCCAAACGTGAATACCCCCCGAAGCTACAGGCAGAACACCTGGTAGAGAGACCCAATCTTGGGTGAAATAAATACCGCGACTTCTAGGCCCAAAATGCTTTGAAGTTTGAATACAGAATATCAAGCTTTTGGGCTTCCAAGATCGGCCCAAAATGTTTATAAGGCTGGAGCAAACTTCAAACTCGATCGTGTAATGTGTGGATTGGTCTCCTAACTGCATCCTCAGAGTCCGATATAAGTTGCTTAAATTCGGTTTCTAATGTTTGATTTCTGTGGTTTTAGGGGAAAAAATTTTTGGTGGCAGCTATGATGTCACGATGACGTTTTGCCAGAATCCATGTTGTATATTTGAAAGAGGTTGACCTCCTTGCTTCTCTCACGGTACAATCCTCTTCCCGCCGAGCCCCCTTTCTCCTCGGTCCGCAGAGACAAAATGTAGGACTGCCGCCTAACATTTTCAATTACGAAATCCAATTAGACGTTGCATTAGTTCGCGAATCATGACAAAAATTCTATCTCTATATAGAGATAGAAAAAAATCTATTTTTTATAGTGCAATTCCATTCGGCCCTTCTTTTTTTTTTCGTTCCTATTCTCCTTTCTCAAAAAAGGGAGAGGATTTATCACTACTTTAGCTACTTTAGCGGCCTGGCCTGTTACTCGGGATTCTCGATTATTCCAATTCTTGATGTTAGCAATGTACAGTGGTCAAATAGGATCATTTTCTTCTCGGGACCTTTTACTTTTTTTTTCATCATGTGGGAATTAGAATTAATTCCAGTTTATCTACTTCTATCCATGTGGGGAGGAAAGAAACACGGTTACGGTTATCTCGGACTGCGTTCCGGAAAAAGTAGCCTACTTGAGAAAGAAGGGGCAGGCACTCTTGTCTTTCAACCCCACTATACTATTCATAGTTGTGGGGCACTGTGACTAACTATACCAATTTAGCATTTTCATTTAGAATTTTAGATATGAAATAAATGACTTCATTTTGGGCGGATAGCGGGAATCGAACCCGCGTCTTCTCCTTGGCAAAGAGAAATTTTACCATTCGACTATATCCGCTTTTGTTTTGTTCTTAATGCACAATATGTCTATAATACACAATATGTCCATACATATATGATATATATGTCTGGAGCATATTTGTGCAGTGCTGGGCCGGAGACTCTCTTCAGATTGAGCCCAAATTTTTTATGAATTTGAATTCAATATTCATTTTTTCAAGAACAAGAAGTTTGGCCCCTCTTCTAATCTAATTTTTCATTTTTTTATTATATTGATTTTGGTTATATTGAATGTGTTTAATAAATTCCCTACAGTAGTTCGTCTTGGACCAGATCTAGAACCGTTCTCAACAGTTTGTGTAGCCATAAATCCTATTGTATTCATTGAAATCTGTTGACTTTGTATACCATCCCATTGTAAATAAACAATCTTATCATAGATCCATTGTGGTCTTGAAATTATATAATAATGGAAACAGCAACCCTAGTCACCATCTTTATATCTGGTTTACTTGTAAGTTTTACTGGGTACGCCTTCTCAACAACTAAGAGATCCATTCGAGGAACATGGGGACTAATTGAAGTAATGAGCCTCCCAATATTGGGAAGAAGATGATATTTATTGGCAGTTAACTATCGTGGGTAACTTCCATCACTCGGGTCACAAGTTAATTCAATCAAATAAGACTTAGTAAATTTTGTTTAGGTTTCGTGTTGTTGCCTTGAATTCCAAAAGGGGTGCTGCCCCTTTAACTCTTGCCCATGGAATGGCCAGCGGGATGCCACCGGGGGCTCTGCCCTTGGACCCCGCCTGGGGTGTTGCCCGTACGACCCAGTAAGGGGGCGATACCCCCTTGATTCTCGCTTGGTCAGGTATTCAGAATTTTTAAACGAGCGTGCACTCCGCACCTCCAACTCTTTAAGATTTCTTAGCATTCAATTACAATAAAATATATAAGTTGCAGATTGTCAATGTATCAAATAGAAACAAAGCTTAAGCAGTGCACTAAGAATCATTTTGAATACAATTAGTGATGCTAACCATCACTTAATAGTTAAGTTGATTCAAGGGAGGCATAAAATATGCATAAAAGTGGATAGTGGATGATGAATAATGGAGATTAAGGGGTTGGCAATTCGTACTAGCTTCATGATAAAGTTGAGTTTGATTTGATCATGAACTTGTTGGTATTCCATACATATATTTTATGGAATCTGGTGGTGTTAAGCTGCAAGTATTTGACCAAGCATATATTTTAGCAATATTAAAACTAGTAATGCAAGTTTTGTTAGGCTTTTGATTGAAGAGTTTACTCTAATTAATATGCATCACGCCCTTACTGTTTTAAATGCTTAGCAAGTCATTATGCACTATTCTCTTTCATTGTTTTTAGTGATAAAGACACTCTTTTGCATAAAATAAAATAGTTTGAGCATCTTGATAGGTTGCAAATTCTAATGAAGACAAGTTATGGTATTAATTTGTTAGGAGAGTTAGATAGGTGTGTGTTTTTCGTCCTAACAAAGTAGAAATAAAATAAAATTAAATAAGAATAGTTTTGTTAAAAAGAAATCTTAATTTTAGAATGCAAACTTATGGTCTAAATAAAATTAAAACATAACTATGTCTTTTCACATGTTTTTATTTTATTAAAACCATAAGTTCGCATAATTATACACACACATATTGTATGATATATATACGAGTTACATATATTTAACTTTATGAGTTACATGCTAAACTTTTGGAGTCACATATATGTAACTTTGTGATATACATATTTTTATTAAAATTATTTTTTCCCTTATAACATTTCCAACCTTATAATAAAAATTTACGAAAAAGATTTTTTAAAAATTTATTGGGTAGTCTGAGTTTTATTAGTTTTCTTCAAAATAAGGAGTTTTAAGTTGCATATATATATAATAATACAAAATACATATTTTATTTACATTTTTTAACTTATAATATAAAAAATAAAAAAAATGAGAAAAAGGTTTAATTGGAATGATTGTGGATAGTTTTCTGTGTAATGAAAGTTTTCTTATATATATATATACAAACTTTTACCTTTTTTCACGAAGTGTAAAGACAATATCCATAATTTTGATTATACTATTAGTTTGGTGATTTTAGTGTTATTAATTCGTTTAAGTAATTGAGATTTACTTAGGAAAAAGGAGAAAAGGAAGACAGGCTCGTCAAGAAAATTTTGATTTTCGTCTTAGTGTACAATAGGGCCCAAGAGGCAACACCTATGAGAAGCCAAAAACTGATTTTCAATAGGAACTACCTTTGAAGGTGCCTTCTAATTTAATTTACCTTGACAGTAAAAAGTGTATCGTTAGTAAAAACTAAAAAGTGATCATCAATATCAACTAATTATATATATATGGACGCCGGTGAACTCAACCGTCTCCAAATAAATTCTCATTCGTTGAAGTTTATCAAGATTAAATCATGTTATATCAATTTTGTGGCGGTTTCTGGCGGTTTTCAGCGGTTTCTGGAGGTTTTTAGCGGTTACCTATGAATCATTGACACATGTCCCATGTTTTGGCATGTGTCACATGTCAATATTGTATCATTATTTTTATTTTTAAGTATTTTAAGAAATTTAATTTGAATTTGACCATTAATAGGAACTAATGTTCGTGTGACCATTAAGAGTAACTTGCTATGTTACTACTAACATTACCCAATTACCAGTCGTAACTAAATCCTACCGATAGAAGCCAACAGTAGGAACTTTTGATGACCATAAATTGTTTTAACTATAAAACTGATATGTTGTATATTTTAGTGTAATTGTATGTTAAGTAATATTAAAGAGTTGGAGGTGCGGAGTGCACACTCATTTAATATTTCTGAGCTCCTGACCAAGCGCGGGGTTTAAGGGGGCCGCTCCCCTAGCGGGTCAAGTCACGGGTCAAGGCAATTCCGAACATAATAAATAAGTTTATGAAAAAGACAAACGAATTCGCAGACTTTTCATTCTATCGAAATTCATATCTCTTATTTCTCTATATTGGATTATCCCAAAAATCAAATTTCTTGATCTCAAAAAGGAAGAAATATTTATTTCGGATAGTGATTTATACACGATCCGATATAATTCAAAGTGATTTACACGAATTTCTCCAACAATCGAAATCAATATTCTTTGTTATTTAATGACGGAATCTGTGAAAAGTATGACTACGAAGCATGTGTGCTCTAACATTTTACACGAATTTCTCCAACATGATATATTGATATGTTGTTTCATGAAGTATTATGTCATTTCGATAAAATGTTGGGATGATTGGTTGTCTATAAAACACAATCTTTAGCACGTTTATGGATGAAAAAATTGTACATATTATTTCTTGATTTTTCTAATTACCCGACTAGGATTTTGTATAAACAAACAAACAAGCAAACTTACCCAGTATATTCCCACTCTTCAGTAGAGTACAGGGAAGGATGAAGACAAACCTTGTCCCTATCTTAGTTAGGATAGAGAGGCTGCTTAGAAGGAGTCTCTGACTCAAAGTTATCGTTTGAAGTTAATCATTCCAATGCTTTTAGTGTTATTTTCACAAAATAAGTAAATAACGTTAAAATTAGTGCAATTTTATTTTTTCCCCTATAGTTAAAAAAATCCGAAACCCAAAAAAACAGACCCGAAATAAAGATTCGAATATTCGGATAGATTCGGATCGGATATCCGAATTCAATCTAAATAACCCGAATAAACCCTGTTTATTTGGGTTGTTTGGATTATTCGGACGAAAAAATAAGTTTATTCGAGTTTTTCGGGTTATTCAGATAGATTCGGATAGGGTTTTAAAATTTTCAAATCCAAACAACCCGTTCCGAATAAACCGTTATCCGACACTATGAAGACCCATACTTTAGGGTCCACACATATGTGCATTATATGTATGCACCACAAATGGGGTGTCTGATTAGGATTTTGTATGTACCATCAAAATATATAATTCAGAGAGTGATAACATGATTTATAAATATTATCCCGTAATTTACAAAATATAACCACTCTAAATTTTTTCAATAGTAACTTGCATTTTTAATGGTTCAATCTTTTTTATCAATTTTTAATTTAATAATCCAAATGCTTGTGAGTTCATGATAACTACATACTTCCCTCCATAATCTACAAAAGCTGCATTTTAAATAATTCTATAATGTCCAAACATCATCTGTCATGGGCTATAAATTAAGCGAATCTCAAACTATACTTCACACGCACCATCTTCTAAAAGACATCTCACATAATGAAGACCTCAAACAACATTAGTTTTGCATGGTTTATAACCATCTCCACCTTGTGTGTTCTTGCAAATTCTCAACTAACAACTAATTTCTACTCAAATTCATGCCCTAAACTTTTCACCATTGTCCGACAACAAGTTAAGATTGCGATTAAAGCCGAAACAAGAATGGCTGCTTCTTTGATTCGGCTTCACTTCCATGATTGTTTTGTAAATGTGAGTCTTGTGCTAATCTATTTGTATGACCTTCAAGGGTTTCAGGTCGAAATCCAGTTCCACTGGTTTCTACCTTTAACCCTTGAAGCTAATCCCTCTATCACAAACTATGTTTTACCTTATCCTGTTGGTTAGCAGAGTATTGGTGACACGGGTTTTTCTAAACGATATACAAAGTTACAGTTATAAAATAAGTAAATACATGTATGAAACCAATTATCTAAGCATGTGTGCTCTAACATTTGCAATATTTCGAGTAAACAGGGTTGTGATGGGTCGATTTTACTTGATGGGGCTGATGGAGAGAAGTCTGCCTTACCAAACATTAATTCGGCTAGGGGATACGAGGTGGTGGATTCGATCAAAAGTGCTGTGGAAAGTTCGTGCAGTGGATTCGTTTCTTGTGCTGATATTCTGGCCATAGCTGCCCGTGATTCGGTTCTGTTGGTAACTATCAAAACATCATATAAAACATGAAACAAAAAACAAACAGTTAATCCAACTCATAGCAGAAGCAGCTACTATTAGGAACATAAAAAAAAAACTCACTTATAGCATAAGCTACCTATTACTATATTAGGTATTAAGGGATCATGACACTAAAAAAAAAATAGTAAAATATCAAAATTAACAAGAAATGATTTGCAGAGTGGTGGAACAAGTTGGCCAGTGTTATTAGGAAGAAGAGATGGCCTTGTGGCAAACCAAACTGGGGCCAACTTAATGCTACCAGCACCCTTTGAGTCCGTTGGCAACATTACTCGCAAGTTTGAAGCCGTGGGTCTTAATCTCACCGATGTCGTGTCCCTCTCAGGTACCTTTAGTTTTTGGTTTTCTGCACATAAAACAAACCCTTGTTCTTAAACTGGTGTTGAATGCATGTAATATAACCGTGCAGGGGCACATACGATTGGGCGAGCAAGTTGTGCAACTTTTGGAAACAGATTATTCAACTTCTCGGGAACAAATGCACCTGACAGTACATTACTTGACCCGAATATGCTGTCAGGCCTACAGAATCTATGTCCGGTCAATGGAGATAGTAGCCAAACAACACCTCTAGACTGGAACTCGACCGACCTTTTTGACAACCATTATTTCCAAAACTTGGTCAACGGGCGTGGAGTTCTTGAATCTGATCAAGCCCTGTATTCAAGTGATCAGGCTGTCTCGACTACACGAAGTATCGTTGAACTCTACAGCAAAAACCCGAAGACTTTCTTCACTGATTTTGCAAATTCCATGGTCAAAATGGGGAATATACAACCCCTCACAGGATCTGCTGGCGAGATTAGGAAGAACTGCAGAGTTGTTAATTCATAAATTTGTTTAATTTAATGATCCTGTACAAGAATTCGTTATATCCATACAACTATTAAGATCTAGATGATAATTATGAATAAAAAAAATTGTGGTTTACATCCCATTTCCAGTGGAAAAAGACAAAACTACCATTCAAACATCAATTTATTACATTCTTACATTGTTGCAGTTGATTATTTCTTTGGTTGCAATTTCAAAGGCTATGTGCACAGCCAAAAAACAGTCATAATTCATATATCACACAAGAACCAAGTACAAGAACTCAAATTTCTTTAAAAAAAATTGGAATATTAAAGAAACTTCAACCAACCGAACCCAGAAACTGTTACTCATTTTTACATGGGCTTCAAGAAAGGCCTTTGACCCGTCCAGTTTCAGTGTCGAGATCAATGTCGTAGAAGCACGGTCGTGTAGGAAGGCCAGGCATTGTGCTCATTGTCCCAACCAGCGGGTATATAAATCCAGCGCCAATGCTTCCTCTCACGTCCCTAATGGGCAACACAAATCCAGATGGGGCCCCCTTGGCGGATGCATTATCAGAAAATGAGTATTGGGTTTTCGCCATACAGATTGGCAAACCTGAAAATCCTTGTTTGGTATACATCTCAATCTGTTTCTCAGCCTTTCAGATCACCAAAAAAAAAAACAGAGAGAGAGAAAGTTAGAAGGTAACAGTAATCACTTAATTAGGATAGATATTAATGTTTAAAAAATCTTTATCGTAAACTAAAAGAAAACAAATATAACTGTAAATATAGACAAGCAGATAGGGTTGTAAATGAACCGAACGTTCAGTGAACCGTTCGTGAACCATTCAGCAGGAAGTTCTTTTATGTTCGTTTGTTTAATAAACGAACGAACACGAACAAGAAATTCCGTTCGTTTAGTTAAATGAACGAACATGAACGGAGGTCGTGTTTGTGAACGTTCGGTAACATGTTCATTTATGTTCGGTTAAGTTTATTTATTATATTTATTTATTAAATGTGTTGAATATTTTTAACTTTTTATTTTTAGTTTAATAACATAATATTTAAGTTAGTTTTAGTTTAATACTATAATATTTTAATTCATATATTTATAAATGATTATCCCCGGTGCATGAGATCAAGATTGTTGATTTTTATTGTTTAAATAATATGTGTTCGTTAGTGTTCGTGAACCTTTGGTGAACAAGCTAAATTCCTTAATGAACGAACACAATTTTCGTTCGGTTAACGTTTGTGAACCATTCGTGAACAAGTTAAATTTTAAACGAACGAACACGAACAAGGGCTCGTTCGTGTTCGTTCGGTTCTTTACAACCCTACAAGCAGATGACACATTTAATTAGTTTAAACATATGATACAAGTGTTAAAAACAATAATTTAAGTAAAAACACAAACTTTAAAATAAATAAATACAGTTTTCTCTAACGAATAATGTTTAAGTAGATAAATTAATTCGTACAATATAGTCCAGGTTGTATGGCAACAAAAAGACGTGACCTTTAGGTTTAAATATCATGATCAAGAATGGTTAAATGGCTATAAATTAGATAAATCATTTTTTGTTCTTGATTATATTTGAACCGATGACTGATATCTGAAAATACAAACACGAAAACGTGTATTTGAGTAGAGGTTTGGTTGGTTTATACCTGATCTGAGTATTCAACACCACTAGCACCATATGATCTTGCTATGGCTTCTATCTTGTCTTTGATACTTATGTCCAAAGGGTACAAAAATTTCAAAGGCTGTGTGGCATTTTCACAAGCCTTTTGGACAGCAATGCCAAGATCAACCTGGGGACAAAATGGACAATTCACAGCAAGTTAACAACATAATAATGGAAGCATTAATCCATTAATCATATTCATTCACATTTTTCAAGTGATCATCTTTACTTAATTTTCTTGTCACTTCACCATTTTACAGTACATTCATTGCTTAAGATAGTGTCTATATGTCCATTCAGATAGTAATTTAAATCAGATAATCAGTAGTTTGTATGTTTGTCAAAATTTGATTATCTAATATATAATCGCTAATCTAAACGCTCCATAAAGTTAAGATCACTAACCGCTCCTTTTCCACCATGGGCATGATGAGTACAAAGAACCGCATCAAAAGCACCAGCTGCAAGTGCGGCGTTCCTAACAGCAGCTATTTCTGCATCAGTATCAGTAGAAAACTTATTCACAGCCACAACAACATTCACACCATAAGCCTTTGTGTTCTCAATGTGTCTAGCCAGGTTCACGCACCCTGCTTCCACAAGACCCACATTTTCAGTAACGTAAGCACGGTCAAGTGGCTTTCCAGCTGTAACAAGTGGTCCACCACCATGCATCTTTAGAGCCCTAATGGTTGCCACAATAATAGCACACTGAGGTTTCAAACCACTATATCGGCATTTAATGTTCATAAACTTCTCGGTTCCTATATCAGAACCAAATCCTGCTTCTGTAACAACATACCCACCGGGTCCCACTAGCTTTAATGCGATCTTGTCAGCTACTATGGATGAGTTCCCATGAGCTATGTTAGCAAACGGGCCTGCATGAACAAGAACCGGGGTGCCTTCAAGGGTCTGCATCAGGGTTGGATTAATGGCATCTTTCATGAGCACAGTTAAGGCACCACCAAGCCCAAGATCATCAGCAGTCACGGGCTCACCACTTTTGCTGTTACCAATCACCATTTTCCCTAGCCGTTCTCTCATGTCAGATAAAGATGTAGTGAGGGCTAAAACCGCCATTATCTCACTAGCAACTGATATGTCAAAACCAGTTTCTCTCACCATTCCTTTCTCATCTGGACCTTGGCCCACTGTGATTTTTCTCAAGAAACGATCATTTACATCCATAACCCTCCTCCAAGTGATGCTGTCCGGGTCAATGTCGAGTCTAGCAAACTTGTTGACTTCTTCTGGTGTCAAATCCTCGGGTTTGGTTTTGGTGATATTGAGCTTTTTTAAGCGTCTAAACATGATGTCATTGAAGGAGCGGTTTCCTTCCTTGTCTGGTGGACACAATCTGTTAAAAAGGGCAGCATCTTTTTGTGTGTTTTCATGAAAGATTCGTGTGTCAATGGCAGCGGCTAGAAGGTTGTTTGCAGCAGTGATTGCATGGATGTCACCGGTCAAATGAAGATTGAACTCATCCATAGGGATAACTTGACTATAACCACCACCGGCTGCCCCACCTTTGATCCCAAATGTTGGCCCTTGTGATGGTTGTCTTAGGGTGGTGACAACCTAGCAAAACAGGTGACTGTTAAGAATGTGAACATGAACATTTAAACGAAATCTAGAACAATCAAAACCCATATTGCTGATATGTTTATGGTTAAATAAACATAATCAAATCTCTAAAATAATGTTAACGAATCAGAAAATCCAAGTCTGGACACCCTAAACATCGTTGCTAAAATCATCCACAAGCAGAACAAAAACATGAATGGAAGATCAATATATAACCAAACAAAATTTAACTAAAAATGTTACCTTTTTATCAAGAAAAGCTCCCAAAGCTTGACAAAGACCAACAGTGGTAGTAGATTTGCCTTCTCCAAGAGGAGTGGGAGTGATTCCTCCAACAACAACATAGTATCCATCTTGTTTTTCTTTAAGTTCATCAAACACAGACAATAAAACCTAAAATTTTTAGATACCCAAATCAGTAAAGACTAAAATAATCTTATAATGTTGCATGCCTACATCATCAGAGACAACAAGATCTAGAATTTACACATAACCAAATCAGCAAAGACAAACAATTTTTAAAAAAAATTGCATACCAACATTATCACAGACAACAAAATCTATAATTTCATCATCATCGTACTCAGTATATCCCACCATTAGCAAAGCTAAGGTAGAGTCTGAGGAGGGTAAGATGTAGACAGCCTTACCTCTACCCGCATGAATAGAGAGGCTTCTTCAAATGAGACCCACGGCTCATGATGCCTGATTAATCGACCAACCCAATGGTTTTAACGTTATTTTCACAAAAATAAAGTAAAATAACGTTAAAATTAGTGCAACTTTTACTTTTGCGCCTTAAGGACCGACTCATATACAAAACCTAGTACTTTCCAGATGAAGAATTGATACCATATAGACTCCAATTGGCTTTTCCACATTAAAAAGAGACAAAAAAAAGTTAACTTTTAGTAGAGAAAGATACCTCTTTGAAATCCAAAGTCTAACTGTAACTTCAAAAGTAAAAGGTGGATTGTATTTGTTAAAGCTCATCAATCACATAGTTAAATCATAACATCAGTCACTATAAATATCTACTGTTTGGCTCTTTTTTTCCTAGAAACCTAATCATATCCAAGAGTAAAATTAAAACCAATTAGATTTTCCATTGAAATCCAAAGTCAGATTGTATATTTCGACATCAAAGGTAGATTATATCATAGATCAATTAATCTAACACCCAATTTTGTTTCAATTATCACAAACAAAACATAATAAAAATTAAAATTTGACTGTAAAATCGGATACCTTGGCCTTGTATTTGCCATAAAGATCATAGTGATCAGGATTAAGATCTAAATCTTTAGCAATCTCAGAGATGTGCAGAGGAACAACAGAGTTTGCAATGTCTATATCTGCTGGAACAGGGGACACTACTTGCAATTTTCTTGAAGTCATCTCTTGTTCTTCAAAATAAAGAGTTATTTAGCCACAAAGATCTTGGAATTTAATCTTTTTTTTGTGGAAACAATAACTCACAAATTCATTGTTTTCTGGGTTACTGTTTGAGTCAAGATTGTGGATTTAAGGGTTGGTTCGATGAACACAGAAGTGCGGACCTTATCTGGGGTTAGTCTTACATCTACGAGTGACAATTATCAAATTGTTTTTATCAACATCTACGTGTGACAATTATCAAATTGTTTTTATCAAGATTCGAGTTTTTTTTTTTTTTTTTTTTTTTTTTTTTTTTTTTTTTTTTTGTCTCTGTATGCGACGAATGGAGGTGTTTTTTTAATAACATGATTTTTTTCTATAAATATTAAAACTTTATAATTAAATATGGGGTGTTCATCTTCAGATATCAGAAAATTTCAGATAGTGGTTTTCAATATCCGAATCCGAAATTTCTGATATTCGAAGTTTGGATATCCGAAATTTCAAATGCGGATATTCGAAATCAGAAAAAAATAATAAAAAAGCACATTTCGGATACCCAAAAATATCAGAAAAATATCCGGATATCCGAAAAAAGTATCCGAATATCCGAAAAAAATATTTCGGATCTCAGATATCCGAACTATCCGAAAATTTTCAAAATAGGTATCCAAATCCGAACTTTCGGATATCCGATTTTTTCGAACATTTCGGATTCTGATTTTCGGATGCTTAGGACTCGGATACGGATTTTTTTGAACCCCTATAATTAATATGACAATTTATGACTTAAATCAAGTCCGGCTGAACCGACCGGTCCAACCGTTGACCAGTAAAAAGACCAGTTCGATAACTGGTCCGGTTTTAAGAACATTGTTTTAATGCCTTAAATAGACAATTAAGAGCAACCAAAAAAGAAGAACAAACTATGAAAAAAACCATATAACGTACACACCCATAACAATTTTCCTCAACATAACAATTTTCCTTTGAGGAGTGCTCTAAAACTTGGTTTAGGTAGCCGAGTACTCAGTACTCAATACTCGGTCGAAGTGATTTTATTCAACTCTGTAAATATTACTCGAAATCGGTCAAACTCATACCAACTCAGTCAAATATGATTTTCGTTGTTTTTCACCGATTTCCGTTAATTTTTTTACTGGTTTTCATTGTCTATTGCTTGATTTACGTTGTTATTCATTGAGATACCTCCAACAGGAGCAAATGCTCGGTCTGTTCTGGGAGCACCCGCCTGCTCTCGATCCGGAGGTCGTAGGAAAGATGATGCGATAAGACGAGAATTAACTGATTACTATGTCAGTGATATTAAAGAATAAAAATCAATTTTTGAAACATTTTATTATTCAAAGATGCATCCTTTTTAACTGTATTGATATTTATTTTATATGTTATAAATATATATAATTTCATAAAAATTAATTTCTTTATAATTATAATTTATTATATCCGAGTAATCCTTGGCCTTAAGTCGTCTGATTTTTAGCAAAATATCCGGTCCCATGACTCACCAACTTTGACCCAGTTGCTGCACATTTCAATGGTATACTTTCAATTCTCTTTCAACACATGTTGCAGTTGCATGTCAAGTTGATGTGTTTTTGTTTTTGTTTTTCTTCAAACATAATAGAATTGATATATAGCAGATGAAATTTGGTAATTTAAAAATATATTGTTATTGGCCAAAGCCAACAACAATATTGATCTTAATATATTGGAATTACCTTCCAGCTAACGATGTCTGAAAAGCTCGTAACCCGTATCTCGTTTGAATCAGAGCTCGTTTGAAAAAAGCTCGAATAATGTTCGTTTGTAATCGAGCTGAACCAAGCCAACTCGTTTAAAACAATCTGTATTTGCTTCTAGTAAACGCAAAACTAATTTTGCAAAAAATAATATAAAATGACTGTGAAAGATAAACAGGAAATGAACAATGACGATTGAAACAAACATAGAAGAGGTTTTGGAAATACAGATTTTTGGGTGAAATTGATAGATTAATTTTAGATATGTATTAAAAAAAGTTTCATAGACAGAAGGAAATTTTTTGTGAGATGAATAGTTATAATAAGATGTGTTTCTATTTATACTATTTTATTCGTATATAATTTGTTAGTATATATATATATATATATATATATATATATATATATATATATATATATATATTCTTGATGTAGGCAAATGTTTGTTTTATTTTCTATATGACAAAATTTAAGCATATGTTATTATTTTACATGCATAATAAAAAAAATAGGAACTATATGCTTTTCATGAAAAATATGTTTGTTTAACTTGATAAAATCCCTGTAAAATAGGTGGGTTAGGTATGTTTACTAACGATTCTAAATATATCGGGTTATGATATGTGCGGGTCAGAATATATTTTAATAAATATATTTTTTTATTTAAAGTTTACACATATTTTTTTATACATTCATAATTTTTTATAATATATAATTCTTTTATAAAAATTACACCAATATACTTGTCTCATTTTTTAATTTTGTTATAGTCTCAATTGGCTTTATAAAGTTTTTTTTTTCTCTTTCCATATGTCTGATACATTAATGTAACAAACATCAATATAACACATTATTTTGAACTTTCTATTACTTTAATTAAATAAATGATATAAGGTCAACCTGACATGTTTGTTAAATTACCGTGATTAAATAAATAATACAATGTAACCCATATTTTACTTTACAACAACGTAAACTAAAATTCGTTACAGTAGATATCAATATCAAATCAACTAAGAATTAAAGATTTTAACAAAACATACAATCATACACAATTTTAGAAGCCTATACATAACAAATGTTTAAAAACCAAAACGAGCCTTTAAAAGTAAAGAAATCAAATATCAAAAAATTAACCGTAGTCGGTATTAAAATATCAAATTAATAAACAAATAACAATATATATCAATATAGTATTGTTAATATTTAAGATACAACCGTAAAATTCAATCAATGACTACAATCAAATATTCAAATTTTGACATTAATCAAGATGAAGAAACAAAAAAAATCAAGAATTTAAGTATAAAAAATAGTTAAAATTTTCAATTTTTAAATGAGTAAAAAGATTAATTAATGTGTGATTAAACTTTTCGACAAAAACTCACAACTAATGACCACAGTGTTTAGAATTATTGTACTATTTACTCTAACTTCCTTTATTTCGAATCAATTCAACAAATGTTTAACATATATAGAAAATTTGTTAGAAGTTGAGGCCCCTAACTTTACTCTTTAATTCTGTCGAGCCACCCATTTGACACGCTTATAATAATATTTTATTTGTAGTGTTCAGGTACAATTTCATACATTTCATTTAATAGTCATGTTCCTTCTTAACGCACGGATTTTAATCTTATCCTCGTGGCAACATGTGAGTAAAAGAAGTCGTTTACATTTGAAAATCATTACTTGAATTAATCCCATTAGCTGTTAACCACACATCATAAATCCCCTTCCATCTCAACCGTCCCACATTCACAGAATTGAATGTATCTGCAACTTCAAGATTACACAAATCTTTCAATATCTGAATGATCGTCACTTCAACTCAATCCAGTCGATCTGTCATCTGTCTCATCTATTAAAAACCTAATCTTGGTCTGTCATTGCAACAATTCACAAAAAACCCTCAGTTATTAAAGGGTTTCTTCAATTTGGCTTCTAGGTACTAAAAATTCTCATCTGGAGTTTGTTGTTCTTGGTCAGTTCTTACTTCCTAGCAATCTTTATGATTTTCTTGCTTTCTGGGTATGTTTGATTGGTTGAAAATGACGTGGGTTTGATGAAATTATGAATTTTTGGCTCAAAAGTCAAAAAATGTACTCAAATGTGGGATTCTTTGAGGGTTTTAACCATAGTTTATGTGTTTTCATGGTTAAACAGCTTAAAAGTGCCGATGTTAAGTGGAATTCAACCTCAATTGAGGTTTTTTAGTAGCTTGAAAACACTGTCATTAAATGGTTTATTAAAGTCTGCATATCTGTATAGGACTATAGGATACTGTGATATTCAATCTAGGTATATGTTTTCTCAGTCATATATGTGGATTTCTTCAATTTCTGCTCTCAGTTAATATCTTTCATGAACTAACAACTAAATGCTGCACAAATGTGATAATTTTGGTTTGATCCCAACAGTCAAGAGCTAATATAAGGACACCTGACAGCAAAAGTATGGCTCCTGGAGGGAATGTATACGAGGATGCTACTGAATCATGTGCTGATTATGGTATAAGTAACCTCAGATTGTGTGGTTCTGTTGGCAGTAAGCTCGGGTTGGCATCAAACAATGGTGTACACGAGCTACTAAAGTGCCCCGTGTGCCTAACTGTAATGTGCCCACCCATTCATCAGGTATTGCATACTATTGTAACCAACTAACCAATGTTATGTGATGAAATGTGTTATGATGAAGACCTTTATATGCAGTGTCCAAACGGGCACACAATCTGTGTTGTTTGCAAAACGAAAGTGCAAAATGTGTGCCCGAAATGTTGGCAAGAGCTTGGAAACATTAGGTGTTTGGCTTTGGAGAAAGTTGCAGAGTCAATAGAGTTGCCTTGCAAGTACCATAGTTATGGGTGCCAAGATATTTTACCATATCAAAGCAGGATGAGGCATGAGAAGAACTGCAAGTATCAGGGGTATAATTGTCCTTATGCAGGTGTGGAATGTCCCGTCACCGGTGATATTCCGTTCATTGTGGCACATCTTAAAGCTGATCATGATGTTGATATGCATGATGGTGCTAGTTTCAATCATCGTTATGTGAAGCCCAATCCTCATGAAATTGAAAACGCTACTTGGATGTTGACCGTAAGATCTCTACATCACATATAAACATATACACACACGTATTAGAAATAACAACATGCTCTCATTTTTTGAATTTTTTTCATAGATCATAGTAACAATAAGGTGAATTACAATGCTATTATCAGTGAAAAAAAAGAAGTATGCTGCTATGTATGATAATTTTAGGAATGCATTGTCATACTGTTAAACATGTGAATTTATGCTGCTAGTTTTTTTTTTTATTATTATTTTTAGAAATATTACCTAATGGTAACCAAGTTTTTTACAGTTTCACTAAAGTCACTTTTAAGTTTTTTCTAACTATAAAAACCACATAAGTGTCAATATTGTCCTGTTATCATGAAATTGTTTTATAAATGTTATGATTGACATAAATGGAACTTATATGAAACTTAATTACTATTTGATGATTATTCTTTTCAAGATTAACCTGAAGTATGAGATAATTATGAAGAAGGAAAGTGACTAAATAACAAGTAAGATTCATAATCGTCGTTCTATTTACGTTGTCTTTATTAAAACTTGAATGGTCTTATAGTTAGAAAAAAGTATGAACTACTTTATTGAAACAATACTGAAAATCAGTTACTATTTGTAGATAGGGGTAAGGTGTGTCTTTATCTTTCCCCTCCCAGACCCCACTCTAAGTGGGATTTTACTGGGTACGCTTGTTGTTATTGTATAAATGATCTGATTGTGTAAGATAGGGGCTAGACTGCTAGAGTGTAACTATTTATGTTTGCATATACAGTTAAACCAAGATACAAGGACTTATTGATTGGATGCAGGTTTTCAACTGCTTTGGGCACCAATTTTGCCTGCATTTTGAAGCTTTTCATCTGGGAACAGCGCCGGTTTACATGGCATTTTTGCGTTTCATGGGAGATGAAAACGATGCCAATAAATTCAGCTACAGCCTCGAGGTTGGAGGAAACAGAAGGAAAATGAGATGGCAAGGAATCCCGAGAAGCATTCGTGACAGTCACAAGATGGTTCGCGACAGTCTTGATGGGCTCATTATTACAAGGAATGTGGCTTTGTTTTTTTCTGGTGGAGATGGACAGGAGTTGAAGCTCAAAGTGTCTGGTCGGATATGGAAACAAGAGTGTTTAACTTAGGATTTGAAACTTCATTGCAGGTGATTTGTATACAACAAATTTACATCCTACACAACTAAGTGGCTAACCCATGTTAGGTTATGTGCTCTTTGATTATTTCACTTCTTGTAAACAGTAAATTTGGTGTGCACAAATCACAATAGACAAATGTTTAGTTTAAAATAGGTAGGATTGTGTGTTTATTTTTTATTTTTTTTCTTGAGCGGCAACAGTTGGTTGGCTGGCACATCCCTGAAGGGAAGCTTGTATATCAACCACACTATCTATATTTAACCAATCTAGGAGGAAACTACCACTGTGGTAAAAACCCTCTAGAGTCAGAATTTGAACCTGAGAGCTCAAGAAGCCAAGCTCTATTCCTCTAATTTAATTAAAAATTAATATTCTGTAAATTTATCTTCTTTTTTTAAAAATCTCACATTTTAGTTGTATATTTCAATTAAATAATACTTTTGTCTTTTATTATCACTTTTTTCTTTCACTCACAATCACTTGTACAAAATATAGGATTTGATGAGATAGTGTGACCTCAATCATGAAAGATTATTGTAATGATAAATATAGAAATAGAAAACATGATATGAAAGTAAAATCATATGGTTTTCATTTGACATGCACTGCATCTGTCAGATTTTATCAAGGTCCGTTTCAATGAGCAAGCTTACTAGACCCAGGGTGAGCAGAAAAAAGACGGCCTAGTCAAATTTTTATTTTTATTTTATTTTTTTTGACTTTTTTTGATAAAAAGAAACCAATTTCATGAGTATTTAGACATTTCTTAACCAAAAATCCTTAATATGTTTATGAAACATCGAATCCAACCATTTAACATCAAAATCCATCTCTAAACTTTGAACTCGATATTTAAGTTTGAACTTTGAATCACTTGATTTAGTATATTTAAGTTTATTTTTTAAATTATTTAAAGTATTATATTTTAAATTATTGATATTAATGTGTGTATATGATATATATTTGTAAAATTACATATAAAATTTCAATCTGTCTAGCACCGATTAATCCCTAGGCGATACCTCGATGCCCGACTAGCGCCTAGCGACTTCTACAACTATGAAAAAAAAACCCGACAAATTGAACCGTAAAGAATTAACTCAATCAAAATTACACTTTTTCTTGAAAATAAACTTTTACGGTTTGGCTTTCATTACCATATGCATTCATCATGAGCTCAGAAGACCCATTTAACACAAATCCCATCACAACCAATGGCTTAAATACCATATTGGCATACACAACAATCTGGACAAATGGCTCACAACCAGTTCAATATGGTCTGTTTCAGCTCGGGCTAATCTGTTTAATTGTTTATAATAGGTCCAAGGCTAGAATAGCTAGATATTCCACGATGACTCAGGTTTATACACCCTGTAAATGGTGCACAGGAAGATTACAAGCAGAAAACATTCCAAAAAGAGATGCCAGATATACATACATACATACAGATTCATTCATAAAAAATATATGTTTTACAAACAACAAGAGACTGATTTAACTCCTCAGACAGTTTCTTATAAAAGGTTACTAGAAAACAAATTAAGTTCAATATATTATCAAACCATATACCATGGTTTATCATGACACAGTTCTTCCATAGCATACGCAAGCAAGATACAAGTTTTTTGCCCACTTCTCCTGTAAAATTCAAAATCAGATATGTGAAAAAACTGTCATATAATCCGGTTTATAAACAATAACCCTGCGTATTCATGATTCCTGTTTTGACTAACGGTCAAATAACAACGCATCAGTTTGGATTTCTAGACCAAAGAACTGACCTTAACATGTGTGCTTGGAAATTGCGATGTGCGTAAAGTTTCTTGTGTTTCATCACCAGGCTTGCGGCGGGGCACACTTAAAATAAGGGCAGTTTGGTCCCATGTGGCAGCAGTTGATGTAATACGGTAACCGTTGTCCCACCGCCTGTGTATGCCTTCACTTGGATAAAGAAAATCAAGCTCCACCACCTACAAAACACAAGCCATTACTCAAAAACAGATCATAACACCTTCCAAGTGTATAATTGTTGATAAAAATGTGTAAGAATGTTACCTGATCACTGAAACCTGCATTGCGAGACATTACAATACCCCAACGGGTACCCGCAGTTGCCATCGAGGTCACATGAAACCCTTCTCTCCACTTTTTGTTAATCCATTTAAAGGGAAAAGAGTCACTAACTTTGTAAGACTGTTGAGAATACGGGGTCCCTACAGAGATCAGATGTTAATTATAATAATAAGACCAAGATTTGGCACATAAATTGGACCTGTTTCAAAAGGTTTCGGTAAACAAACCTTTAGACATCACCACAAGAGAGCTTCCGTTATTAGCACCAGCAATGGAACTGATATAATAGTTCTTCTCCCATTGTTCCATAATCCATTCCTGCATAAAAAATAGATAAAATTAACCAAGTTGTGCTTATGGATGTTTGTGGCTGCAGTCCCATAAAAAAAATGATGCAGCATTACCTTGTGTAAGAAGAATGGCGAAAGCTCATAAACTTGGCTAGTAAAACCTGTCCCAGCATCCATTATTAGGGCCCACAAGTTGGAACATGATGCCACAGAACTTATAAGCAAACCATCCGCATTTCCTCTTTCAACATGCTGGCCTAATCTTGCGTCTGCAACATTGTAGTGATACCTAATGCAGAATAAACAAGATATAAGATATCCTGTAATTATATAATTTTCATGTGTTACTAGAGATAAATACAAAACAATCAACCTCTGTTTCATTGGTAGCCTGGCGTTATAAATTGAAATCCACTGTGTTGCAGGGACTCCAATTCGGATTTTCTTTGCAGGTTGCCCATCATCTTCGTCATCAAGATTCAATCTTCCCCGCTTTTGACCAACTTGAAATATAATCTAAAATTGAACAAAATGCACAATCATTGAATATTAGGTAACCTCCCTTGACATAATAATAAACATGAAACACTATTAGTGATATGAATTACCTTTTGAGCACCATCTGTGTTTATTGGCCTAATGGCAGGATTAGGACCGATTAGCCCCTCAAACAAAGAAATTAGCTTGGAATAGTTAGGCTCTTCGTCAAACTTCATATTCACAACTATCTCTAGAAACTGCCTTACAGGTACAGGGCAAAAACTGCACAACACTTCAGGAGAAGTGCTCATTTTCTTCTTACAAACTAGAAATGATTTGTTGTCACCCTAATAAACATGAAGCATCATTACGTGTTAATATAGTAAAAAATTGATTACAATCTCATATGCTTGTAAAAGATTTTAATATATATAAAATTTAAATAATACCTGATACCCCTGCCATGGCAGCCTGCCACGGTGAAGGAATATGAGTGTATATGCAAGAGACTCAAGATCATCTCTTCTACTAGCAGTCCTTCCTAAATGTGCATGCACACTAGCATATCTAACCGTCCCCCTGCAATCAAACGATGTGTTGCATGAGTGGAATTTTACCAAAATTATGTTAATTGATAATGTGAAATTCACCTAAACATGTCCGGTCGCTGATCATAATCAACATGTTGACCATTACCACTCTCTCGCCATTTTGTTGCTGCATTTATTGTATCAGTGAAAGCATTAAAGAAAAATCTATGATATAAAAAGTAGAAAAAAAATGTGAATCTTTAGAAGTGAACGAAACTTACCCAACCCAAGGTCAACAAGAAATAATTTCTTTTCTTGAGATGATGATGGCTGGCCAAGTAAAAAGTTCTCTGGCTTTACATCTCCATGGACGTAACTAGTAAACAGAAGTTATTTAACATAATGGCATGAAAGAAACAAACAGATGATATTTTGTTGATATGTATATGGGAAAAATCTCAATTTAAAAAGTGAAGAGAAAAAAGGTTGGGATAACATACCCTCTTGCATGCATCTTGTCCAAAATTGACAAAGCCTCCACGGCTATACAAGATACCATTTCAGATGACATCCTGAAAATTTGATATGCCGACAAACAAAATAAAAGGTCAAAGCAAAATAAAGAAACAAGGACTAAACCAACTAGCAACAAAGATGGAAAAAAATGTTTTAACTCACGATTGCCCTAAAGAATTCCATACATCCCATAGACTAGGTCCAAGCATGTCCATGACCTAAAGAGCAAGAAAGACAAAAAGATTGCAGATAGTTTTAACAGTGTATCACTTTTCAATTATTCATACAGATGCAAAAGAAAGTTGACTAACATACCATCACATAGTATTCTCCTTGTTTTCCTTTATAGTGTACTTTAGGCACACCATGACTGCCGCCTAGAGTGCTGTGAACAAAAGAAACAATGAGGTTACTGATTTGCTTCTAATTCCAAATAAAAATTACATTTAACATGACTGACAGATCAGAAAATAAACACATACTTGTACACTTGCCACTCATATGGAGGACCATAACTGCAACCTTTGCTGTTTCGGTGCTCAAATTTAAGTGCTACCTGTTGCAAAGAGAATTTGAAAAAAATAAGTTGGTTATGATCTGAATTTAGAAAAACAATGCTATTGTAGCAATCTAACTTGATTGCTTGGTAAACAATTGCTTACCTCCATGGCACCAGGACCTGATATTCGTTCAGTTCCACCAGTAACACGACGACCCACAAATACTTGACCAAATCCACCTTTGCCTAACTTCCTCTCAACCTTGTACTGTGGAGATCCACCTACTTGAACCTAAAAGATCAAACAACAAACAATCAAATAAGATACGTGACAATTAAAACTCTAATTCCTCACAAACTATAACTTGTGGGATCACATTAGATCAACAATAACATCAACTGCAACCTAAATAACTAAAATGAAAAATGAAAGCCAGAAACAGTTCTTTCTTTCCACTTTGCAATTTTTTCTACTCACGAACTCCATGTGCATTATACCGGTCAATTAAGATATCATATAGCAGAAACACAACTAGTTCACTGATCTATTAAAGACTCCAAAAATAGCAGGCTGAAATTCCTTTCATTTCAACCAAATATTCTAACAGGACATTCATCAAAAAGCTTATAGGCATTCCACAGACAGACACCAAAGTTTCAAACTTATTCATTTCAAGTAAAACGAACCATAATGATATAAAACATTTTAACTTTTTATAATAAATATAAAAAAAAACTAAAAAAAAAAAAACAAAGATTTGTACCCTATCTGGAAAAGGTGCAGTATTCCCTTCTTCCTCCTGACCGGTAACTTTATTTGCGCTTAACCCGCCGCTAGCATCCCCCATCTGTACTCCTTTCTCCTCTGACTTTAGAACAACAATCACCGGAGCTGGTGCTAAACTCTCGTTTTTCTTCTTAATCTGCGGTTGTTTCACCTCCACCACCGTCGCTGCAGCTTCCCGTGCCGCTGCTGCTCGAGTTTTGACGTAATTACCTACCAAACGCCCCGATCGCTTAGGCGTGCTGCAGTTTCTCTTTTTGTCGACTACCGGAGAAGCGCGTGCACGGCGTACTCCTCGGCGCAGCTCCGGCATTCTCTATCCATTAAATTGGCACATGTAAACAAAATCGAGCTAATTTATGAATCTTTGATCAAACCCTAATCGTAATCGATTATTTCAAGATTGTAACAACCCTAATCGGAAAGAGTAATTGTATCTTTGAAAGAGGATACGATCGGTGATTGAAAAAGAAAAAAGAAAACGTGATTTGAATGGAGAGTTACAGATACAGGATCGTTGTGTGTATTGCGTTTAGGTCAAAAAAACAGGGGAAATACAAGGGGTTGAGACGGTCCTTCGTTGTCGAAGATATTTTGGTTCCGTACAAATACAATCGAATAAGTAGTTAATTTTATAAACATAAGTTTTTGTTATTATCGTAACATTCATTAAAGTCTGTAACCTTTTTCCTCGTATTCACTTTGCTTTAACAAACCTGATGCATATGTTTGAACTATGGGGCTATTTGTTTTTCTAAAAAACTCTTCCTGACCTGTTTTTGTCTTCGTCGAGCAAATCATGGGAAGAGATTCGAGGCTACAGCTTGTTTGTTTTTCGGAAGACATTTAATTAAAAAAAGGTCTAACCGTCCTCTTTTTGACGCAGACGTGGACCAAACTCTTTTTGGCATAGACGTTAACCTCTTCCCGTTCGTGAGAAGCCTCCTCAAGCCTTTCCTCCCGTTTTCTTCAAAAACGCCGATTGTTTGGGGCTGCTCCACCACCGATCGTGATTCCTCTTCAAGCCACTGCCGATAGTGATTCCTTCTCCCCCGTCAACCGACGTTGATTACTCCTCCCCCGTCACTCTCTCCACCGTTGCCCCGCCGTCATTCCCTCAACCTCTCCACCACCCGCCTCGGGCCCTCATTCCACCTCCCTCCGACTCGATAGTTGGCTCCACATTGTTATGGATCGAAACCATTGTAAGGTATGGGACTTGTCTCACATAAGTTGTATGGTCAATTGATATGGTGTAACAACCGGTTTTCAATAATGACACATATTTGAAATAATCGTTAGTTGAACGATTGTGATTGTTGTAATTTGAAAATATGTGAGAAATCATGAACGTGGGAGAAAACCGTGCGCGAAACGGAGTTACGGATTGTCCGGAATCGCGAAACGAAGAAAATTACAAAGATATTATGTTTTGGGACTCGTCGCGGTACGCGACGGTGGTTCTGAGGTTCCTTCGCGGTACGCGAAGCACCCCAAAATATCGGAGGACTCCGGATTTCTTCGCGGTACGCGAAGAGCTCTTGAGCCCTCTTTCGCGGTACGCGACGGGTATGGCGGTTTGACAGATTCTATATCTTATCAAAATTCAAGTAAGAATTTTAATTTTTTTAACATTTCGATCATAATTCGACCAGGGGACGAACAGAGCAACTTTTTGTTGCTAGATCAGTGTTTTGAAGCCATCCAGATATTCGGATCGAGCTAAGGTTCGATTATATCACTCCTGATCGTCGTTTTCATCCGAGAACTTCGTTCAAAGGGGTAACGATTCAATCTCTTCTACTAGTTTAATATTGTGTGGATTAAATTTAGTTTTGAATGTAATACTATGATTATGGGTATTGATTATTGCCTAGTTAATGACTAGGGGTTGTGATAAACGAAGAATTTGATATTTTGATGGTGGAAATCTTCGTTTTAAAGCCGGTATAATGCCCGGTTGTTATGAAACCCATATCATGGTGTGATAACTAGTAGGATGGGTATATTATGATTTTAAATGAAATATGGATTATGATCCACGGGTTAAATGATGATTTTGATGAATTGATGTTAAAAATTATTAACAGTTATGATCATAAATGAATTTTGATTAAAAGAAGTAATTGAGATCATAACTAATATAATAAACATCAATTATTTGATGAAATGCCTAAGGAAGGCATGGGATATGATTAATTATAATAATTGACTAAAACTTACTAAATATAGTAAGATAGAGTCAATTATGTGATAAGTGGACTTTGAGAAAGTCAAACCAGTCAAGTGAGTTGAACTCGATTATATGTGATATATGTATTGAATATAGTTATGTGTGAATATGCAACTAGGTGTTGGTGATGAAAGTCAAGTGACAATTCACAGAAGTGGAAAAGAGGTTGTAGGAAGTGAACAACCGTATGAACCAGGTAAGTTACCCAACTTACTGTAACATTACATATAAGTAGTAGAAAGAGTCTACTTGATTGTGATGTATATATATTAATTGATTCATTTGAATGAATGTGCGTAACTAGATTGGAACTAATTGAGTTAATAGACTCTAAAGTACATATGTTAAGTTCCAATGTGTTTATGTTACGATTGAATTGAATATGCAACACAGATTGCATAAGAATAGACGGATGAGCCGGTGTTTAAGTTTGATTCCACAAATGTGTGGATAGCTAGAGTGGATAGCTAGAGATGCTAGCAAATGTCTTAGATGGAAGTACCGGTGGGTGAACATCTCAAGACTTAAATTAATTATGATATCACAAATGTGTGAATAGTCAGAGGTGCTGACAAATAGCTATGGTGGAAGTACAGGAATGTGAACACCATAGTGTAATTTTGATTAAACGATTGTGAGCAATAGTTGATGATTCGTAATATGACATTATTACATTGTGAGAGTCAATTCGAATAGAATTGACTCAGTTTGAATTCTTATTGTGATAAATGTATTTTTACATTTTGTGGTTATGACTCCACAATGGTGGATAGCCAGAGGTGCTGGAAATTGTCTAGATGGAAGTGCCGGTGGGTGAACATCTTAGACTTAATATTTATGACTCCACAATGGTGGATAGCCAGAGGTGCTGGCAATTGTCTAGATAGAAGTACCAGTGGGTGAACATCTTAGACTTAATATTTATGACTCCACAATGGTGGATAGCCAGAGGTGCTGGCAATTGTCTTAGATGGAAGTACCGGTGGGTGACTGTAACATCAAGTACCAAATCGTCCGGCAAGTCCGTACGATACGTGTACTTTCTACAGTAACTATGTGTACTTATACGATTGTAAACAGTACTTGTATTAACAGGATTCTAAATATAAGAACAGTTGTACGTATTTTCGTGTAAACATAAATACATTAAGTACAACATACACTGAAACAATAGTTGTGTGTATTTAAGTGAAAACTTAAACACAGATAACACAACGAATCACGAGAAACAACAGATCACAAGGGAACAACGAAAACATATCGGTTGCGATCTGATGTCCACAGATAACAAGAATCAGATGGCCGATGAATTAGTACAAGAACAATGTGAAAACAAGATGTTTAGTTGAGTCCGACAGTGAGGAAACACAATTCAAACACAATTACAGTGTTATTTCAGAATAACGAACTGACAGTGTGTTTGCGTGGGTGACGATTCACACAAACATATCTGTGAGTTTAGAGTCCTGAAATAATGACTGAAAAGTAGAAAACAAAAGTCAGAAAGCAAAACCATCGTCGTATTCGTTCGGGTGACGATTCGAACGAATTACGCGCGAAGGTGACGCGATCTGCCGAAACGAAAACGAAAACACGACACGAACAAAAGTAATTTAATAAAATAAAATAAATAACATTTTACAATTTTGAAACTCATCAAAATAATTAAATTAAACCCTTTTATTTAATTCCATTTAAATTACGCGTAATTTTCCGGAAACGTAACGAAAACGCGAACCGAGCAACAAAAACGAACCCGAACACCCTCGGGGTATAAATACACTTAAATGAGCTTAATTTCCTCATTTCCCACTTCATCTCCTCCACCAAAAACCCCATTCCCGGTTTTGAAAACCCTAACCATCTACAACCTTCAATCCACCATAACTCACTCATTTCTTAACGAAATTGAGTGATTCTTTCGCCTAAACGAAGCTCTTGATGCCCTCTACACAAAAGTACAACGGATCTAAGCCAAAAACTACTGAAATTCAAGGTATGAGGCTGTAAAGTTAGCGAAAATTAGGGTTTTCACCCTTTGTTTCTATCTTCTAACCTAACCGGCCAAATACCTTCTTCTTCGAACCATACACCCTCAAACACCATCTCTAACCTGCACACACCTTCGAAATCACCAAGGCAAGGCATGGCCTGAGTTGGCCTAGCTGCGGCCAAACCAAGGCCCAGCTGGCCGAAAGAACTAGGCCAAATGGCCTCTTTCGCTGGCCACCTTTCATTCGGAGCCTTCCTTCACCAAGCCTCATGCGGCCAGCTTCATTCGCCAGTTCTTCAGTCGACAACCTCAACTACATTCGACCAATGACCTTCATTCGGCCATGTTCATTCGACATGCAACCTCATTCGACCACAGCACCATTCGAGCCTCCTCCATTCGCCAGCTCACCTTCATTCGACGACCACAGCCCCATTCGACCAACCCACCTCACATTCGGCAACCCTCCATTCGCCACCCTGCAATCATTCGCCAGCCATGAACATCCAGCCACCCTTTCCTGTTTCAGCCTTCATTTGGCTTGTACACACCCTCACAAACGGCTGGAAACCCTAGTGGTCAAGGAACCTCAATAGAATAATCCACTTGGCCCAACAGTAGGCCCAAATTCAGTTCGGTTGGCCCAGGATTGGCCCAACATCCTACTGTCTAGGCCCAAAAGTATTTTGGCCCAGAACTTCTGTTTCAGCCCAGTAGCCTTAGTAGGCCCAGGGTAGTTGACCAAAAATCTTGTTTCGACCCATATCCATTAGTTGGCCCAAAAGACTAAATTGGCCCACGCACGATTTCAGCCCAAAAGAACCAGGCCCAGGTTGGCACAAGACCTATTTTACTTCAGGCCTTGATGAAATCCAAGGGGTCCAGCAAATTCAGCCCGAGGCCCACAGAAAATGGACCCCAAGTCCTAATTTCAAGACCCTTGTCCTAACTTTGGAGCCACTTTGCAGTTGACTTGGCCAATAGCCTACTTCTGGCCCAATTATGGTTCCTACAGTCCATTATAACTTCAGGCCCAACAACTCTTGCCTGGGCCCACCTCTGGCCCAACAATACCCTCGTGGCCCAATAGAGGCCCACAAGGCCACTTGATTACTAGCCTTGTAACATTTGGCCGGGCCCTTGTATTTCAACAGCCCATATCATTGGCCCACACATTCCAATAGGCCTCACAACTCTCAATTGTTCAAGGTTATTCCAAGGCCCATAGATTTGGGCCCAAGGCTCAACTTGTTACACGAAGGCCCAACAAGTAACTTGGTCACATTGTTCGGTCCATATTCCATTTTAGACCCACATGGATTTAATACATTTCATAAGATCAAAACAAGATATGTCAAAAGAATGTTTGCTTAATTAGTTCATAATTATGCAATAAATGTTCAAAATGTACAAGATCAACAAAGTAGAGTTGGAAAATAAGCACTAAGTCTTTTATCAAAGCAAATGGCTTATAATTAATGACAAGATGATAACTTATAATGTCATTGACTTAAATCAAATATATGGGACCGAACGGGGATCATGACCAAGTCTTACGCGTATTAGCCAGCTTTAGGGCTAACACCTACACCTACACACACAAAACCCTACAAACTTATACTTACAAGTTACAACAACGTGAAATCAATACATGATCGTGAAAACAAACTCAATTACAACTCAGAGCGCGTGCATTCTTTTGTTTAAGCTAAGTCAACCCCACAACTACAAGGTGAGTTCATCGCCCCTTTTCTAACATTTTGTTTTAAAACGCGGGGCTGAGAAGCATGCGTAAACTGTTTTATGTAAATTGTTTACTTGAATGCTTTTATATGTTTACATGTATAACCGTTATCTTAGACTCATGTCTAGGTAACTGTTATGTATCAAAGAACTATTTTCAAAGAACTAAAGACCTCAAACAAAGAACTATTTTCAAAGATCTATTTTCAAAGAACTAACGATCTATTTTCAAAGAACTATTTCAAGAAGGTGTTGTCAAAGAACTAACGATCTTTTTTCAAAGAACTATTTCATGAAGGTGTTGTCAAAGAACTAACGATCTATTTCAAAGAACTAAGTACAAAGAACTATTTTGAGGAACATCTGGGAAATGCTCAAAGATAACATGTGCCAAAGAACTAAAGAACTAAAGAACTATGGACGGTCTAAAGAACTATGAAAGCCTATATATCAAAAGATGTCCTAGCTAGACTGATTGATTATAGGTCACATGTTTGATGAGGTTGACAGATCTCCTTTACTACTAAGTACCTTGATTGACAGACTAGTCTACTCGAGTTGACCAAAGGCCCCAATCATTAGGACTTAGATTTTATTGAATGTTTATTTATTTATTTAATTAAGCATTTATAACTAATTCTGCAATTTGTTGTTTTAATCATATTTGTATGATGAATGTATGAAATCAAGAGAGATTTCAAACGATTGAAATTACAGGAACAGAGAACAGAGGAATCATGGGTGTTTAAAAGTGTATGGTAGGTAAAAACGCTTAATTATCATTAACAACAATGTCCTATGCGGATTAGTATGTGGTGGGATGGCGTCTGGGCGAGGTTGTAGCCTTGACCCAGGGGTATGCCCTATATATAAGCATACCGATCTGGATGATACATGTGGTGTTAATGAGGTTAGGGTCTTTACCGAAAGAAGGGTTCAAAACATTTTCAAATTTACAAAACTATATGAACTCACCTACCATGTGTTGACTTGATCTTTTTGCATGACTTCTTAGGTGACGAACAGGTCATTTAGGAAGTCATTACTTCTGGACTAGGACTTCAAATAGAAGACCTAGTATTTTGGACCTGCATACTTTTGAAGACATCATTACACATACCATTTTGTATATCTTGTGTAAATACAAGATAGAAACTTATGATGTTAATAGTAGATTTACATTGTTAAATTATAAACAATACTGATGTAATTTTACTTTGTAATTCTATCATATTTAGCATTTCTCAATTATGTATCATGTGCCATATAACAATCTGATCAAATCCGATTATCACTCACGATATCGCGCCCCGGGAACCTTCTGCTCGACGGGACAACCGATCCTATCCCGCCGGCTCGGGGTGTGACAGTGAACATCCTAAGACTTGAACTATTTATGACTCCACAAATGTGTGGATAGCTAGAGGTGCTAGCAATTGTCTTAGATGGAAGGACCGATGGGTGAACATCTTAAGACTTAATATATATGTATGATACCACAAATGTGTGGACAACTGGTTAATCCGGGAACTAAATTGTTGAAACCACAGGTGTGTGGGTAATTGGTTGAGCCAATGAAATATATATATATATATATATATATATATATATGGTGTTTTAATTTAGCCAGAGGTGCTGGTGATAGAGTCGGATTAGATAATATATTCATATTCGTGAAAATATCCCATTAGGGGAAATAAATGCACAATGTGTGTTGAGTGCAAGCTGATGTTGGAATATGATATATTATTATCTAGACATGATAAACATCCATATGATATGTATGTGGATGTGTTTTAAAAATATGTTTTGGGAACTCTGGGAGGGGTTACTTACTTAGTTCATATGAACTAATTGTGACCTTATATGTGATGTTACAGGTCAAAAATAGATATGCATCGGGCGATCAGATCGGGCACGTTGTGAAGCAGAACCAAACGTTATGTAAAGCCTGTGGTGGTATTAAACTTAAACACACTAGTTTTTATTAATCATAAATGTAAATGATTTGAAATTAAGTGTGTTTAAATCATGAAATGTAAATTTCACGCTTTTGAACATAAATTTTTGATAAAGTTTAATCTGGGACCTAAAATGGGACACGTGTAATCGTGTGTAAAGTTTGGGTGTTACATGTGGGAGGCTCTCTCACCCATCAGATTACTCTTTTAGGTTGAGTTATCCTGTTTGGCTTGTAACAATGGTATCAGAGCCAACTCGGAGTGGTGTCCTGGAAGGAGCTAGTCGTGACCAACGAGGACGTTGGCCCTTAAGGATGGGTCGATTGTTACGGATCGAAACCATTGCAAGGTAAGTGACTTGTCCCATATCGGTTGTATGAGCAATTGATGTGGGGTTTATAAGCCAAATGAGCTCTCTCACCCATCAAACTAGTCTTTTGGGTTGAGTTTTTCCTGTTTGGCTTGTAACACACCTCTTCATCGCCGACTCGGACCCTCGTTCCACCTCTCCTCCACCTTCGACCCTCGTTCCACCTCTCCTATGCCGCCTCCGACCCTCGTTCGCTGTGACACCTCGCAAATTCCAGGTCAGCATTTATATTATTTAATAATAATGTGTATTATTATTTCATACGTGGCACTAGATTAACTGTATTTAGTGTGACACGTGGCACAACAGACCAAACACACCGATAGTTCGAGAAACTATCGAACAACACTTGCATGTGTCTTGAATGACGAACGTTGGTGAACGGCTCAAACCACAATACACTCTCACTGCACATTAGGCTCCGGAGGACCTAGATTAGTAGAACGTTATTCATATGTCTTGAAACGATGTACGTATTCGTTAAATATGTGAAAAACAGGCCAAACTATGAAATTGAGCTTATTGGGCTCAACCGAGACCCATCGCGGTACGCGATGGGCACCCAAATGGACCTTCGCGGTACGCGACGACCGATCATCTTCCACCATCGCGGTACGCGGCGTGTTTCGGGAACCGAATGATTATTTTAATCATCGCGCTACGCGACGATGCTTTTTGGGCAGATGTCGCGGTACGCGACGACCCTTACACGCATAAAATCTTTATATAACCAATGTTAATCATTTCTGTCGATCCTCTCACCCATTTTCCGAACTACAAGCGATCACACTCCGCCATTAACGCCTGTAACCCATCTTCTAGCACCTTAGAAGCCATTTCCATCACAAAGGAAGCACCATTAAAGCTATTGAAGACTCGAAGCAAGCTAGGGAGCACCATCTTGTACCTTGAATGACTTGGGGCTACTGTGGAGACCATTCCAGAGCTGCTCAAGCCTATCTCAGTGATTTAAGAACCTTGGAAGGTAGTATCTACATTCAATCTAGTCTAAAATCATCGCTAGGCACACATGCAAGCCATATTGGCCACATGCATCACCATCACCACTTTGATCTCGAATTTTTGATGTTGTAAATATATTATTAGCTGTTATTATCACTGATTTGAAGTATTGATAATGATTTATGATGATATTGGTATGATTATTTGGTCATATGTTGATTTCGTGATGAAATGGGTACTTTCAATCACATGCATGGATGATCTAAGTATGTTGGCATGATATTTGATAATGAAATATTGTTATAAGTGTTAGTGATGATGTTCTACATAGTTAGGATGATTGATTTTATCAAAGAATGGTCATTTGGTGATTATTTCTAAATATGGTAACTTTAATGTTACAAAATGTGCATCTTTGATGAAATAACCACATTTGTATGTTTAGATCTATAAGATATGTTTAAAATGATGTTTAGAAGCAAATGTGATGGTTATTTGGTGCATAGGAATGTTTAGAATTGTCAAAAGTATGATTTTTATGAACATTACTATAAATAGTAACTTTTTATCACAAGTTTGCAAATTGATGATATGTATGATAATGTTTTGGGTCTAACATGCTTATTTGTTGATAATATGATGATTTTGAATGAGTGATGTTGTTGAAAGAATGGATTTTGTGTATTTTTCATAAGTTACTAAATATAGTAACTTTATTTTGCAAAGCCGATGATTTGACACATGCTAGTCATAACGGTTATGACTAAATGTCTATTTATGACTAAGATAGTGATGTTTAGATGACATTAGTTGTTAAACTTGTTGAAATATGCTTATTTTAGTGACTTTCTAAGTATAGAAACTTTTACGCGTAAACTATGCTAAACCGACTATGTGTAACTATGTGCTATGTGATAACATGCTCATTTAGGATAATTATGCAAGTTAGAATAATCGGAATGTGATTTTATGCATGACTTGCCTAATGTGGAAACTTTCCTAAAATAGGAACTTGCTACAAATAGTAAGTTTCCTCACGAAAGTGACTTTGGTATCCGTACACTCCACACGACGCTAAACCACACGTTACACACACTTGATCCAGAACCGTCACCAACGGGTCGTTAGGTCAAACACGGTCAACACGGTCAAACACGGTCAACATGACCCACTTAACAACTTGGTGTTGTTAAATACGAACACGGTCCTGCGAGGCCCACATGTATGCAAACACGAACTCATAGTACCTATGTGATATAGGTGATTACTAACCGACGAGCTACACTATCTCTGTGAGCAAACGCTTTACTCAAACTCAGGTGAGTTTACAGCCCCACTTTTACTTAACAACTGTTTTACTTAACTTTGGGGTTAGTTGTGTAACAAACGAGTCGTAATTACGTAGTACTACTGGGTTTGACTAACCCCACTCGGCACCAATGTTGACTGGAGGTCATAACGAGTGTAATTTCGATGTGAATGCGGGTTCAGCGATGACCTGCGGAGGCAAACGGGAACAGTCTAGTTTCGGTAAGATGAACTGACACACTCCACGGATCGTAGTATCCAACAACTAAACTTAACATATCCAGTATATGTCTGTTTATTTTTCAGTCTGTCTAAACCTGTGAACTCACCAACTTTTTAGTTGACACTTTTCGCATGTATTCTCAGGTAACTAATGGAGCACACGATAGGACACGAAAAAGGAATACAAGAGAGTCTCATGCATTTTAGACTCCTAGGCTTTGGGTTGATGTGTTCATTTTGAAAACAATATAATTATGTAGTGTCTGATACAATTTACTTTCCGCTGCACACTTTGTTTACTTATGATGTTTAAAACATTTTCCGCTGCTTACTTATGAAAATCATGATTATTTTACAAACTTGTGTGATTGTGTAACTCATATAGAGTCGTTCTATATGACCATGAGCTGTGATCCTGGCCACGTCACACCCACGTGGACTGACACCACGAGTGGGAATTTGGGGATGTGACATTCGCAGTTTACCTCTGATCAGCAGGGGCGAGATCAGTGGGGGCCAGTGAGGTAAGTAATGGGGAGGTTAGTGTTTATGTTTGGGGCTGCTGTTGGGTATGCAAACAAAAAACAAACACTCTGTTAGCATATGTTTTGTCCAGCTCTTATGCTACAGAGGTTTTTAGATGTGGTCCGCAGACTGCAGGAAAATTTCCGACGAAAATTTGCGTCATAAAATCAACTTTTTTTTTTCTAATAGTGGGAATTTATAGTATTTGAGCTTATAATCATTTATTTTGTAATGACAAACTTCAACTTCGGTGCAATATAAATATTTGCTTTGAAATGTTTAATTTAGTGAAAGCACTTAATTATTTACTTACTTGGTTTGAGCTGGCAATCTTGACTAAAAACAATAGAAAGTATTTGGTTTGGATAAATAAGTATTATATTTTGAGTTCAAATGAGTAGCATCATAACATAAAACGGGTTGAGATAAGTAACTCCTTAACACAATACGAATCAAGATGAATAACTTAAAAACTATGTAAATAGAATGGATTCATATAGATAATAGCTAGTAATAATAGGTTTGATGAAAAAACCACTGAAAATTATTTAAGTAGACTATTTGTTTAATTACAACTTATTTTGACATGAACTAATTTGAATTTTTTTAATACGACTCATTTAAACCCAAACAGATTTTGCTTAGAACTTATCTTTAGCCCATACCCATCATGACCAGATCTCATCCTGACCCATTACATAACCTGATCTAACCCGTCTGTTTTTGACAGGCTTAGTGTTGGCTCCAAAATCCATTATACATCGTTTTTATCATGGTTTCTGGAATGTGTGTACGCAGAGGGAGGGATATCTAAGAGGCCAAGTCCATTTAGGCTTATTCCTATATACTATATAGTAAGGTCGATGGAAGACATGGCTTAGTGCGATTTGTTGCATTAGAAAAGTGAGGACGATGTAGTTGGAACGGAGACGTGCCTTCGTAGGATTTGCTAGGAGAAACTTTAAACCATTAGGTTTTCAGCTTATTTGATATCTTACATGTCATCCTTTAATACAAAAAAAAGTTGCTTATTTTCTTCGATGTGGAAAGTGCAAATCAAGAATTTTCTTTCTTTCTAAAATCTAAACAAATAGGCGTTAGAAATGAAATTTGATATCTCATAGGAAACAAAAATTGCTAACTTTTGGATTTGAATTAATGAAAGCTTTGAGAGGACTCATTAATATTTTTTTTGTCATAATTGTCTGCTCGACTTGTACGTACGTTGCTTGATCTAGATTGTATTTCTTTTTTTCACTACTATCCTATTTTATGTTAAACATAATTGATTTCAACTATATCTTCGATCGGTCCGAACGATCCACAGTTTTTTGAATCAATAGGTCTTTAAATCGTTCATTTGAAAAAATTGAAACACTTCTTATTGGATGATCATGAGACTTGCCAAAAATCGAAAATTCTTGATCAACAGAGAAACAATATCACCATTTTTGTTCAATAAACGCCAAAGTGGATGATTAACTCATTGACTATTGCATGGGAGCAGGTTATCTTTGTTCAATAAAACACCAGATATTGACGTGTGACAGAAAAAAACTTTTATTTATTATAATACATAGATTCAAGGATGAAATAATGCAAAAGAGTAACTTGACTCATATGCCCATGGACCCAAATTTAATGATATCAAAGGCCGAAAGGGAGATTTATGCAGATGAGTGTCAAAAGTTAGTCGAATATTTACATTATCTATTATAAATCTAACCCGATCTAGCCTACTCGGTTAGGTAGTGGATAGATACATTCAATGCCCGAAACAATCTCATATGACAACTATAATCCAAATCCTTTGTTACTTGGAAGATACAACAAGTTATGGCATAAAGTGGTCCGGTGATGCTACTAATTATCTGGATCAAGATGATGGTAAAAGTACTCTAGACTCGTGTTTTATTATGGTTCTTCACAGTTTACAAAAACAAATAATGTAACACTTTTGTTATGCATGTGAAGCACATTATAGAGTATATGGCGGTCAGTGTGGTTGCTTGTCAAGTTGTGTGACTTCAAGGGTTGCTAAGTGAGTTAACCAGAAGGAAGCTGCAAGAAGTTTTGTTAAGAGGGGATAACACATCTACGATTGCTCTAGTAAGTAATCTCGTTTTCAAATCGAAGTAAGAATATCAACTCTTGATGTCATTACATTCAGTAATGTGTGAGCAAAATGAGGTGGCAGTTTAACACATTAATATCCAAGAGCAAGGGCGACCCTAAGAATTGAGGTGCCCGGGACGGGCCTGGAAAAAAAGACCCCTAGCGAATACAAATATTAAAGCAAGGGTGTTTAAAAAAATCGAAAACCGAACCGTATTTGTAACTAAAAAACGAATTTTGAAATTTGGTTTTTGGTTCGGTTTCCAACCATATCCAAGTTCCAAATTAGGTTCCTAATCCTATCCGAATTCTGAATTTCGGTTTTCGGTTCGGTTATTGGTTCCATTTTAGTTTGAATTTGATTTGTTCGGTTTATTCAGTTAACCGAATAAACATAATTCAGATTTAAAATTATTATTTTATAAACACTATATAAGATAAAATTCGATTTATTCGGTTTTTAACAGGTTTATTTGGTTGAATTCGGTTTGTAACCGGTTTATTTGGTTTTTAATCAATTTATTCGGTTTGTTTGGTATTAACCAAAACTGAACCGAACCACTTCCCGACTTTGGTTCGGTTTTCGGATCGAATGGAAACCGGTTAAATCAAACCAAGGAACACCACTGATTTAAATGACATAAAAGTAACTTTCTATGCTTTATAGGGAATTACTTTTTGTAATTATTAAACCGTGTTTTTATAAATAGTTCCTTTTCGTTATCTATAACTTGTTGGTTCTCGTTTACATGAATCTCTGTATAAACGTATACGTTCAAAAAATTGTGCCCCCTATAAAAATGGGCCCGAGACGGGGGTCGGGTTTGCCCCTCCCCGGGCCGCCCTTGTCCAAGAGCAACGAGCTGATATATTAACAAAGACCATCGCATTAATCAAGTTTGGTGAGATTAATGGATTATTTGAATTTTGAAGTTGAAGACTTCCTATTTCAAGTCAGATTTTAGGGGGTGATTAATGACTAATAACCGAATGCCTAAATTTTAGGGAGGCAAGTAGGTCATTCTCCTAAGTTTTAGTATTAGAGTCGTTGTTTAATACATGGCTTGTTTTTCAAGCAAATTTAGCCTATAAACCAAGTTGGGTTTATGATTACAGTTGAGGATTTTGAGTTGTTTTTTTAGTTTGTTATAAAAGCATGTTAGTGAATTCAATTGAGTACCAATTATGCATTGCCTCAATGATACCCCGAGATTCTTCAAAATGGGAGGTTTTGGGTTCAAATCCCTCCCGCAGCGAAAAAGGGGTCTGAGAGGGGTCGGGGGTTTTCCTAGTGTGGTTTTCTCCTGGGGTGGTTGTGGTGGCTCATGGGAGATCCAGGTAAATAGACCTTGGTGACATGACCTAGAAACAATAGGTTCACACGATTGAGACCTTCGCCGTTCAAAAAAAAAGTTAATTCAATTGAGTGTGTTTACTAGCTTGATATCAATTCCATGCTTGATAGTTGATACCTAATAAAGTAGAAATGAGATGTTCAGGGGCGGTCCCAAGAATTCATGTGCCCTGGCCGTACTGAGAAAAAAGGCCCCTATCGAATTATAAATTTGTATTTTTCGGTTTTGTATTTGTAGATATAAGTAAATATATATAATATAAAAACGATTTTTAAAATTTTTGTGTCCTTACAGAAAATGGACCCTAGACGGAGGTCGGGTTTGCCCCTCCCCATTACCTCCCATGGAGATGTTCATATATTAAATGCCACATCAGTACTTTGAAGGGCCCATAGATCTCATAAAACTTGTCATATAACAAAGATAACTGATTTGTACACTAATCAAGAACTTTCTCTACACCCATGCGACCATGCTTTTTCAATTCATTAGCATCAATTCAACAAGGTAATGTATTAAATTGAATATCCGATAGTTCGAATAGCCAAACTTCATATATTCGAAAATTTCGGATATTCTAATTATATTTACAGTGGATGTATTGTATCAAATCTTCGATGAAAAACAACTTCGTTACGCCACCTTCAAAATTGCTAAAGCACCATATGAACACCGATATAATTATCACACACAAACAAACAAATTAAATAAAGAAAAAAAACACACACAACAATTACAAAAACATTAAGGAGACTAAGTTTCATAAGTATTATAACTTCATGTTATTAATACCATTTTTTTTAGATTTAAGTCGCAAATCAATATATTTTTATTAATCTTGCTAATCATGGTTCATAAGGTTTTATTCATGATTATATTTTCTTATAACCATCATCAAATTGTTTAACACTAATTATTGGTGTTGATTGTCATAAACAATCATCTCGACATGCAACTCGACAACACAACTAGGGCTGGCAAAATGAGTACCTGTTAAGACACGATTATATCTGTTTAACAAAAAATTTACTATATGATTTTACTTTTTTAAAAATGATAAAATTTAAGAGGCTAGGTTTCATCATTTTTTTTGCTACATAAAATATAGAACTGTCATATTTAAATTACCAAACCACGTTTTAAACAAGTCGTTTTCATGTTTTATATTTGCATTAATCGCGTCGTCTGAAACCTGTTAAACCCGTTAAGACCTGTTGTGCTAGCCTTATCGACAACTCGTGGTACTATCGGTTTGCTAGTGATGCTTGTAAGATAACCATCAACATATGGACCATGTAACAGACGGACGAAATGTTACAGAAGAAAGGACAATAATTATCAATGTTACAAAATGAGTAAAAGCACACATGACTAGAGCTTAAATAACAAAATGAAAATTGAAAAACATTGTGAATCTTTAACTATTGATCATTCTTTCATTATTCATCGACTGATCAATGGATCTTGAAGGCAATGGCGATGAAACAAACAACCATTCAAGCTTCGGTCCCATGGACTGGGACAACTGGTTCATGACCATAGCAGCCATGGGGTTGGTTATGATCCTAGGATACCTGGTTTATGATGCGGTCAAGTCCATAGCAGCTGAGATGATGCAAAATCTGCTAATGGTGTCACCTCTGATCTTGGTCATTGTGGTTCACTGGCTGTCGACATCAAACTGGTTTGACATTCATATGCCAGGGTCCGAACCAGAAGCCATTTATCGAGCAGGCGGCTCGCCATGGGGTATAACGTTGGTTCTTGCTTTGCTATTCTTCCTCATATCCCACTGCTAGGCTTCACTCTATGGGTTTCTTTTTTAGTTTTCGCTTGCATAATGAGCCGATTTGAACTATCTAGTTTAGGCCATAATTTAGCTGGATTTTGTTAGAATTTCAGAAATTAAAATCGGGCTTTCTATTGTATTGTATTGTATAAAGAATCACTTTTCGAAATCAATATTTCTACTCTACCGAGTTCAAGAAATTTGATCGGAATAATCTAAAGAGAATTTCGTGTGTGATACGTAAAATACGAATGAATTATTGTGTCCCTCTTTCTGCGTTTTTCACCAAGAAGATGACGATTAATTTCGGTTAACAGTCACGGGTAAAAACACGGGATAGTCAAAACACAGGTTAGTCAAAACGCGGGTGTATTCCCTAGGGGCGTTGCCCTAGGACCCCACAAGAGGGCACGACCCACTTGACCCTTGCTTGGTTCGGTGCTACGAAACTTTAAACGAACGTTACTCCGCACCTCTAAACTCTTTCAGAATTTTTTACATCCAACTACACTAAAAATATACAACAAATTTGTTAATTAATGTTATCATAAATTTGTTCCATATCATTTGCATGATTTCTAATGCATGTTTATTTTATGTCTATTTTGTTTGGTATACAAAGGTGCAGCAAGATAGAGATGATCAGAAATGTTAGATATGAATAAAATAAAAACGGATCAACAAAAAATTTGAACTTCTATAAATGATCGTGGTAATTAATATTTTAACTAAATAATAAATAATATATCCTAGGTTAACTTACATTTGTTTGCATAAGATTATATTATCATAAATAAATTATAGGTTTAAAATATTTAAAGATGTTATTGCTTCATGCACTTCTCACTCCCTCAGGAGCAAGACCATAAGTGTGCTGCAAGTCTCCTTATTTACATATGCACCTTTAGTCTCCGATGACTTAGTGATAAAGGGGTCTAGGGTTCAAAGCCTGACACACCCAATTTCCCTGTGTTACACGATTTACCTACCTTATGTTGGCTGTGAGATCGGTCGTTGAGGGACGCCTAATAGGGACGGTCTAGTCCTTTAGATTTACATACAAAGTTTAACACATTATATTTCTTCGTTTTTTTACTTATACAATATTTTATGCTCGTCCTTGTTTATCAGTAGCATAGTATCCATATCAGGCTCTTAAGTAACTGATTCATCACATGTTTTTAGTAAGTGACACAAACCAATGAATTTTTGATACACGTGTCATATTTGTTATTTTATTTAAAGTTAAGAAAATATAATAATGCATTTAAGCTTATATTATTAATTTAAAAATTAAAAAATTATTATCAATTTGACAAATTTTGTAATTTTCATAAATAACAAACTTTGTTATATTTTGATATAGAACATAATGCAAGATTGTTTGTTTTATAAAATGATAATTTTAATAGGATTTGGCATTATGCAACAAATTAATTAGATTTTTTCCGAATTAATTTTTTCTTAAAATTTTATGTCATAATTATTTAAATAAAAAAAAGCTAAAGTTTGATTTTAATTAGTGTGTGTATAGTATTAAAAACCATGAAAAATGAGTAGTTACTTTCTTATGGTTACACACTTTAACACAAGAAAGAAAAAAATGTGTGGATTTAAGGTTTAGGGTTTAACTTGTGATGAAAGATTTAATTTTGCTATGTAACTTATGCTTTTGAAAATGAAATACAATACACGTTCCCGGGAGTGTACTTTGATATCTTTAGAGTTTCACACTTTTGACACAAGAAAAAAAATTTTGTGGGTTTAGGGTTTAGGTACTTCATGATAAGAGACTTGATTTTGCTATATAACTTATATTTCTACAAATGATATATAGTACACGTTCTCCGGAGTGTACTGTGATAACTCGCCACAACGCGGGAGGGAATAAACGTAGTTTAAATAATAATAAAGGTCAAGGGGCTTTGTTCTAGCGGTACTCCCTGGCTTTCTAAATGGAAGGTCATGGGTTCAAATCCTTTCAAGACGAAATGAAGGTCATTGAGAGGTCATGGGGTTTTCCGGTGCGGTTTCCTTCTAGGGTGGTGGTGTGGTCTCAATAGAGGTCATGATAACTAGACCTTGATGACGTGGCCTGAAAATCAGTAGTTCACACATTGATATCAAATGCCGTTCAAATAATAATAATAATAAAGGTAAATACCAAAAATGAGCAATGATTAATAGATTGACACATTATATTTCTTTGAATCATTTACGAATTTTGAATCTTGTGTCTGTCCATCTAATATCGTGTCGTATGTATGCCGTCAAGGCCCTACCACGAGTGGATAAGATCATGCGACGACGTCGTAAATATCTGCTCTCACTTTGTATAATGAAAATTTGATACTCATTATTCAGTACCTTAATAATACCAATTGACACTTTAGACCCCTTAGTTTTAATAATTGTTTAAAATACAACTCTTATGTTTCACGAGCCCACACTTAAGCCCTTCATCTTTACAAATTATGACATACACGCAGTTCAACTTTTTTTTTTTCCTTCCCTTTTCAGAAAAGTCAGATTTCTGAATTCTTATGGTAATAATCACAAAGTAGTCGCATATTTGCCTATATGCTTTGTCCATATAATGAAAGTAGCTATGTTCATCAACAATTTGTTGATATTTAAACAAATATAAAATTTTCTTTATTAGTTTACAAATTAGATGTTATTTTATAGATTTTATCTTTTTTTTTTGTTTTTAGTAGGCTTGTTTTGTGCCTGAGCGAACTAGTCTTTAAATAAGCCATGCTAAAAACAAAGTTAGCATAAATAAAACTAAAAAAACACCACATAATCGCTTGGCAATGCCAGACATTTCCAAAAACATAAAAATAAACTTCATCAAACATTTATAAAGATTATCATATGAAGTAACCAATGAAGATATCACATGACTAATATAAAAGAATAATCATTAGCCAACCTGGATAAACATAGTATTTATTATTTTGTTGTAATGTACGATTTTTAAGCCTTAGTTTACCTGTTGATTAACGAGTAACGGTTTCATTTTGTTATTTGCTCATGATTGTTTGATTTTTGTGGTTAATGGTTTTCGCAAGCAGCTATGGTTACAAAAAACTAAGCCTCGTAATTTTAAAACAATTGTTGCTCATGGAGCAACACATATACCCCGCAACTCATGTCCAAGTTCAATCCTCACTTACTAATAATTTTCATTGGAGGCCAACAATTCAGTTGCTTGCAGTTGCGCTTTACATGTTTCTCTCGGTTAATCAGGTATTGGAGGTATTGGAGGGACCTAAGGATTTACCACGCAAGTGATTTCTCACGGTTATAAAAATAAGTATCATCTAGAGGTAATTAATTATAGCAAAAAAAATGAGGGAAAAAAATTCCAAAATCTTGATGGAAGATGGTGTTTAATATGTAACAAAATGAAACATGAAAGTGAAATGTGATAAACATAGAAGTAGAAGGTAAACAAAAGACTCTAAAGTTCAGTCCCTGCATTTGCACATAAAGTATTGAAACTTGTAAACACTTCAAGTTCCCAATTCAAATCAAGATTCTCTCAATTGTTAAAGAAAATGCTTCTGAATCTAAACACTCATACTTGTGCTCAAATCTTCACCCCCAAAAGTCACCCTCTCACCACCAGTGCTTCACTTCTGCCCAAAACCCTAATCCCTCCATCTGGGCTACCAATTTTTTGTAGAAAAATCAAGGGTTACTCATCAATTTGGGGCTCTAGATCTGATACAACATCTGGGGTTGGAAGATCAAGTATCAAAAGTTCACTGATTGAAGCCCCTGTTTTGTGGGCCGGAAGAGTTTGCATATTCTATGCCCTCTTGAAGGCTGGTTTGGCTGGATCTCCTTCTAATCCACTATCATCAACAGGTTCTTGATCCTCTTATGTATCATATATGTATGTATGTGTGTGTGTGTGTATGTGTGATGCCAGACATATCCACAAAGACACATAAACAAAGGTTTGCTAAAATACTTGATTGATCTTTATTTGCTGTTAATTTAGAAGCTCTGTAATGCATCATTGAATCCCCTTTTTTTTTTTTTAATTTTAACAATTCAAGATCGCTTTCAAGATCACCTTTTTGCCAATAAAAATCCCATTTTTTTTCTTCTGATATTTCCCTTTTTGGTAGTAAACCGAAGGGTTTTTCATCAACAGATCAAGAATCAATCACATTGAGTGAGGCGCCTGTTTGTGAGCTGAAAAGGGTGTGTATCATTTATGATTTTTTATTTTTATTTATGTTTTAATTTTTTGATTTTGTAGAGCTCAAGACTGATGGTGATGATCTGGGGTTCTCCAAATGGTTTGAAGAGTTCAGACGAAACCCAGGTTAGTGGTTTGTTTTCAGTTACTAACCACTTACACATATCAATTACAGGTTTAATAAAAACAAATTAAACTTTTTTTTAGAGTTAAGTTATTACAATGAATTATTCATGTACGTATAGTAATGTACGTATATATATGTGTGTGCGCTCGCGTGCTGGCCCTTAATGCCTTAATGGGTAAAATTAAAGTTGGACTAATTTTAACGTGATTGTACTTTGTTTTTGTAAAAATAACGTTAAAACCATTGGGTTGGTCGGTTGGTCGGTTAGTCAGTCATCATAAGCTGGTGGTCTACCTTAGACGGTTCGGTTGGTTTATGGACACCCCTACTAGAAACTAATAAACTATTACAAACTTGATAAGTTTTATGTAAAACTAAAAGTTGGTGTTTGTCTAGACGAACACTAATTTGACCAGTTTTTTACCCGGATGTCCATGAGATGCCGGTTCAAGGCTATGAGGCATTTTTCTAGATTACCTTGTGCACTATCAGGCATGCCTTTTGCAAACCAAGATAACTGATATTTTGTAACTGGTAGATTAAGTAAAACATGTTACTAAAAGAAGTAGCCTCCTTAGTCAGCTAAATCTTGTTTTTTTCTCATGGGCAGAGAAAGAAGCAGCAGATAAAAGAAAACTAGTGAGCAAATGGCACCCGACAACAAAGGGTACCCTTCGACGAAACTACAGAATCCCTTCAAAAAAAGAAGGGCGTAGGCTTCTAAAAGCCATAGCTTCCTTACTTTCAGATGATGATCACTTCAGAGATGCCACCTCCCACAAGGTCATTACCAGTTTTCTTGCATCTTTCTTTTATAAAATTGATCAAACAATCATCTAACAGCCAAATGTTTTGCAGGGTTGTCAAATTAGAAGAGAGAGTGCTCACGGAGAAACCGTGTGCTGCAACAACGTGAGAGCCTTGTTTGATGAGCTCCCAACACCTCATTTGGTTGTGGAGATTACTCCTTTTCCCGCTGGCCCGCTCACAGAAAGTGACTATGCTCGGGCTGAAAAGTTGGAAAAAGTTCTTAGATCTGGTCCCTCTGTTTGATAATCTTGTTGTATGTAACATCATGTATATATACATCATCGTTTAATCATCAAAACTTAAATTTTATGTTAAAGATTCTAACATTACAAGTTATAACATGTGAAAGCTTAAGTGAATGGGTAAAAATTTGAGAAAAGCAGACTGCCTATGAGGATGTAGGCTGCACAGTAGCTCCAAATCAAGTATCCCCAGCCCTTATGAGATACCAATACATATGAAGCAAACCAATAGATTAGTGGGCTTGCTGACAGAAACCTCGTAGCAACCTGTGACAAATCACATAATTAACACATAAATTTATGTTCATAGATACTGCATACATAAATACAGATATATAGATATATATATATGTATGTATGTATATGTAGGGATTCATTCTATTAAGAACCAACAAATTATAAAGAACCAAAGGAACCACATTTATAGCCACAAGTTTTAAAGGGTATAAAAGTAATTTCCCTTAAAAATAGGGGAAGTTACCTTTATATCCTTCAAACTTGTGGCTAAAAATGGTTCTTTTAGTTCTTAACTTGTATTGGTTCTTAATTGAACATCCCCTGTATATGTATGTGTATATATACATAGATATATGTATGTATGTGTAACCAGAGAAGTGCAAAGAGCTGCATAGATAACTTAAGACAGTTTATGCTACGTACAAGTGCTTATGTAGTTCTCTAAGTAACATTTTTTTTAATCAAACACAATCATATATATATACACACACATGGAGATAAAAGGCAGGTGACTGACCTGAACATGCATGACAAAATATGCTGTGGCCACCATGAACCCCAAGTGCAAAACAAATGGTATGATGATAATCGGAAATCTTTCTAATTTGTCAATCGATACATCATCTGTGGAGAGCAGGGTAGAACCCGCTACTTGTTTGCTATATTTTCTCCTTCTAAGAGCATGATCTTCTGTTGGAACAATGAAAATCAAAGAAACATTTTAAGATACTTATAGAGAGTAACTTGCAGAATTCATGGTTTGGATTTATACCTCGACTCCCTGTTGATGTTTGTCTCTCCAAGAAAGAAATGGTTTTCGGTTCAACTTGAAAGCCGAGCGAAATAAAAACCTTAGGCCATAGCTTCACATAATGAATAATTGAGCATAATGCAATTGAGAGTATCGGTGATGCAAGCAGAAAATTTGGCAACTGTTTTAACTGGAAATATCGTAGAAAACCAACGCCCCTGTAATCAAAAAAGATTATTTAACAAAAGGGATTTTCTATGATGAATTGCTGATCATTGATTATAAAATGTTAAAAAATAAATAAACAAACATACCAGTAATGACTTTGAATAAAATTGTAAAGCAAAGGTATCCTTGCCTTGCACCACGGCCTTAATTTGTCTGGATGGTGCTCATCACACAGTGTGTAGTATCCATATGCTTGATAAGCAGCAAATGGAACAAAAATAAATAGGCAACGCAGAATTCCAGATACAAGAACCCGAAATGCCAACTGTATAATCACGGCAATAAATTTTTAAAAATATATGTGTGTGAGTGTGTGTGTGTGTGTGTATACACACACACACATATATGTATATATCAAGTGAGATGAGAAACATGTACAACAGTAACTAGACTAGAACAAGTTAGCTTACAAATGGGTTCTTTTGAAGAAATAAAGCATCATAAGCTTGATGCATGGTCTGAAAACCAATATACCCTGCATTTAGCACACCGTTTGATCTTGCACAACCAGATAAAGCAAGCAAGATGGCTGCTAAATTGTCTGCACCTGAAATTAAAAAGTATAACCCTCCTATAGATAATAGTGCATACAAGCTCTCAGAGTAACTGCAAAAGCAAAGCACCTGATTCATATCACGATCATGAGTTTAAATTTTGATTATCATATATTAGAAGTTAAGATGAAGGATAATACATGGATGAATAGAATATAGACGCCGGATTGAAGCAAAACAAGGTTGATGCTCTTAATGATGCTTCAGGGTCCTTCAGAATAATAACAGAAAGCCTATAGAGAGAGAAAACAAGAAAACTGTCAGGGAAAGGACACATTGTGTGATATTACAACTTGCACTATAGGTTGCAAAGAATTTCAATCAGGGTAAACATGCCATACGAAATTTCTGATCAACACAACTCAGAAATAAAAAAAGCAAACCAAAGATGATTGACGTAGGGTTATGACAGTTACCTATAGAGAAACAGTGCAGCAAAAACAAATGAGATGTTGCTAAGAAAATATCCAGACAATGCCAACACAGCTCTATGTCCAACAAGGGGAATTAATGGCTGGAAAACTGCAAGTTAAATAAGAGCGTAGCTTTATTAAAGAATTACCACAAATGCCTGTTAATTTAGCTACAAAATAAAGCAAAACAAAGATACTTTGCATTCATACAAATTCAGCATAAAAACATTTGGTTATACATCTTAAATAAAATCATGGGTCTTACATTGAACCAGAGGAGATAAAAGTGCAAGTTCAGACACTGAACATTTCATGGGAATATAGAGAATCGACCATCGTTTCAAAGTTAAGAAAAAGAAATTTGATGCCAAAGTCAATCATACCTCTTTATCAGAACATATGGAGTGTAAACTAGGTAGCCAAAGGTGCAAAATGCACTCTCAAAGGTACCCAGTCATTCAGTCAAGACACAGCAATAACGCCTTGTGTCCATCAAGGCACTCCAGCGAGGATCCCCAGTTTTCACAAAAAGCCGGTCTAAAACAACTAAAACTAGTATGAAGCATCCAAAAATGGCATGACACTAGCCTAAAACATATCTAAGTGCCTAGCACCCAGGCGGTAGCTTCACCTTTGCGCCTTGAGTGTGCCTTTGACTAGCTACTGTGCATGACTATCATCCCCTCCTTTCCAAAAACTAAATGCAGTTTTTTTAGACATTTAAAACTACTATTTTGGTCTTCAAACTCAACCAACTGAAGCTGAGAGCTTAGAATATGAGACAAAATGCTGAAAATGATATACAAGCATGACTGCAATTGGCAAATCAAGAACACTACTATCTCATGCATATGATCATTTAATGCATCATCACCTTCCGTTTCTGCTGTTTCGGATCAAAAGATGATAAAGACAGAAGATTAGATTCCCTATTTAGTATTTACTCGAGAACATCAAGTTTAAAACTTTTATGCAGATCATCTCCTGTATGGTACTCATGGTGCTTTCATTGAAACTAGAATGCTCAAATCCCAAAATAACCAATTGAAGAAACTAACCTGTTCGGGACAAGATCGAAATACAAAACGGAAGGAGAGGCAAGAACGCATAAGTCTGTTCATATTCATAACCGCATTGAGCGATTCGAACGAAGTATACGCTATCCCATACGATGCCGTTTTCAATAGCGACGGCGATGCGAGGAAATAGGACGGTGGCGGTGGCGGTGGTGGTGGAAGAGAGACAATAAGGATTAATAGAAGCTGATGTGTCGTAAGGGCTGAGGATTGATCTCCAGATGACTGTTAGGGTTAACAGAACAATTCTTGACACAATTGCTGTTCGAAGAAGGATTCTTGTGTGGGAAATTGGAGATGGATCGTTAATCGTTGATGATCTGATCCTCATTTCGATTCGCAATCCTCAGTGTAATGGATTATAGATGCCCGATTTCGATCCGGATGTCATTTATGGGTTCCAAACTTCCAATTGCTACAATTTTTAAACGTACATCACAACTGTGATACATTTGTTTTAAATCTTTTAATATTTCAAACTAAAATATAATTTTCAATCAATGCAGCCGATACGGTTTAAATAAATAACGGTTTTTGCCTCCAAATCATTTAAACCACAAGTGTTGCATTAATACAAGAGTCAATTTTGGATTGAAATACTTTAAAACATAGGAACCAAAACCGTAATTTACTCTTTTTTTTTGGTTTTATGACTTTCTATGGGTATATTCGTATAATCAATGTTTTAACAACCGATTTTTCACTTAATTTGATTGGACTCAAAAATAGTTCAACTGTTGTCTGGTTAAGCAGTTATGTTAGGTTGTGCATTTGTGTTTGGTGGTTTAATTGGACTAATTAGTTAATCTTATAGTTTCATAAAAATACAATGTCAACTAAGGAAACTAAATGTACACGATTACATTATACAAGTTATCCCAAATTTAATCCATAATAAAAAATAACCTAAAAAATATTCTCTAAAGCACATAATTTTTTAATAAAATTCTTCTTAAATAAAGGTATATAACATTGTTTCGGGTAAAAATTAACAAGATTAACTTTTAGCAAAACCGAATTAGAAAAGTAGGGTGTTGTATTTAACAAACAAATATGTTGAATATACTGAGGATATGTTCAGGATATCCCCGAATATCCCTGAGGATATTTGAATATATCAAACGGAAAAATAGCAATACACACGAGATTTATACGAGGAAAAGCCCTTAGTCCCTTAGGATTGCCGGCATAAAAACCTCGGAAGGTGACAAATGTCACTCTGCCTAATTTTATTAATAATCAAATTGAGATAATACAATACAAAGAGCAAAATGTAATCGACACTATGATGCTAAATCAGTGAATGTTGTGTGTTTGTTTGATCGCCAGTCCCCTATATCGATTCATTGCCTCAATATTTATACTACAAATCTATAAAAGACGTTTAGCAACGTTCAAAAGGTGGTTCCTATATTTCCGGCACGTTTCCATCATGGACGACTTCTTCAAATAACCCACTTCCCAATTTCTTCATAGTAGTCAAAGTTATTTGTCACGTTTCCTTCATAATAGGAGCAGTCAACATTCAACCTGAAATTTCCTGAAATCTCGCAATAAAGATTAAATAACAGAGATAATTGTTAGTAATATTAATATTCTGAAAATATCCCTGATCCCGAAATATCCTGGATCTCGAAATATCCTGGATCCTGAAATATCCTGAATAAGGATATTTTGGCGCCTAACAATTGCCCCCAATTTTATAGTTTTAATGTTTACAGCTGTAAAATTCAAAGATAAAATTTTGAAATTCAAAAATTTAAATTAACGGTTGCGAGATTAAAGGGACGGTTGGATTGAGGATTAGTTACTGCAAGGATGTCAGATTCCTGTACATATAATGATCACATTATCCCGCTTTCAAATCACTTATCCTATTTTCGATCTTCTTCTTCTCCGGTAAGTTCTTATTTCCGATCTTCTCTGTTTTATCAGTTTTATTAAGTAAAATGTCGAATTCCACCTCTTCATCTGGAATAAGCGACTTCATCGATCAAAAAATTTTACCCTATACCGATCAAAATGCATGCATCTTCGATGATGATCATATCGAAGTGATGCAAGTCTCTCAAGCTTTTCCTAAAGAAACCGTCTTCCGTCGATATGATCCTGCTTTAAAGGCTGACCATAGTTCGACCAAATGGGTTTGTTTTCCAGAATACCCATTTTCATTGGGTTTATCTTTCCCCTTTCCTTCTTAATTTCTGAGTTTTTTCAAATCACCCGACTCTGTTATCCTCAGCTTATGCCAATGGGTTGGCGTTTACTTGTAACTCTTCATAGGCTGAACCATAAGTTTGGTCTTAACATTGGTGTCCCCGAAATTTCTTCCGTTTATCAACTTCGAACCCATGGCTATTCTCGTTTCCTTCTCAAAAGACGAACCGGTGCCCCTCTTTTAGTTCATGGTATCACCATGAATGAAGACGAGTGGAGAGACAAGTTCTTCTTTGTTAAAAGAAGTTCCATTCCAAGGGGAATTTCTCTTCCTGTTAATTGGTTGTTGAAGGGTAGGATATATTATCTTCTTATTATCATTATTTGAGTGTTTATTAATCAAATTTTGTTTGCTTTCTTATTTTAGCACCAAAGTTTGAATCCCTGATCGCTGAAAACCCAGATAGTCAACAAAGAATTCAATCCTTACTAAGGATCGAGGAGATAGAACGAAAATTTGTACCCTCTTCAAAAGAAAATATCCCTATTTCATCCTCATCTCACAGCATCTCTTCAGAACAATCGCAAGCCCAGATGACTTCAGGTATCCTTGAATTAATTTTAAGGTTTGGATTATTCTTTTACTGTTATTTTATTTTTATTTGTTTGTTTAGAATCGGCTTTTGATCTTGAGAATCTCACTGATTTCCTTACAATCAAAAAAGAAAAAATCAGCCCCGTTCCTCCCAAGGCCAGGATAATGCACACCCGCTCTACCAAGACTTCGAAGAAACGCAAAGGCGTTGACACCGTCAATGTGGACGATATCCCTGATTTCCCTGCAGTTGATCTTCTCCATAAGGTATATCTCCTTTTTATTGAATTCTCTCAAAAACTATATCCTCAATTTATTCCTATTGTGCAGGTTATCTCGAAGATATCGAGCGATAAAGAAGCATACGAGAAACAAATCGAAGATATCGAGGACCAGAGGAAGATTGCTGCTGCCAAGGCCAATCATTATGAGAAAGAAACTTCCAAGTTCAAAAAGCAAATCAAAGATAATGAGGCCACCCACAAGCTGAAGATAAAGGAAATCATTGAAGGGACTAAGAAGTCTGCTGCTGCTGCTATCCTCAAGGCGAAGATCCAAATGGCAGAAAGGTCAAGACAAGAAGGCTCGGACTTGTGGGACAAGACCTTGCCGATTGGGTTAAGGTTTTGGCCAAGCTGACTGGGGATATGGCAGAGACTTCTGATGCAGCGGCAAAGACAGCGAGCGTGGTGGAGACCAGCAAGGTGGCAGGAGGTGAGGATATTGGTGCAGGTGGAGGTGAGGATGTTGCGGCAATGGGCGATGAAGACAGATTTGAGAAGGTCTGAGCCCATTATATTTGTGGTTCTTGTTCTCATTTTATGTGGTTCTTTGTTAAACAATATTTTGGTGTTAAGTCCCTTTATGGGCAGACAATTTATGAAGCTTTAGGTGGAGGGACCATGTATTTACATGGTGAAGCCTAAAGCTTCTTTTTAATTTCCTTTAACTTTGACATTCTCAATATACCAGATGGAGGGACCATGTATTTACATGGCGAAGTCTGGTATATTTGCTTAATATGGTTAATGTTTAGTTTAGTAGTTTGACTATTGAATGCTTTCAGAATATTATGATTTGTGCCATATCGTGAAATTTTGTTTAGTTAAGTTATTCTCATTGTAGCCCATTGTTTAAGTTTCTTGAAAATTATATTTTAAATGTACAGGTGTTAAGGATATTGTTGTAATATAGGCAAATTCTAATTTTGAAGATACTCATTTGAAACCATATTTCAGGATCAGATAAATGTATTTAAAAATAAAGATATGAAAGAAATAAATACCAATTCCTTGAAGGAGTAGATTTATTTTTGAAACTCTTCTTATCCTTGTTGGGATAATGTAGAATTTACATACCTTAATATCCTTGGATGAATTATGAACATACTCATATAATATCCTGAAATAGTTTTCAATTTCGAATCCATATCTTCAATATTCTTAGGTATGTTGAAAGTTGACGAGATATCCTTAAATATCCTTGAACGTTAATCCCTGCACACATTCAACAAACAAGAAAGATTGGGATAAACCCAATATACTGGCGACTAAGGCCGGTTAGACTGGCGACTAAGGCCGAAATTACTGGCGACAAGGCCGATTATACTGGCGACTAAGGCCGAAAATACTGGCGACTATGGCCGGAATACTGGCGACAAGGCCGATTATACTGGCGACTAAGGCCGAAAATACTGGCGACAAGGCCGAGATACTGGCGACAAGGCCGATTATACTGGCGACTAAGACCGAAAATACTGGCGACAAGGCCGAGAGATACTGGCGACTAAGGCCGGAATGCTGGCGACTAATGCCGAGATACTGGCGACTAGGCCGGAATTCGGAGGATCCCTGGTTATAGTTTTCGAAAATGAAATTGTCAGCCACTCAGCGTGTACTGGTCCCAAAATCTCCAACTATACCGGGATATTACGGAGGATCCATAGTTATAACCCTTGATAATGAAATTGTCAGCCACTCAGCGTGTACTGGTCCCATTATCTTGGATTATAGCAGGATATACGTGCGCTAGTGGCGAGGGTATGAACCCTTAGTCTTCAAAGGTCTCTTGAGTTTTGATTTCAGGTCAAAACTTTGCAGCTAGACATAAAGTCAGTGCGGGGTCTTCATCAAGTTTTGATTTCAGGTCAAAACTTGGGCTGAGACATATAGTCTCGTATCTTCTCCAGCTATTCCTGCAAAAACATAGAATATTTTTGCAAAGGTAGGCATTAGGGATCCCTAAGCCTCTCCAATGCTTGAGTTAGTATCAGGATAATTTGAGAATAAATATCAGGATATAATAGTAGGGATATATAAGAATTTTGCGAGAAATAATCATGTAGAGTAAAGATTCTAGTGAAATTTATATAAAGTATGATTTTAAATGAATGGCATTCCATGCCCTAGGAATATTTTCACCATCCATAGTAATTAATCTATATGCCCCCTTTCCAGCTTCGGAATCAATTTTGTAGGGTCCTTCCCATTTTGGGGCAAGCTTTCCATCTGTTGGATTAGTGGTATTCTGGAATGCTTTTCTTAAAACTAAATCTCCTACTTGGAATCTTCTGATCCTTATGTTCTTATTGTAGGATTTAACTATCTTTTGCTGGTAGGCAGCCATTCTAATTTTCGCAATATCCCTAGATTCGTCAATAGTATCTATATCCTGAGAAAGGATTTCGTTATTAGCTTCTATAGTTTGTAAACTCGTTCTTGCAGTAGGGATAATCATCTCAGTTGGGAGTACAGCTTCTGATCCAAATACTAATGAGAATGGGGTTTGACCAGTCGCATTTTTTGTAGTTGTTCTATCCGCCCATTGGACAAATGGAAGTTCTTCTGCCCATTTTCCTTTCTTAGATCCCAACTTCTTTTTTAGATTGTTTATGATTATCTTGTTGCTTGATTCTGCTTGTCCATTAGCCTGAGGATGTACTGGTGTGGAAGTAATCATTTTTATCCCCCATGCTTCACAAAAGTTGGTAGTTCTTTTGCCAATGAATTGAGATCCATTATCGCAGGTAATCTCGGCCGGTATCCCGAATCTGGTCAGGATATTCCTTTTTATGAAGGATATTACTTCCTTTTCTCTAACCTGTACAAAAGCTTCGGCTTCAATCCATTTTGAAAAGTAATCAGTCATGGCGAGCATGAATACTTTTCCTCCTGGTGCTTTTGGTAGTTTTCCTACTATATCCATTCCCCATTTCATGAATGGCCATGATGAGACTATTGGATATAGAGGTTCGGCCGGTTGGTGAAGGATATTGCTGTGTCTTTGACAAGCATCACATCTCTGGGAATAGGATATTGCATCTTTTCTCATCGTAGGCCAGAAATATCCTGTTCTAAGGATTTTCGAGAGTAATGCTCTGCCCCCAGTGTGATTTCCACAATCTCCTTCGTGAATATCCTTTAGTACTTCTAAGGTCTCTGGTTTTTCTAAACATTTTAAGTATGGACCAGCTACCGATTTTCTGTATAGGATATCCCTAATGAGTATATATCTAGATATCCTGATTTTGAAGGCTCTATGGTTTGTTTCTCCATCAGGTATTTTTCCTGTTTGGAGATATTCCTTGATGGGTGTAGTCCAGGATATCTCATGTGTATCAATATTTTTAGGTTTAAGGACTTGGTTTGAATCTTCTATATCTATTGCTGGATTCAGGATATGTAGGATAGGGATATTGATATCGTTATAAATTTTCAGAGATGATGCTAGGTTTGCTAATGCATATGCTTCATCATTGTAACACCCCGACCGATGGCGGAAACATCGGGGCGGCAAGAAGTGTAGATTGTTCATAGCACAAGGTTTATAGTTGTACAAAATTCAAACATCACATTCAATTCCTCATTAAATTCATTCATTCAATACATTTCTTAAATGCTTAAACCCTAGCTATTACATCAATTTAATTCAAAACCTAAAAGCTAATCCAAGCTCAATAATCTGACATCCTTACCTGAAACATGTTTAAAATCAAGTGTCAACTACGAATAGTTGGTGAGTTTCATAGGTTTAGTCATATAACAAAATAGTTTAATAATAAATAAGTTAAAACATGTGTATACAAAGCAAAATGCACATAGATTGTAAATAAACAAACAATTGATCAGATAGTTAAGTTTGACCAATAGGGAACAATCACCACGAGTTTTCCCTCACAGGGATAACCCATCCTGGGTGGGTGGTCAATCCAATGGATCCATTATTGCTACCAATAGATAAGTTATGATCAATGCAATGTTCAATAGATAAGTTCAAACAACTAAGGTCATTTAAGCTAAGTTCACATGGTTTAAAGATAAGTTAACTTCAAGATAACATGTTTCACCCCAAAAGTTCAAAACGAGTAAAAGAGGGGCTATGAAGACTCACCTTAGTGTATGTGATAGTCTTTGCAATAGTGGTCAAATTATAGTTCAAATAATGTCCACCCAAATTCAATGTTCACCTAGTTAATTCAATAGGCATATGTTATTATAACTATATATATTTATATGGATTTACATGGATCAACGGGTTCGATTCGTTTTGTATTGTTAGAACTTAAAATTTATCAAATTAGTAGTGAGACTTCCAAGTTTAAATTTACTCGTGTTAACACAAGTTAAAAGATTTGAAATTAAACTAGTTTATGTTTTATCCAAATATTAAAACACTTGTTTTATTTTAATTTCAATTAATATTTAATAAACTTTCAAAGAACTCGTTAAATAATATGTCAAAGTAAGAATTTATTCTAACATATTTTTAAATGAAATTATTAAATTAATAAGTTATAAATATTCTAAATAATTAAAGCTTATGCAAACATATATGTTTATAAAAAAAAATGTAAATTTTTTTTTTGTTTATCAAATTTTTTGTGTAACATAAGTTATTAAAAGAAATTTATAAATTATTTGCTTAAATGATATAAAATTATATCACTTTAAGGTTTTTTATAAATTTGAGTTTTTTTTTTTGAATAAATCTTTATTTCAATTTCATAAAATTATTAATTAAACATTATAAAAGTAATATATAAAATTTCAGTAAAGAATATTATTTGCTTATAATAACATTTTAAGAATTAACTAAAAATTATCATTTCTATTTAACAAAATAGTCTAAATCATTAGCATCCTTAATTAAATTAATTTCTATGAAATTAGGAACTTGAAAACAATTGAAATAAAACAGAAATAGAATAAAAACAAAAAACATGGTCCAGACGGTTGAACCGGCTGGCCATCGACTCGAACCCGCGACCATAGTATGCGAAACACAAGCTTTAACCATCTGAACCAAGGCCCTGAGCTATGAAAGAAGACCGGTTTTATTAGTTTTAAATCTTCTGATGCGGGTTCCCAATCAGATTCAAATAGAAGAAACGAAACCCTAGTTCTTCTTAGGTTTAAATCGATCGGTATGGAATCCGATTGTGTAAACAACCATAGGGCTATTGATCATGGTCCAAAAACGATTCGATTGACATAATAAACACTTACTTGATGTTAAGGATGAGTGAGTTTCGACTGAGGAAGAAGCGGACGAGCGAACCGAGAGCTTTTGGTTTTGATTCTTATTAGTTCGAGCTTTTGTGTTTGTTTTAGATGCCCAGACAGCTTCTAGAGGTTCTTAGGATGGTTAGGGTTAGGTTAATTCGATATTTATACACGTTTAAGTTGATTTTTGATAAACGCGTTTTTGTTAGTAGATTTGGTAATGGTTTTGATTGATTCGAACATTATTTCGATTAATTGTTGATTGAGGATGATTTAGCGTCTTAAAACCTTGCCATAATCGAGTTTGATGAGCTGTAATTGATTGGAATTCGACTGAATTAGAAACGGGTCGAAATGATGGGTATGGGTAGGATAGGGCTGAAAACGGGTGAGAGAGAGATAGACTTTAGGTTTATGGCACTTTTGATCCCTCCTTGTTTCTTTTCTTCTAATATTAGTTTCGAAATTGGCAAAATAAGTCCCTCATCCTAATTTTAATTAGTTTGGGTTTATATAAAAAAATTTATAAATGTTTTATTGATTTAAATAAGATGTTTTTTTTTTGTGATTAAATTTTATAATACAAATTTATTTATTTATTTATAATAAATTTATAAATTTTATTTAAAAAAAAAAAAACTTATCATTATAAACAATAGTTTAAAATTTAGAAGTGAGTTTCTTTTTTTTCTTAGAATTGTATAATTATAAATAATTATACACACAAAATTGTATATTAAATTATGTTTAAAGTTGCTTTTATCATATATATATGTGTGTGTATGTATGTATAAATATAAACTTGTAGGTGAAAAATTTTTAAATGACGTCATATATTATTTAATAAATATAATTGTTTATTATTAATTCTTAGGAATGTTACAATCATTCTCTTCTCTAGGGACTTGTGTGATATGAAAAGTATCAAAATATCCTACTATATCCTTAACTATCTCTAAGTATTTTGCCAATTTATCTCCTTTAACCATATAGGAACCATTGAATTGGTTAGCTATTAGTAAGGAATCGACAAATACATGGAGGTGTCTTATGTTCATATCCATAGCTAATTGAAGTCCTGCTATTAAAGCTTCATATTCGGCTTCATTATTGGTTGCTTGGAACTCACAACTAATAGATTGGGGTATTATGTCCCCCTGTGGCGATTTTAGTATTATCCCTAAACCTGTCCCTCTTACATTCGAGGCTCCATCAGTGTGTAGGGTCCATTCACCAGTATCTTCATCTAAGAGTTTAACTTCTGAATCTGCTTCTGGTTGAATATCACTACTAAAATCTGCCACAAAGTCTGCTAGTGCTTGAGACTTAATTGTTGTTCTTGGTTCATAGATTAAATCGTAAGTGCTAAGTTTTACTGACCATTTGGCCATCCTTCCTGATAACTCAGGTTTTCTTAACACTGACTTAATCGGATAGTTTGTTTTGATGTGTATCCTATGTGTCTCAAAGTAGTGCCTAAGTTTAGTTGATGCCATAATTAAAGCTAAGATTAATTTTTCTAGGTGAGAATACCTAGTTTCAGCATCTAATAAGCTCTTACTCACATAGTATACCGGATGTTGGGATCCTTGATAATCTTTAACCAACACTGCACTTACAGTAGTTCGGGATACTGCTAAGTATAGTGATAGTGGTTCACCATCTTCTGGTTTCATGAGCAATGGTGCTGAGGATAAGTATTCTTTTAAGGACCTTAGTTTCAGGATCCTCGGGGTTGAGTAATACTTCTTTTACTTCTTTTTCCCGGGATCCCTGATTATCCCCAAGGTTATTCTTTGGTTGCTATGTTAAAGGTGATTTCGTCGTCGCCTTCATCGAGGATGAATAACACTCCTTAGCTTCCTGTTAGTCGCTATCGATCTTCACGACTCCCCATGGTGTTGGTAGTTTGACGCATTGATGATATGTTGAAGGGACTGCCTTCATATCATGTATCCAAGGTCTACCTAATATAATATTATAACAAGATAGAGAGTCTATAATACAAAAACGTTGCATAGAGTTTACCCCTTCGATATAAACAGGTAATTTAATTTCACCGATGGTAGCTTTAGCTTCTCCACTAAATCCAACTAATACCAAAGACTTGGTAGTTATCTCTGATTCAGGGATATTCATCCTCTTGAGGGTCTCTAATTGGATAATGTTCACTGAACTTCCTCCATCAATGAGTATCCTGTGCACATAATGGTTAGCAACATATAGAGTAATTACTAACCCATCATGATGAGGATCTATGATATTCTTCCGATCTTGTTCTTCGAAGGATATAACAGTATCCTTAGTTATTGTTGAGGTCTTTGTGGGTTTTTCTCCATTCTCCATCTTAGCCTCTTTAGCATGTCTTCTGGCTGCAGAATAAGAAGTACCACATATGTCAGATCCACCAGAGATAAAGTTTATTACCTTAGCATCCTTAGGTGGGGATGCTGCTCTCTTTGGGAATCCATCAGGATCCTGTCTTCTTTCCTTCTTTTTACCGAGAAGTTCTTTGAGATGGCCTTTGCTAAGCAGATAGCTTATTTCCTTTCTTAAAGCAATGCAGTCTTCGGTAATATGTCCAAAGTCTTCATGGAATGCGCACCATTTGGACTTGTCCTTTGCGGCGATTTTTTTATCCTTAGGGGGCCATCTAGCCTTTTCATCTAGATCCTGCATAGCACACATTAGTTCAGGGATATCTACAGAAAAACAGTATTCAGATATCCTGGGATAATCTTCATCATCCTCGTCGTCGTCTATAGAGTTGACTTTGTGGTTGTCAGACTTGTAGTATGGCTTGGATTTGAACGATTTGTTGGTGGGTGAATCGAACTTTCTCTTGCCTTGGTCATTGGGAGGAGTTGTGGTAATCCTCTTTTGGATTTCTTTATCATCTTCCAACCTTATGAATCTTAGTGCTCGATTCCGGACTTCGTCCATATTCCTGCAAGGATTCATAACCAAATCATCATAAAAAGGTGAGTTTTTCTGTAATCCCATCTTGAAGGCTTGGACTGCTGTAGTGATATCAAGATTAGGGATATCCAAGGATTCTCTGCCAAACTTGTTGACATAGCTCCTTAGAGTTTCATCCGATCCTTGGGTTATCCTGTAAAGATCACTGGTTAATCTTTCAAATGTCCTGCTACATGAAAATTGACTGTTAAATAAATTAATCAAATGAGCAAAAGAAGTAATTGAATAGGGAGGAACGTTGAGTAGCCATTTTAAGGCTGCCCCTGTTAATGTTGAACCGAATCCCTTGCATAGGCAAGCCTCTTTCAAATGTGGAGGAATAGGATTTGTCTCCATTCTTTCTCTATACTGGGCTACATGTTCTTCTGGATCAGTAGTCCCATCGTATAGTTTCATGGTAGGAGTTTGAAATCTTTTCGGGATTTCAGCATCACATATAGGTGGAGCGAATCTGGATATCCTGTGAGTAGTTGCTGGTACTTCCGGGATAGGCTTGATTATTCCTGGCACACTTGAGATCATATCCCGAAGTTTCTGGATCTCCTTGGCTACTTGAGGAGATATTCCTGAATCCTGCGAAGATCCAAGGTTAGTAGTTTCAAATGGAGAATAATTATAAGTGTCACCAGTATATGGCGTAGGGAGTGATGTTCTGGGGATAAGGATATCATCCCGAGATATCCCCAGGTTTTGGGATCCTGAAGAAGTTCCGATACTGGTCTGCATAGGGATAAAGTCTCCAGAGTAGTTTCCGGATATCCCTGATGTTCCAAAATCAAGGATCCTTGGAGCTATTGGAGTAGTAGCTTCTGGCTGTTTGTTCTTTTCAGCCTTCAAGTTCTCCATTTCTCTGAGAAGTCGTTGGTTCATCCGTTGTTGATCCATCATTTGTTGCTATACCTGCTGAAACATACTCAAGATATCATTGTTAGAGATAAGCACATGAGCAGAAGTGGTCATCTTTGTAGATGGAGCACTATCAGCAATGAAAGCGGTCTTCTTTCCAGAATTATCTGGTTTCTTTGTGAAAACAGGAATCTGCGAGGATACATTAGTAGTAGTAGCAGAAACAATAGGTAATGAAGAAGTTGATCTCGGTTGTGAAGCCATTTTTGATATATTCTTCGAGAAAACGCCTTTAAACAAGGTTTTAATTAAAAAACACAAGTTTACCCCACGGTGGGCGCCAAATTGTTTCGGGTAAAAATTAACAAGATTAACTTTTAGCAAAACCGAATTAGAAAAGTGGGGTGTTGTATTTAACAAGCAAATATGTTGAATATACTAAGGATATGTTCAGGATATCCCCGAATATCCCTGAGGATATTTGAATATATCAAACGGAAAAATAGCAATACATACGAGATTTATACGAGGAAAGGCCCTTAATCCCTTAAGATTGCCGGCATAAGAACCTCGGGAGGTGACAAATGTCACTCTGCCTAATTTTATTAATAATCAAATTGAGATAATACAATACAAAGAGCAAAATGTAATCGACACTATGATGCTAAATCAGTGAATGTTGTGTGTTTGTTTGATCGCCAGTCACCTATATCGATTCATTGCCTCAATATTTATACTACAAATCTATAAAAGACGTTTAGCAACGTTCAAAAGGTGGTTCCTATATTTCCGGCACGTTTCCATCATGGACGACTTCTTCAAATAACCCACTTCCCAATTTCTTCATAGTAGTCAAAGTTATTTGTCACGTTTCCTTCATAATAGGAGCAGTCAACATTCAACCTGAAATTTCCTGAAATCTCGCAATAAAGATTAAATAACAGAGATAATTGTTAGTAATATTAATATTCTGAAAATATCCTGGATCCCGAAATATCCTGGATCTCGAAATATCCCGGATCCTGAAATATCCTGAATAAGGATATTTTGGCGCCTAACAAACATATTAACATGTTTATGCCATTTTTTAAAATTGGGCTAAGTTAATAACTTATGGATGGATACCAATTGAAAGGCTAATAATTTCAAACTACATTTTTTTTTTACATTAGGTGCAAAATCGGTGTAACGGTATTAACCAAAAGTATTGATATTATTGTCAATATGATATATATGTTGTTATCATATATTACTAACTTAATTTGTATCAAAGTGGAGAGCTACATCCGATTTAACTGGTAACACCAACTGGTCTTTAAATCATTTGGTATAATAATAGTTTAACTTTTAAAGTTTGAATTAGTTTTTATTTTTTCTTCTAGCATTTTTAGCCTAGACTTTGTTAAAGCACATTCTCTTCACAAAGTTGTAAATCAATGAAACATTCATTGTATCATTTGAAGAATGCTCGTTTATTTAGAAAGGACGAACACATGTTCTTTTTTATGCTTTTGAAAAATCATTTTATGTTCATTAAATTCATGTGTGTTATTTTGTTTTTATTTGCATACATTAATGCATATACACACATGTATGTCCATTGTGCTATTTTAACGTACTAGGAAACAAACACATACAAATACAAAATAACCTCATTTTTTTAATAAACAGATTAACTCAAACAAGAAAATATGGTTATTTACAGTTTGTAAGAACAGTGGCGGAGCTTGGGCAAAATGAGGGGGGACGGAAAATTTTGAAACTCATAATACATGTTAATTTTTTGAAGTCAAGGGGGCGAAATCGCAATTTTTAACTAAAAATAACATTTCAGCCGAAAATTAACACTGCGTACAAAAAAGAGATTAAGCTCTGCCCCTGTGTAAGAATTATTTCGTAATACACTAATACTCGCATGTGTTTTTTTTTTCTTTTACGAAAACTTTCAGGAAAGGTTTACCCGTTTTTATAATTTTTTTATGATGTAGGAACGTACTTTGTGAATTGTTTATATAAAATTAAGAAAATAATGAATAAAATAATGAATGTCCAATCATAACAGCACATACACACATGTAACAATTGTGATCACTAACACGACAATCATCTTTAAATTATCAGTAACATCAAACGTCTAATTTTGAGCATTTATATTTTTAAATAACAAAAAAAAACCTTTAAAATGATAAAAATGACTTGTAGAAACATTAAAAGGATGTGTGGGGCAAGACATTAACCATTTGTTTAATGATTTTAGGCCATTTGAGAAAGAATCATAATGACTATGTACAATGCGACCCAAATCTTCTTAACTCCCAACCATTTCGTTCCTCTTTCAACGTCACTTTTCATGTCACCACTTGGTCTATCACCTTTCAAATAAAAAATTAACATAATATTAGAATCATACGAATTTGTTTGTGGAGGAAAATAAAAGAATAATTATGTTGATATAATTATTGTTAGTTTTAATGTCGCACATGCAAGTTTATCACTATAATTAATTAAAAACAAAAACAAAAATTAAGTTATAGCATATTTGTGTTTCATCTTCGTGTATGAATGAAAAGTGACAGACCCAAAAAAGTTTTTAATAGGGGTCGAAAATTTATTGAGGCGATTGTATGACGTTGAATGTTTCATTTTTTGGATCGATTTAAATTGGGTCGGTCAAGTTATAAAAAAATGAAAAAACTAAAGTAAATCAAAAATCATTAGAGTTGTTGCTCCTAATTCCTATTTAGATCAAGAATTCGATCTTTTTAAGTCACAGACAATGCATATTGAGTTATTTGGGTATTAATTTTAATAGTTTTGCTTTCCAAATTGTTTTAAATTGAGCTTCAATAGTGCCATCAAATTTTCATGGGGGTCGGTTCAAAATTTCTTGAGAGTTGGTTAATATCAGATCGTATATTAAACACTTAAAAAAAGGTTCATGGGGGTCGGTCGACCGCAGTAAAAAGGTTAGGTCCGCCCTGTGAATGAATGTAAATGATATTTTCTTATTCTTTTTTTTACACGATGGAAACTGTTTATTTGTTTTAAGTTTTTGCATTATTTTTACACATTTTTGTGCATTTTTTAAGACATTTATGATCGTATATATGGAAAATGGATATGCAAACTTTTTTCACGTATTTCGTGGCTATAAGGATATAATTCTATCTCACATGGTTAGTGATGTATAACCGAGACTAAAATTATTACTTTTTTCATGATTTTTTTTAATTGTTATATCGTTTATAATTAGAGCACCACAAGAGATATCTGAATCCTAGGTGTCATGTAGCTGTGAAGAGAGAAAGGAAAGAGTTAGGACGTTTTTTTGAAAGAGAATGGTTATTTACAAACCCAATTTTTATATATTAACATATTATTGACTTATACGTTTTCTATAGGCTTATACGAGGCGCATAACCCTTTTGACACCCACTGATTCGACAATAATAAGTCTCGTATATGTCTCTTATATGACATATACGAGGCGTATACGAAATCAATCATTAATGCTGAGAAGTTCTGACAAGTTTTGATTGGTCACCTATATGTTTCGTGCATGCCTATACGAAACTCATAAGGGATGTGAAGTTTGAGGATATGATTAAAAAATAAGATGACCCATTTGAAATTACGATGACAACAAACGTGGGATGTGTGAGGAAGGAAAAAAAATATATTTGTTAATTAAATGTGTGAAGGGAAAAAAAACAAAAAACAAAAGGGGTGTACTTTTTTCTTATAATTAAAGTTTAATTAGTTCAACTTTACATATAAACAAAAATAATTTAAATAATGAAAGTAGAAATACATAACTGATAGAACGCAATTAATGCTTTTTTTTTTTTTTAAATATATTTTGCAACCACCATAAATATAATATGTCATTCGTTCCAAAATGGGAAAAGAATAGTCAAAGTATATACATCTAAACATAGTAAATCAATAACTTATAAGCTTTTAGTATAAATAAACTAAATACGATATTTTATTTTAAACTATAGGCTTTTACTAAACATAAATATTGTGATTTCTATGCAACAAAAAAGGTAAATATTCATTTCATGTTTAAATTTTCATATTTAATATAAATATATATTTTACCCGATGGAGCCACGATGGTGCCGTTGCTTTTTTGGATGTTTTTACCATAATCTTCAAAAATTTTGGCTTCTGGAGAGTTGAGTGGCATGTTCATGAGCCCTGAAAAAAAGTTAAAAAAAGTTACCATTTTTGATAACAAATATCAGGGGCGGCCCTGATAATTCAAGTACCCCGGACGTACTGAGAAAAAAAGGCCTCTAGTGAATTATAAAATTGTGTTTTTTCGGTTTTGTATTTGGAGATATAAGTAAATATATATAATTTAAAAACAATTTTTAAAATTTTTGTGCCCTTACGATAAATGGGCCCTGGATGAAGGTCGGGTTTGCCCCACCCCAGGGCCTCCCATGACAAATATGGGACCGGCTTAGGGATGAACATTTGGTACTGATCGAGCGCTGAAACCGAACCGGTACCAGCCGATTACAACAAAGATTCAATCACATATTAATAATGCAACTCAATAGATTGAATAAAGGTACAAAGCAACTTACTTGGACAATCAGTGATGTTAGAAGGCAAGTGACACGAATCGGGTAAGCCCAACGCGAGGGTGCCATTGATCTTGACCCCGAGACCTGGTTCATTACGGTCCTTGACCAATATGCATAAGCAAACTTTGTTATTGTTCAAGACTGGTTTGAGTTTAGTGCAACAGTCCATGGTTGGAGCCTTGGCTTGACCACCAACATAAGGAAGGCAAGTGGCTAAACCAAGAAGTGTGTCTGCACACTCTTGTTTGTCTTTTTCAAAGTCTCCGTTTGATAAAGAGACTAGCACCATAGCCATGGCTAACCATGGAAGGAGCCTTTTTGACATGGCTCTTGAACCCATTTTGAAAAGATGAGTGGTGAGGTGTTTTCACGGGGTTTGCAAAGAGGGATGCTTGTTGGATGCCCTTTTTATATTGTGATTGGAGATTCTAATTAATAATTATTGGTGAAATATATTTAATTTTAAAATGAAAAACATTTAGATGGTTATCCGATGTTCTACTCATTTGGTAGGTTTGTAAATAGAACTATAATGAAAATATAAATAAAATTAACATTTAAAAAGACCATGAGAAACCATGATATATGTTAATTTAATTAAAAAAAATAACCTAAAATTAGAGGTTAATTTGGAAATATGATTAACAATTTATTACAATAATAATATTTATTTTTGTAAACTAAAGTTGAATTATGATAATATTATGAAATATAAGTTATTTTTAAAATAAATAACAAAATATATACAAATTTTTGAACGTGTAGTTTATTATAACGTTGCTGCGTCAAAATAAAAATATAAATTGTGTATATGCGGAACCAAGGGCATTATCATCGTCGCTCACCGCCACCACGCACACTCATTCACGAAGATTGTGACTTGTGAATGAGTGTGTGTGCTAGTTAGTCTATACTAAAAATAGGAAAAATTAAAAAAAAACAAAGAAAAAAAATTGAGAAATAATAAGTTTAGTTAAAGTTTAAAAGCTCTATTGTAACATATTTCTTTCACTTAAATCACACATGACACAGCTACGTTTAAATGAGTTATATAAAAGGCTTAAATCAGTTATAATTTTATAAACACTATCTTTGTAGGAGGGATTTCAGATTGACTTTTGTGGTATTAATAATAACACATTATGTGGAAGATAAGTCACCAGATTTTTTTTTAATTTTTTTTTTATATTTCTTTCCTGATGTCATGCAAGATAAGTCACCAGTCTCACTCTGGATCAGACACTTAGATTATATATAAAATATAATATAAGATAGAGTATATTAGTATAACATATGAAAAATATTTCTTTAATGTGAAGTGAACTAGAGCCTTATGTTGGTCTACTTATGGTCTTACATTTTTTACGAATCACTAAACGCCTATAAACAAATTAATTTAATCAATCTTTTAGGTGCCGTTTCAAAATAACAACAACAACATGGAAAAATGAATAGCACCTAACTTAGTTGTGAAACCCATCAAAACGACGTAGTTTTGATTATTTTTTTTTAGTTATTTTTACTCCATTATTTTTGCACATCATAATTAATAAGATTTAATCAAAATTACGTCGTTTTGAGAGGTTTCAACCTAAGTTAGATGATTAACCACCCCATTTTCACTTTCCATGTAATAATAATACTAATCTAATAGGCAAGAATGATGTCTTCTAATTTTCACATGCTTGCAGGTTAATTTTCATACATCTATAGATGTAAATACGTACTAAAATAGTCAGACTAAAAGTTTACCTGTTTAGAGCAATTTTCCTTCAATCCTCACTCCAAGCAATTTTTTTGAAGACCACCGACCCGATTGTTTGCAATCGCACTTTACTTGTTACTCTTAGTTAGTCATGTATTAGGGTGACTCAAAAGTTTATCATGATTAATTTCTTATATATGGTTATCACAAAAAAAAAATTAGCTAGAGTGCTAGACTGAGTTTCTAGGTTAATTCATATAATTAATATGTAATAAAAAAAGAATATAAATATATAATGATTTAACTTGCCTTGTAATTTTTTATATCAAAAAGTTTAATTATTATAATTGAAAAAGAGATGATTAGGCACCCGTGATGGAAAGGGAGGCAGCATTGTCTTGTTATGTGGATGTCTTTTGGCCCGTGATTATATTGTCATTTATGCCCCTAACCACATTTGTTGAACTATTTATTAATCCCTTTTAATTTTCTTAATTAATGTTATAGATAACACATGGGTTTGTTCTACTCAAATCTATCATAAACAATTATTTTATATCAAATTTAAATAGATCAATATCCATTTAGAATGCATGTATTAAAGTTGATATCCAAATAAAATAATAATAATATAATAATAATAAAAATAATAATAAATATAATAAATGCATTGTGAATCTTGAATGGTTAGTAAGATGAGCATTGAATTTTGGGCTGGGATGATACAAAAGTTCAATAAATTAAAGTAATTTATAAGCGGTGGATGATTTCCCAAAGAAGAAAAAAAGTGCTTTTTTTGTGACCGAGATATAGTGTATGCTATATTGTTTATTTTTTTTCAAATTATAATTCTATCATTTGTGACAAATTAGATTATTGTTTTAATGGGAAAATGTAATTTATAAGTTTCAAGTAACATGGTAAGCAAATTATACATTGATATATTGATTGTGGACACGATAGATGTTGATAGGAGAAAAATATCATAGTTAAGCATGATCAAATAATAATAATTTAAGAATGAGTGACCTTCTTAATAAGTTTTCACCCAAACAACAAAAAAAATTAATAAAGTCATGAAGCTTTTAATGGCCATACTAACAATATCAGTGGTATGAGGTGATAGATGTTACAAATCGTATTAGAGTTACTTTTAATTGTGCATTCTCGTCAAAGGTGGTGTGTTCAGAGGAAACTTTAGGCAAATCTCATACACCAAAGAATAACTACATATGTTTGCGCATGGATTGCGGATAAAAAAACTCAGTAATTACCATCAATTTTTATCAGATATATGATAGCAAATTCTACATCCAATTTTCCTACTAAATACAATTTAAAAAGATTTTGATAGGATATAGTAGTTAATTGGTGAAAAATGTTACCATCTTTTATTTTCAGTTGGAAATTCATTGGTAAAAAAACTAAATAATAATTGGCCATAGTACTAACGATGTCAAAAAAGTGAAATTTTAGGTCTAAAGGGTTGGGACACACAACGTCATTACGTCTAGATGTTCACAAATATTGTTATCTTGTGAGTACTTAAATTTTATATAAAGCCTTCTATTAGAGAATTTATTTTCATTCAAAATATGTTTCATAAAAAATACAAACTTACACGTAGCAATATCTTTTTTGTAATAAAATTGAACTTGACCTGCTATCAATTTTTATTGGTTGTTTTATATAATAAAAGTTAAACAAGATTAATATAAGCTTATGAATCAAAAAAGATTTAATGGAATTATTATAGAGTTGAAGACTAAAAAGAAAAATTCATAAGATGAAGAAGGATGATAATAGTAATAGCATGTTAAAAATTAAAGGTATTTTGAAAATTTGAATGTAAAGATAAACTATTAAACACTTTTATTTAAATTGTTTGAATTTTTATTATGTTTAGATAATTTGTGTTATTCGATTGTTTAAATAATTAATCTATTTTTATAATTTAAGTATTTGGGTTATTTATATTGATATAAATCTAAGTTATGAGATGTAATATATGCAGGGGCGGCTTGGAGGGGGTGCAAACCCCCCTCCCGCACAGGGCCCATCGTTTTTAGGGGCACAATTTTATAAAAAAAATTTTATATATACTATATATTTTTTATAAAAATTCAATTATCACATTATAACATTCTATAGATTAAACTACAAGGTCTAATAAATGATTAAAAAAAAACAATAGGCACATCTACAAGGCCCATTCGGCTAGTTATTTTGGTATATTGGTACGTACTTTTAAGTTTTAAAACTATGATTTTGTTATGCTTACATTAATTGTCACAACATAAGTCATTATATATAAAAAAAATTCATCTAAGGGGCCTTTTTTTCCCTTTTCGCACGGGGCACTCGAATTCTCGGAGACGCCCCTGAATATATGCACTGTATTATGTGCAAATGGAATGTCATATGATAAATGCAGTATATGTATTGGGCATATATGCAATATGATCACATGTACAAGTGGGTTTTGATAGCAAAATGGTCACATATTTAATTGCAAAATGATCGACAATATAGTAGCAATAATTTAAAAATATAGTTGGGTTTGATGGGAAATGTCGATGTAAAGTTTCAAAAGATCACAAAATGATCACAGTACAATGGCAATAATAATACAATATGGTCACAACAAATCCATAACAATATGATTGCAACAATTCCATCGCGATATTTTTGACACTGTAACATTCCGGTAACAAGAAAATGTAAAGGTGGGAAAATGATATTAACAAGGCATTTCCTAAGGGAGTTTTTCTCATTGCATTTTTTTTTGCCTAAAAACCGATAATTATCACTATCTTGCGACCGATATTGCGGTCGCAAATACCAAGTTATGTGGTAGTGGAGAGTATAACTTTGTATTAAGTATGATTGGATGATAACAATGAAGTGATAAGCGACCTATCTAGAAAGTCTTTACTTGCAAAAGAAAAAAAAGCCAAAGTTGTAGGCTTCTAAAAGCAAAGAAACAACATTGATTGTATGAGGACAAATGCTCGAAGCACGGAAAACAATCATCTAAAAACCCACAAACTAAAAAAAATGCCAAAAGGTCTAGAAAAAACCTAACAACATCCAAAATTTTTTAAAAATTAAAGGCTCTATATTTTTAGAAACCCTGAATCCGGTTGCTTTACTTATTAGGTCGGCCCTTTTACATTACATATAGACATCTATAATTAAAACTTGATAAACCAGAATATTCAGCTATATATAAAAAGCAAAAGACGTACGCTCATAACCCCTCCAAAGTCTAATCCTCCATTAAATTAAAATTTTCGGTCCACTTCCTCATGATTCATGAAACATCGAATCGAATAATTGCTTGTCTTTTAGTGTATAAATGAAGGATTTTAATAGTGAAACAACTTGAACAGGAGGTGCAACAAATTGCAAAAAAAAAAAAGTAACGCATTTTCAATATTCAAAAAGGTTGTCGTTGTTGAACGCTCGTTTGAAAAACTCCTTCGAATTTTGCTCGGTTTAGTAAGCCGAGCACAACCCAACATAAGCACGACTGGATGGTTTTTCTTTTAATTTCACCAAATGTAAGTAACTTACACTTACTTACGGTTGTAAATAATTTCTAAACAGTGATGAATTAGCAAAAACACAAAAAAGAAACCCCCTATTTATGTATAACAAAAACCATGAAAAAAAAACAAAGATTCGGGCAAAAAATGCCGGGTTAACACGGGTTCTCGCAATAAGGGAGGGTTATTATTTGATCCTTCAATGAGATCATATAATAACCCTCATTAATTGCGATAACCCATTAACCCTGGCAAAAAACGCTCAAATCGCAAAAAAAAAATTTTCATGGTTTTTTTTATACAAAAATAGGGGGGCTCCTTTTTTAAGCGTTCGCTAATTTACAAGCGTTAAAAAGTTAAACGAAATGTAAGTTTGCGTTACACTGCGACACTTAAATAAATGTTCGCAGTGTAATGCAAACTTACATTTCGTTTAACTTTTTAACGCTTGTGAATTAGCGAACGCTTAAAAAAGGAGCCCCCCTATTTTTGCATAAAAAAACCATGAAAATTTTTTTTTTGCGATTTGAGCGTTTTTTGCCAGGGTTAATGGGTTACCGCAATTAAGGTGGGTTAACAACGGATCCTTACCCTATGTAAATATACATATATATTGGATTTTATTTATATTAGAATTTATATATTAGATTATATATATATGTAAAGTGGAGGAAAAAACAAAAAAAAAAAACGAGTTGGCTCGTGAGCTGGCTCGAGACCTGAGGTTTTTTTACGAGCCGAGCTGTAGCCAAAATTTTTGGCTCGAAAGAAATGTCGGCTCGGATCGACTCGATTGCAGTCCTACATAAAAGTAATTTCCGCTATTATCAAGGAAAATTACTTTATACTCCTTAAAATTTGTGTCTATAAATTAAGTTCTTTGTGTCTATAAATTAAGTTCTTTTAGTTCTTTATAACTATATTCTTATTAGAATAAATCTTTGTGTGCTTGTGCGTGTGCGTGTGTATTGTATCATGTAAAAATTTGATTTTAAAGAAACCTTTAAATCCAATCTAGGCACTCTGATCATTTGAAAATTTGAAAATAAATATGTTGTTTACGTTAAAGTTGTATAAAAAATTAGGTTCTGAAAACTCACTCTTACAAGGGCCTAAAAGGGTTTTAGAGTTTCATCTCTAAGAATGAGTTTTCATATTATATAATATAATATAATAAAAAGTCTTAATTCTTCAACCCAATTAACTTCGCTAAAATCAGCCTAAATTTTTGGGTTTTATATAACCTTAATTATACACGCAAAATAACATAACCTTGGTTAGTGAAAAAATAATTATTTTTAAAAACTTACATTGGTTAGTGTAAAAAGAGCTGATTGTTATGAAATATGAAGATTTCTTATGTATATATAATGATGAAATCAACAAATTAATATATATATATATATATAAATGAACTTTGAAGTAATTTATTCAAGTTTTTTGTATTAAATTATTTTTTATAATTCTTATGATGTAGCATGCGAGAAATAATCATGCATTCATATGTTTCTTTAGTCATATCACGTTACCGGCCCGTCACGACGCGTTGGTAACTTTGATGGTTAAAAATTTGAAATGAAGATCTAAGATTTGGTTTTGTTGGATTTATATATGATTGAACCCATAACCATCTTTTGGCTAACCTAACCTTCGTCTCTCGGGACCAACAAAGGGCTTCTCTATGGTACCAGTTGTTGCTAGGCAAAAGATTTTAGAAGGAGATAGGTAGTTGGTATTTAATTTGCATCGGTGACATCAACAAGTTGGAATAGACGTGGATTGGTTCAAACCAACAAATTGAAGAGTATTTCGTTCGATCACTTTACAAGGGATGTATCACTTAGAAAATATTTATCACAAATACCATAAAATACCAAATACAAGTATATAGATAAATTATAAAAGGGTTTAATATGATAAGAATATATTTTTGTCTAAAAAGAGTATGAATTAATAAAAATTTGACATGTATCATGCTAAAATATAAAAACAATACAGTACAAAAAACAAAAATTCATTACAAAATATCAAAAACAACTAAAAAAAATCAAAAAATTCAGTAAAAAACAAAAATCACGTACAAAAAAAATCAAATATAGAACAAAAAAAATCTAATACAAAAAAAGATGTTATACCTAATTATCCTTCATTAATTTGTTTTAAGGCATATGTTTGAGGCAAGCGAGCCGAGGCGAAATTCATTGTTTGATAATTTTTTTTCTCTCTTTTTTTGTGATTGTTTGATTCTTATTATTAAAAAAAATAATAGAAGAATCAGACGAGGCTCTTAATACTAAAGAATTTGTATGAAGCTTGATACATCTTCATGTATAGTCATTCAACCATTAAAACATTTATGGTCAGTTTTTTAAGCTTTCAAGATCATGTGAATCACATGCACTGAAAAACGGTAAATTAGTAATTAGATCATACTTCTTGATTTTCTCTTATAAAAATAATATAAACTACAGCAAAGATTATCTACTCATAAATTACTCCAAACTAATTACACTATTGCATGGGTTAGAACCCATGAACTCCATTCTAAGAAGCAAAGCATCTACCAAGTGGGCTAGTCCCACATTGGCCTTTATTATTCAATTAGCAACAAATACTCACATCCTATCTATCACAAAACTATTTAAGAATCATTTGCAAATCAAATCAAATCAGTGCGGATGTTATATGAGGCCGAGAATTTTACCACAATTATTAGAAAAAAAGAAGTTGAGAATATTTACAATAATGCTATTGCAATTCATAATGCAGCTATAACAATGGTCATGCCTCAAGTCTAGGGTAAGGTTTCAAGGCTTTAATTACATTGCTGTGTAAGTCCTGTTAGGCCTTTCAAACGAACGATTATAAGTTTTTTTTTTTTTAATTTAATTTAATTTTATTTATTGATCGTATGATGTTTTTCAAGATTCTTCTAAACCGGGGAAAGTTGATGTAAAAAATTGCTAGATATTACGTATAAATGCGTGTTAATTTGCTTAGCCAACAGTTTTGGGCATCTGTGAGAAGAAATGACCATGTTGACTACCGTTAGAGGGGACAAGATTGAGTGTCATATGGGCTGGGTTAGGTAGAATCAAAACGGTCTTATGGACTTTTACATGTAGAACAAGCCCATTATATAGGATGGGTCGAACGATTTGAATCCAGGTGAAGTTGACTTTAAGACACTTTTTTTATGTAGTAATTGTTACTCTCATCCTTCTAACCTAACGGGTTTGAATCTGGGTCGAAGCATAATTGCTGAGGCAAGGTCAGGGGTTTACCCAGTTACATAGTTACTCCTGGGGTGGGTTCAGGCAGCGGTGTTCATTTCGGATATCCGAAATCAGAAAAAATTAAAAAAACTATATTTCGGATAACCGAATATCCGAAAAATATCCGGATATCCGAAAAATTGTCCGAAAAAAGTATTTGAATATCCGAAAAAAAAGTATTTCGGATATTGTAGTTTTTTTTCTTCAAAATATGGACTCATTTTCTCATTTAGCGAGGGGTACGATTACAAATGTAACATCTGTGTATTTAGTCATGGTAGTCATAAACAGTGATAGAACAATGCGTATTTATATTCAATCTGTCAATGTGATTCATGTGTTCATATTTGTGTTTGTGTGTTATAGGACCTTATTTAATTAGGAACAAGTATGTATTATTTATTTACAGTCGATTACGCTAAGCAAGAACATTATTGTATTATATCGAAACAGTGGTGGGCTGACGGCAGATAAGGCAGGTAGCTGGACTCTGAGTATGCCCTATACATATACTGCGTTCGGTGTAATGAGATAGTGTTAGTGCGTAGTGTTCAGACGAAATATTATGACAAAAAAATTAATCAAACAAATCGTAATGCGTAAGTGAGATTGAGTATTATTGTGGGTGACGATTCATGATGATATTAATGTCAAACTTATAGTTACGAATAAACGACAATAAATAAACAATACGACAAAAAACGTACGTAGTTGCGGGTATACACGTAATTATATTCGTTTAACGGTCTGACTACGAACAAAAAGTAAAAATAAGTAAAATATTTTATTTTATATTTTACAATTTTGAAACTCATCAAAAACAATTAAAGAAAACTGTTTTACAACTCAAAATATTAATTTCGTAATCGTAATAAAACCCGCGTAAAAATACGCGAAATCGACACTGAGCGAGACCGAACACGCGGGAAACAAACGAGGCATAAAAACCTTATTTCTTCCCCATTTTTCCCTCAAAAATGCAGCCCTCATCTCTCTCTCCCTCATCATACCCGTAACCCATTTCTAACCCTAGAAAACCTTCACTAAATCGACCGTAACTTCTTCGTTTCTGCTCCAAATCGCGCATATAATATATCAAAACGACCGTCTCGATGAGAGGAATCTGGAAGTACAAGGGATCGGAGCTGTTTCGAACTCAGTTGGCCGGAAACTTAGTGAGAAGGTACGGTACTGTATAGCTTTTTACTATTCATCATCTTCTTCCCTACACATGCGGTTACAGCCTATCAAACTCTAAGACCTGGACTCAGGAAACACTTATGGGACTTGAGAAAGGGTTGTTCTGTGAGATTGAAGGCTGGAACAGGTGTAGCAGCCGAGGGGAATAATATCGGCAGAACAAGGTTCGGCCGACACAAGTGTCGACCATGATAGTTTCGATAGGAATAATATTGATTTCAAGCTGTGCATGATAGGCCATGAACGATCAAAACCTTGTAGGTGATTGGTCTCCAATAGGCAGAAGGGTCGGCACCATCGGTATTAGTTAGCCTTGTCGAATTGGTTGTTACTAAGCAACAGTGATGGTATTAAAATTTATGTGCTGAAATTGTTGAGCCGAGGGAAATTGTCGATATCAGTTCCTTTGTGGGCCATTTCACCAGTCATGTTACATCTAAACTATTGAAATAATGGCCCAGATCGTTCATAAGTGAACCCATAACCGAGAGTAATAGATTCAAAAAGATGTGGGCACCGATATTAGTCCTCGATATGGTTAATATTGAAGGATAAAATTGAGATGACCCACCTGCTTTGGCTTCGATTGGGATAATGAATCTGATGAACTTGTTTAAGCATTAACAATTAGTAAACAATTCAAATTAACACAGTGTCAAGATTAGGATCGAAGTTGGTGGCTGAAATAATTAATATTGGAGGTTGCTTTTTTATTTTTGCTTCTGACATTCCACTGTCCCATGTTATTAACATTTATTTTCAACTCAAGCAAATTCAATTAGTGATGGGTGGAGACTTATAATATTGAATGAGTCCATCGATCTTAACAACCACTATATATTAATGTCTTTGGACCACACTTCAGCTCCAATCATATTTATTTGGCTTAATCAGCCATGCAACTGTCTAAAAGCATCGTAAATCAACAACCTGACTTAAGTGAGCTGATCCAAGAGGTCTAGAACAAATATAATGGGCCCTGGATGTTTAAAGGAAACAATATCGATGGATCTAAGGACCATCGATATTATTAATATCGATGGTATTTCCTTGAACTTTGGATGGTCGATATTGTTAAGTTCGATCACCCTACTATCATCAAGGTTGTCGGTATTAATTCATTGAGTCTATGCATGAGTTCTAAACCTAAGGATCATCTAAGTCCCATAATAATGAACTTACAAAAGATCAATTGGGCTTAAAGAATCAATAAGGGTATTATAACCCTACTTTGATTCTTGTGATTGTAGGATTAGTTTTATTCTAATTAAGTCTAACTTAATTTAAGAATAAGATTTTAACATGATCATAAAAGCTTAAAACACATAAACATTGTTAAAGAAATACATGGAAACAAAAGGTTATCAAATTCATCAACACTTGTTATTTTTATGCATACAAGTTGTGCATAAAAGAACATGACACGTTCTTTTTCACGAATCAATTATCAATCAAGTGACTCAAACATGATATTCAAATTCACACAACATTCTTAAACATGAAAACAAGTTATTCAAGAGGTAATCATTAACAAGTAACAAAAGTCAACCGGTTAACATAAGTCGATCAATCAATCAAAGTTCATAATACTATAAAATCTTATATTATATGTATGATTACAATGATATAGGAATCAGTTAGAAGTCTTGCTACTTGCTACTTGTTAAGGTTCAGAGTCTACTGCTGTCAGGTGAGAACTTTAGCCCCTCTTTTACTGTTTTTCAACTGTTTTGGGGTGGAACATGTGATCAAACACTATTTATACAATCATATCTCATATACATGATTCATGCTACTTTTCAACAATTACAGGTTCACTTTACAAATTTAAGGGATTTCTCAACTATTTTTAAATGAGCTATCAACGGTTAAACATTTTCTACTAAAAAGTTTTTTATAAAAGAGTTTTATAAATTATCTTACAACCGGTTTTATATAAAATGTTTTATAAATGTTAAACACTTTGAAAGATTAAGTTTTACAAACTCTTACAAGCTTTTAAACTATAACTTGTGTTTTAAAATAAATGTTTTATTAAATGTTTTTGTTCATACCTTGTATTTATACAAGGGTCTTCTATCACCTGATTAAATCGAGGTTTTCAAATAAGGTATTCATTCAAGGGTTTTCATATGATATTCAATCGAAGGATTTCAAAGTCATAGTAATCAATCATGAGTATTCAACCAAAGGTTTTCAATCACATGATTAAATCTTAAAAACTTAAAAGCATGGTGTTCATCGTTGTGAACAAACTTATACACACATCAAGACACTTACTCAATCTTATTCTTATTCTTATAACGTTAGTACTGGGTGATCACAACAAGGGAAAGCGGGACACGTTTCTGTTACGCCAAGGTTGCGGTTAGCGTTTTAAATTTGTTTTAAAAACTAACCACAGATTGGATGGTTTACGGTAATATGGATTTGCTGCTAATTAACTTTACCAGCATAGGTCATATTGACCGGGTACGTCAACAAGGAGTTTGTGTTCTGAGTAAACTCATTAGTACAACTCGTGTTGAATGCGTTTGCTGACTACTTTTTCTGACCCAAACGTAGTTTGGGACTTGATTATATGTTGGCTTTTCTAGTAGACAGTCATTAGACTGTTTGCACACGTTAATCTTACTTGATGTTAGTTTGGGTTGCAACTATCCATGTTATTTTCATTAACTGTTTTATACATATGTTTTACAATGCAGATTCATATTTACAAATGTTAAACCTATTGTTCTCACCAACTACTTTTGTAGTTGACAGTTACTTTTAACTTGTTTCAGGTAATCAGGTTTAGAGCTTCACAAGGACAAATAAGGAGACCATAGTTAAGATAGAACAAGATGAAGAAACAAACTAGGATGGATTAGAAACTCACATAATCCTGATTGTTTGATTGTCTTGTCTGAGTCTTATTTTGTAAACAATATTTTAGGGTCTGTAGTTGTCATTCTTTTGGTAGATAGATAGAATGTCTTTAACTAAACAACTGTCTAAACTCTATGAAACTTAGAAATGCATTGTGGTTGTTCTTATTCAATACTTGTGCATGATTCAACCATCGATCATCACCGCGCCGTGGATTCCGCACGCGGCGCATGGGGTGTGACAACGAAATAAGTCAGATTGACTAAAATCACTATGTGAAAGATTCGGTTTTTCCTCTTCTTCTATCACATTAGTGCGATCTAAACCATTCTCAGAGATCAATCCTGAACACGGCAGGTCGTTCCTTTTTCCGGTATATGAAATAGGATCCGAACTTCCGGATATCCGAACTTCCAGATATCCGATTTTTTCGAATATTTCGGATAATTTGGATTCGGTTACGGATTTTTTTAACACCCCTAGGAGCGCACACCTCAGAACGTCAAATCCGAAAAAACGGTTGAAATCCCTTTTTCGGTGTCATCGTACCAAGACGTTAAAAAAGAAGAAGATAAATAGTTGGTAATTGAAAACTTCATCTTTCTATTCTTTATCTCTCAGCGTATACTAAATTACATGTCATTTTGATAAGTTTGTTATTTGTGTCCAATCTTCATAACTTTAATGTTGAGTTTAAGGATGATTATAACGTTCTTTGAATCCCATTTGATTTAGGGCTTGCAACCATTAGAGAAGGTTTTTAAGCCTTTATAGTTTATATTCTATAGGTATACACTAGCTATCTATCATGGCCAATCTTTAATAAATGGATTGATTTTGGTAATTTCTTTTAGCTAAATGGTTTGTTTTGGTTCATTTATAATAGTATAAAAATGGTCAATATGAGTCTAGGATGAATCTTTCTAATAGTGTTTCACAAAACATTTTATGTGTGTTGTTTTCTTTCTACCAGACATGAGTTTTGATTAGCATGTGCATTTTGTACAACGCTTTAACCAAAACTTTTGCATGCATGTCAATCGCACAAAATCTAAATCTTATTTATTTATTTATTATAATGGATCTAGATCTTGATTTTTTTTTATCGAGTAGTGGGCAACAAAGTCTACAATATTCTCTCCCTTCTCTGTTGGATCGGATTGTTTACTTCAAACAACACTTCACAAGTATTTCTCTCTTTCAATCTAACAGATGCGGAATATCTATTAGAAGGATCTCACAAACACTCAATGGTGAACAAATAATCTTGAATGACAATAAGAACACAAGAGTAAATTCAAGCTCAAAGATATATTTTTCTCAAAGTATGTAAGTTACAAGCAGACAAGCACTCAAAACTAATTACAATGAGAGGTTATATAGCCAAGGCTACAACCGTATACTCGTAGGAATACAAATTGGGTATATACTAGACAATACATAAAGTAAAGCTTATTGTAGTATGTAGAGTGTCTTAACATGCTAAGACACTCAATTACAATTATTATAAATATAGACATTGACTTAACCAAAGACTACAAAATGCATTTAATGTTGTTGATCTTCAAGGCTTCAGATAATCTTTTGCATTTAATGCAGTTGCTGAGAAGTAAGGTGTTGTATCTGACTTTCGGTATGTTTATCCTTATTGTTCTCAGACCAGCATGTCTGTTGTCAGCACCTTTTGTACTATAAAAGTACTCAGCTACAATCTTTGTCAGAATGTAAACCTCGGAAGTCTTTGTCTTTGTCTTTGGTGCAAAGGAGAATCTTCGGAAGCCTTTAGTTTTTCAGAAGCTTTATGTCATCGGAAGCTCTGAAGCTTTATCTCTAAGTGTTGGCCTTCCGAAGTGTTTGTCTTGTACAACCTTCAGTAGGAGTGAGTTACCCTTCGGAAGCAATGTTGCTTCCGAAGAGGAACTCCTTCCTTCTGAAGGTTGTTTGTTTGTGTAGTCTCTTATACTTAGACAAAATTAAAGTTTGGTGAGCATCAACCTTTATTAGTCTTTACACTCTCTTATTGTCAAAATTTTGTCTATATATTGTGTTGACATAAATGTTTATTTGTGTGAAAATAATTAAATTACCATTTTGAATTTTTTTTTATATAAAATACGCCTGGAAATCATGACACAATCTTTAATAAACGGGTTGATTTTGGTAATTTTTTTAATAAATGGGTTGATTTTATTAATTTTTTAGCTAGATGGCTTGTTTTTCTAATAGGGTTCCACCAAACATTTCATAGTATTACTTTTCTATAATACGCTCACATTTTAGTAGTATTTCATCAGTTATTATTTCACATTTTATTAGTCGTTTTTATATTCGTAACTAACGGAGTACGCTTTGATCCTAAATAAATATTGTTTTTTGACAATGCAAAAATATATGATTCTATCATTATAACATTAAATTATAGGGGTTGGATCCAGTAAGAAGAGATTTTTGCCTAAGAAGAGTAAGAAGCAATGAAAATTTGACACGTGGCACAATCCAGTACAAAAAACATAATCCAGTACAAAAAATAAGAATCCAGTACAAAAAAATAAGAATGCAGTACAAAAAAATAAAATTGTATTACAAAAAACACAAAAATCTAGTATAAGTAAAATGAAGACAAAAAAATAATCTAATACAAAAAAATAAAAATATAGTATAAAAAATAAAAATCTAGTACAAAAAATATGAAGTTATACGTAAATTATAATGCCAAATTTCAAATTATTATTAGTTCTTACTCTTCTTAGGCAAAAATATCTTCTTATTTGATCTTTTCCCTTAAATTATATATCATCTTAACATTAAACTATCCGATCATCAAACAAGTATAAAATTAGTTAGGTCGGTTTTTTTGTTTGCTTTTTTTTTTATTTGTTTCCTTATTTTGCTTCTCCTTGCCGCTTCTAGAGGTGCACAAATCGGGTTCTTTAAATACCGGCTCCGGATTCAAACCGATTCCGGTTATGCTCAACAAAGTCAAGAACCGGTTCTGTTAGGTTTCGGTTTTTGAAAGGTTTTTATCGGTTTTTGGCCGGTTCCGGTTTTGGCTGGGCAAAGATGGAACCGGTTATGGTAATTCCAGTTCCGGTTATGATTTCTCCAAGAAGCGGAACCCGCTTGTACCCGTCCGTTTAGGTAGGAACGGTTCAGGTTCGGGTTTTCAGTTCCGGTTTCAGGTTTTTTTGCCTACCTCTAGGCCCTTCTACGGCTCTTGGAGTTTATCTCAAGACCATCTTGGACACGGTCTTCTACAGTCTACGGCGTAAGCATTGGGTCAAGTCTTGAAACATCAACACCAAGGTTATGTACTTATGTGAGTGAGTGTGACCTACAAATTTGTAACAGCCGAAAATTTAGCACATTTGATCGTGCTTGAAATCCACGTTGACTTGACAATTGAAATTATTACAGGATGATAGTATGCGAGAAATGGTGAACGTGGGCGAAAACCATGCGCGAAACGGAGTTACGGATTGTCCGGAATCGCGAAATGAAGAAAAATTTCAAAGTATGGAATTTCTGGGCTCGTCGCGGTACGCGAAGGATAGGTTGAGGATTCTTCGCGGTACGCGATGGACCAAAATATCTGAGATTCTCCGGATTTTGTCGCTGTACGCGAAGCTTTGTTTTGCTTCTGGTCGCGGTACGCGACGGGTGGAAACCGACTTTAAATTGATAAGATCATCATATTAACATTTCAGAAGTTATTTTTCTTTCTTCCTCGAACTCAGACCTCCAAAATACGATCTGATCGAATTTTGATCATCAAAACCTTGATTTCAAGCTGTAGAAACATCATAAACGAGCTGGGAATAATCGTTACAACATCGGATCATCAGTTTTCGATCGAAAATTCATCTGAACAGGTATTGATTCGATTTCTTCTACTAGTTTGATAATAGTTGGATTAGATTTAATATTGGATTATTATTTAGTGATTATTTTGGTTGATTGAGAATATTAAATGAGAATAAACCTACGGGTTGTTGTCATGGTCAAGATTCTCTTGATATGTATGACATCATTTAAGAGGATATTAACACATGTGAATGGATTAATGAGTTTTATGGGTATGTGTATAACCATGAAATTGGTATGATTATATACTATGTGATCATAGAACATGTGTGAATATTTATATAATCAAAGGGTTGTGGGTATGGAAAGAATTGAGAAAGGAAGCAAAGTAATGTTTTATGAAATTATGGGTGATATGATTGGGTATAAGGATTGATGTGAATTACCAAGGACATTGGTATGATTGAAAGAAAGTAAATGAGTGTTATGTGAATGAGAGTAAGGTAATGCATGAATGTCAAGTATGGGTGAAAGTGGTTAGGATAAGTCATGTGTGTAAAGACACGGTTTAATTTAACCACTAGCCCTATTAGGTTTATATAAGAATGCTTGAATTATGTGTTAAAGTAATAATGTTATACAGGTTATTAGCAATTCCTAAAGCCGAGGCTAATTGGGAATTTATTGTAAGTCAAGCTTTGGATTAAGGTGAGTTCTATGAGCCCTCTTTCACTGTTTTAACGTTTTAGGGCTGATATGCATGTTATAAGGTTATTGTATGAAGGTGATTGATTTACCTGACTACGGTCAGATAAAAGAATGTGTTAAAGTTATTGTATGAAAATGATTTTAATTTGATTATGGTCAGGTAAAGAATGTTTTCAGGCAAGGAATGTTTTAAAGTAAATAACGTTTTAAGTCTCAACTGCGGTTGAGAAGTAAATGATTTTAATAGTCTCAGCTGAAGTGTCAAGAATGTTTCCAGTCTCATCTGCGGTTGAGAAGTAAATGATTTTAAGATTTTCAGCTGAGATGTAAAGCATGTTTTAAGTCTCAACTGTGGTTGAGAAATAAATAAAATGATTTTTAAAGTCTCGGCCGAGGTCGAGTGGGAAATGTGATTTTGAAGTCCCGGCTGCGGGTGGGCAAATGTTGAGCACTGCGGTGAGAAGAATGGTTTATGATTATGATGGTTTAAATGATTTAAACCATGTTATGTATGAATGATGTATGTAAAGATGTCTTGTACTGGTATGAGCCGTCAATTTCGGTTGATGGTTTAATAAGTCCTGTGAAAGAACAGGCATAAGTCCTGTGAAAGAACATGCATAAGTCCTGTGAAAGAACAGGCAGAAGTCCTGTGAAAGAACAGGCCTGCCGACTGTGTGTCGCCAGTTCAGTTAAAGAAATCTTAGGCATGCTTGAGTTATCAGCTGTGTGTTGATAGTGTTAAAGAAATCTTATGTATACATGAGTTATCAGCTGCGAGTTGATAATGTTAAAGAAATCTTATGCTTGCATGAGTTATCAGCTGCGTGTTGATAGTGTTAAAGAAATCTTATACATGTATGAGTTATCAGCTGCGAGTTGATAGTTTAAGAGCCTTGTGCTGCACAAGCCTGTTTGACCTCAGGGTCAGCAGTTGACGGTGAAATTCCTTCACTGTATGAATGATGTTATGATGATACTTATGTTATGTAAGTATGTTACGAGGAAAGGTATGCTATGTATTTGAATTATGTCACGTGATGACATGTATGTTATGTGTAAAAAGTATATTATGTTTTATGATGATCTGAAAGACTAAAGGTTTTTATAACAAGTTAACTTAGAACTCACCAGCGAAAGCTGACTTGTTTTAGCATGCATGTCAGGTTGAGCAAGTTATGATGAGGATATGATGGCTCGTGGCATGACATGAGGACTACCTATTCAAGAGTTGGCATTCATGTTAAGAGTTAAATGTTATGTAATGATTTCCGCTGCTATAACATAAGATTGTTCTACGATTTAAGAGCTATGCTTTTGATGTGTAACCAACCGAGGGACTCCCGGGGATCGGGGCCTCTCAAAATTAAATGCTTTTAACTTTATTTAAAAATAAACAAAACCAAATATTATCCTTTGGCTCACCTAATTATTTTTCATAAAACTTTTGTTGAAAATCTAACACTATCTTCCTTGAAAAATATAAAAAAAATCAAAATTTTGATTTTTTTTTCTTCTATTTGCAGAGTGTAATTTTGATATGCTTTCATAGCTCTCATTTCTCTATTTCTAATTACTTATTTTCTATCATGATGGATCAAATCCAAACACTTATTTCAATCTTTTAGATCTAGAAGATTATCCGCACTCTTAATTATGTTCAAATCTGGTTCAAGATTTTGTCATACAAAGTCCTCAATCGACAAAAAATGTAGGGAAATAATCACGAGGCAATAAATAGGATGCTGCTGAAGATATCACTTTAATGTCGACATGGTCTTTTGTTAATGGAAATAATATCTGTGGCAAAAACTACAAAAGAGAAGCACTATGTGCACAAAAAGAAATTATATGAAGCAACTCAAAAGAAAATCCACAAAAGATAAGGGATAAGAAATAAAAATCAAATAAGAGATCGTTTTAAACGACTCAAAGAAAATGGCCAAAAGTGAGTAGTTGCATAACGAGAAAATATAATAGAACAAGACGTAAAATGAGCTTGAAGGATGTTAATAATGATGCTCATAAAATTTATAAACAAGAATATGGGTTTTAAGTTTAACGATTCTATTGTTTTTGATAAAGTTAAGTATAAACACTAGAAGCGAGATTTACAGTTAAACTGTAACACAACACGTTCTTGTTCTAAATATTAAGTTAGAAAAAATCTTATTTTATTTGATAATTCATTTAATTTAATTGTATAGGCCAAGTTGATAATGGATAAGAGAATTCAGGTCTATAATAGGCCATGGTGATAATGATCAAGTGGATGGCTTTCGCTTCACTAATTTCACGCCAACTTACTGACTATAATAACATTCAAAATTTGATGATCCAACACATCTTGTGCTTAATAATTAAATTATTCCCAAAAAATGGAACCATCTATTTCATCATCATCTTCTGCCACTCATTTCCTCATTTACGGTATCGTTATATATCTAAGTTCAACCATCATATCGGGCGGAAATGAGACCGATCATGAAGCTTTGCTGCAGATCAGGTCGTTGGTCACTCTAGATCCATATGGAGCTCTATCCACATGGAACAATTCGTTGCATTTCTGTGATTGGGATCATGTTTATTGTGGGAAGCGGCATAGAAGAGTGACTTATATAGAATTGGAGTCGAATGGTGTAGAGGGGTCTTTGTCTCCTTATGTGGGGAACCTCAGCTTCCTCCGTAGGCTTTCTCTTGGTAACAACGTACAGCTTTCAAGGAACCATCCCTCATGAGCTCGGCCGTCTTTCAAGGCTGCGTTTCCTTTATTTGTACCTAAATAAATTCCGGCTAACATATCTGGTTGTTTTAATCTTGAAGAGATTGGTCTTTCAGAAAACGAGCTAGTTGGAAGCATACCCAAAGACATCAGTTTCCTCTCCAAACTTATTTTTCTTTCACTACATTATAATAAGTTAGCAGGTGGAATCCCACCTTTCTTGGGGAATCTTACATCAATGGAAGCATTCCACACACCTTGGGCCATTTGAAAAGTTTAAAAGAAGTTTTGTTGGGTAGTTGTAATTTATCTTACATCAATGGAACCATCCCTAGATCAATTGGTAGTCTTGTTGGCTTGGAAACACTTATATTAGGAGGTAACCAATTTGTAGGAAACATCCCCTCAACCATCGGTAACCTTCAAAAGCAAAAAATTATTCAGTTAGGTGAAAACCAACTTTCAGGTCAGATTCCTGATGCCATGGGAAACTTATCATCATTGATCTCACTGGATCTATCTTCAAACATGTTGGAAGGGGTTATTCCTTCAAGCTTGGGAAATTGTCGAAATATGTTAGCCTTGTACCTCTATGACAACAAACTTAGCGGGAAAATACCAACACAACTTCTTCAAGTTTCATCTCTATCAATAATATTGGATCTTTCTAAAAACAAATTGTTTGGATCACTTCCTACCGAGGTTGGAGACCTTAACATGTTGACTATTATGGATTTATATCAGATAATAACTTATAAGGTCCTATTCCTATTAGCCTTGGTGATTGTGGTAGCCTTTTAGCATTGGGTGTAATACCACAATCATTTAATTCTTTGAAAGCATTGGTGGAACTCGACATTTCCCATAACAAATTATCAGGTAAAATTCTAGATTTTTACAACAATTGAAGTTAGAACATCTGAACCTGTCATATAAGGATTTCGAAGGTGAAACACCGACGGTAGGGGTGTTTGCCAATGAAAGTGCACTCTCTGTTTTAGGAAATAGTAGGCTTTGTGGTGGCATTGTTGAACTTGGGTTACCCAAGTGCAATAAGACAAAGAAATATGCAAAAAAGTTTCCTCTATTTGTAATATTTATTTTGATTGCATCAATACTTGTCACCATAACAAGTTTAGCGTATGTTTGGTGTAAGAAGAAAAGAAAGAGTCAAATTTCTCGAACGTCAAAGGATTCATAACAGTATCATATAATCAACTTCTCAAGGCTACTAACGGTTTCTCCGATTCCAATTTGATTGGAAAAGGAGGCTTTAGTTCCGTTTATAAAGGAATCCTTAATGAAGATGATGATACATTTGTTGCGGTTAAAGTTCTACATCTACAAAATCAAGGAGCCCAAAGAAGCTTTATGAGGGAGTGTGAAGCATGGAGAAACATTCGGCATCGAAATTTGTTGAAGATAATAACTTCATGTTCTAGTGTTGACTTTCAAGGAAATGATTTTAAAGCTTTGATATACGAGTTCATGCCCAATGGGAGTTTGCATGATTGGTTGCATTCTAGTGAACGCACATCGAGGCTAAGCCTTCTTCAAATAATGAAAATCTTCATGGAAATAGCATATGCACTTGATTACATTCATAATCACTCCTTACCAGCCCTTGTTCATGGTGACTTGAAGCCTAGCAATGTGCTACTCGATGATGATATGGCAAACATCATAATGCATGTTTATGACAAAGGGCCTTACAAAACATTTGAGAGAGAGATTTACAATTTTAAGATCGACTAGCAAACGGTTCTTAAAAGTTTCATAAGGTAGACTTCTCAAGGCTATCAATGACTTACGAAGCCAATTTTAACAGAAATGGTGGGTTCAATTATGTTTAATTGTAAAATCATCATACGTGTAAATTATATTCTGCTCAACACTAGCTTGCATGAAATAGCTCACCCAGCTATTTAATTTTTACTTCCTTTTTTTTTGCCACCCAAATATGTATCCATTTTCATTTGTACTAAATTTGACAAAATTATAGTGAATGATGAAATTTTCTTTAAATGTTTTATTGTTTAATAATTTTTCATTTACAAAGAGAAACCAAATTAAGTCATTTTGTTTTCTCCATATATTCAAGTTGTATTCGGGTGATCTATAATGTAATTCCAATAGTTGGGTTACCATAAAAATATACCTGTTATAATAAAATAGAAGTTTATATAAGCACATGCATGTTCCTAGCTAGCCAGGGATGTTAGAGGTGTGATTTGGACGGTTTTCTTAAAATTTATGAACCAAACCACTAACCGTGGTTTCAAAACATGACAAACCAAACGACCACGTTAGTTGGGTAAAGCAAACCGACCAGCATTACCTGTTTCACGGTTTGGTTTTTTACAGTTTTACGGTTTTATAAAGACAATAGAGAACGGTTAATATAATGATGCAAAGATCATAATCCATTTCAAATTCAAATTTCAAAAGTCAAAAACCATAATCCAAAGCCAACCATTATCAAAATAACAAAAGCAGTCCAAAAGAATGATGATATGTTAGACAAAGTCATGAGTTATTAGAATGTTCAATAATAAATTTCAAAGTCATATTCCATTTCGAATACTTATGGTCTTCATAGCTTTTGAACTTTGTTTCATACACACACACACACATACAGTTAGTGCAACTTATACGGTTTAGTAAAAATACAAACCGTAAACCGCACCAAACCACTCAATTTTTAGAATACTCTAACCGTTAACTAAACCATCAAGCTTTAAAACGGACCAATTGTCTTCGGTTTGGTCCGGTTTAGACGATTTGGTTGGTGTATTGACACATACATGTTCCTGCTGTATCATCTCGAAATTTGTTTACAACAACTCTACCCTATTAAATATTTATATGATATTATTTTATTTTCATTTTTTTTCTTTCTTCTATTGCATATTATTGATTATAATTTAATTTGATAAATAATATGATTACAATTGAATACCTATTTTTTAAATTTATAAAGGAAAAATTTTACATAAATACAATCAAATTTATCAATTGTTTTAATTAAATCACTGAAATTTTTTTTGTCTCTTTAAAGTAACTAAACTTTAATTTACTAGTAAATAATATGTAATTACACGTTCATCATGTGGTCATTATTTTACTTGATTTTTTATTTGTGTTTTCTAGCCTTCTTTTGTAGTATAAATATAGAAAATATAAATACAATTTTTTTGAATAAAAAGTTTTTTTTTTAATTTTATTATACACTAAAAATATAATTTCAAAATTTTAAAAATAAAAAAGTATTTTTTAAAGTTAAAACTCATTATTTAATTAAAAAAGTGTTTTTTTAGTTGAAAAATGTGACAATTCACAAATTCCAGGTTAGAATCATAACTCAAAAATAAAGAAAACGAGTGTAAGCGAAATTTCGAAACGAGACTCCGATTTCAAGATACACTGATTCGAATATAGCGTTAAATAAGAGATCATATATTTTGAACTTTTCAGGTCTTGAAATTATAATGATTGGAAAGAGCTCGAAAAATCGTGAATGTGGGCGAAAACGGCGCGTAAAACGGAGTTCGTATGCTCCCGGAATCGCGAAAACAAAATTTAAAACTAACTAAGGCGGCGGAGGTACGCGAAGGAAATCCTCCGCGGTACGCGACGGACCAGAACACATAAAAATCTGATTTTCTTGATCAGATTTCATTTTTGGTCGATCAACTCGACTTCCAGACGCCTAAACTCAAACTTTTACCCCCAAATCTCAGTTTTGAAGCCATTTAAACATCCGGATCAAGTTAGGGAACGATTCTACAAGTCCTGATCTTCATTTCTATCCGAGAAATCCGTCCGAAAGGGTAACGATTCGACCTCTTCTATTAGTTTGATAATATATGAATTAGATCTAGATTTTAATAGTGATATCATGGTTATTGTTGTTGATTATTGCTTAGATGATGGCTAGGAATAGTTAGAAATCAAGAACTCGACAGGTTAACGGTGAAATCTTTGTTTTGATCCGTTATAATGTCTGATTATCATGAAACCATCTCATAGATCATAATGGTTTTAACCATTTGATTATAACAATGGTTGTGATTGTCCTAATCATTCTTTGGAATGATCAATGACAAGGATTAACTATTTCTAAACCTGGAATCCATTGAGAAATTGTTTTGATGATATAATCAACAACAATACTAATTTGGTTAATCTGGAAATGTCCTGATTAAACCAACAAGTTATAAGTTTCTTAATAAGAACCTAAATCATTTTAGGTTCTCAATTAACACACGTTGTGAGATATTAAGATAAGGAAAATTCTGAGAGTCAGATTAAGCTTAATTAACTCATAGAACTCTAATAACATACAGGTTTAGAGTTCAAGAACTAGTGATACAAACGTTGTGCATTGTTACCGATTTGAATCAATTCAGGTGAGTTCACGAACCCCTTTTTCTGTATTTTGGCTTTTGAACTCGGGGGATGAGAAAACATAAAAATTCATTTGAAACATCTTGATTATTGTGAAGCTTTGAAATGCTTTTGATTCATTTGTGAAACATGAAACCTGATTTGATCAGGTGGAACTCTGAAACGCTTTCGATGCATTTTGTGAAACACGAAACCTGATTTGATCAGGTGAAACTCTGAAACGCTTTCGATGCATTTTGTGAAACATGAAACCTGATTTGATCAGGTGGAACTCTGAAACGCTTTCGATGCATTTTGTGAAACATGAAACCTGATTTGATCAGGTGGAACTCTGAAACGCTTTCGCTATAATTTGTGAAATATAAAAACTTATTTGCATCATGTGAAACGCTAAAATACATTTGAAACATTTTGCGAGACTTGAAAACGAAAGCGTTGTAAAACATTTGGTTGAAACACGTGACAATGGGGAGAACACATGACCAAACTTGTCATTATTTCACGGGTTACACATTTGTCGCTAAGTCCCCTATTCTGTAACCGTTAACCGTGGGGGGCGTGATTATTGAGAATAGATTCTATTTGTGATTGACAATCCTCGCCCGTGGTTCGTAGCTAAAACCACGACTGGATGTCGAGCGGGCGCTCAATAAGGCTAAACACACAATGTCTTGCGACAAGGACATTGGGAAGGGGCAAACACTGAACTCGTCAGCTCGGTTACGGGAGCCCAGGAGTTATAATTGGACAGTTGGTCGGGAACTAAACACGACATTGTTGGAAGGAACAATGTTCGCACCGGATACCAATGTTTTACACCCAGTTTGGGACATAAATATTATTTAACTTATTTTATGAAAACATTTGAATTGTTTGGATACATTACATACGTTTTGACAAATAAACTTGTGAACTCACCAGCAATATGCTGATTGTTTTAAAATCATGTTTTCTCAGATGCATAATAATACAGGGGTGGAGCTGGGAGCTCAATCTTTGGAGACCTATTGTAGAGTCTATGAGAGATAGACTCAACAGTGTGATACATAGCATAGTATATATGTGTAATAGCATTATATAAGTATGTGTGTGAGACTTAGTTAAAACGGTTATTACATTAGGCTTGTGGCTAATGTAGTTGTAACATGGGTTTGTAATATAGAAACAAATGTGTCTTTTGTTGTAAATCATGACTGTGAAACCTTGAAAGTCACACCGTACGCTTCCGCAACGACAAGGGTGTGACAAAAAATCCATGTCATGTTTTAACTAAAACATCAATGCCATTTTTTTATATTTTTCTCTAGGTTATTAACCCGTGTACTACACGGATTAATCATAAAAGATTAAATAGTTAGTAATAAAAGTTTAAAAATTATAAAACAATATTTTGCTGTATAATGATTAAAGTAAATATAGACAAAGATTTTATGTAATAGACTTACAATTAAAAACTCTAATAGCTAAATAATTATTATCTGATCTTCATAATTTGTAGCGGCTAAGATTTTTAAACTATTACGTTGAAATTTCATATAGTTTTTTATATCAAAATATAGTTTCCCTATCATTTCTCTAAAACTTTTGATTTTTTAAAAAATCATCTTTAAATATTCTTTTTAAAAAAATGTCAATTGTTTATAAAAATCATATTGTTTAAAAACTTAGGTTTATAGTTAAATTCATTTTGAAAAAATCATCTTTTAAGAAAAGTTGTTTTTTACAAAAATGTTAATTTCCTAAAAATAACGATTTTAAAAATTTCTTATTTATAAGAAAATAATAATTTTTAGAAAAAAAGTACATATTTTTAATAAAAATTAAATTTTAATTTATTTAAATATATTTTTAATTCTTAATATGAAAAAAGGAAATAACATGATTAATAGTATAATTATTTAATAAGAGAGATGATATAATTATTTATTAAGAAAGACAATTAAAATGAAATAACAATAAGATGACATGTGGCATTAATATTTTAAAAACATGACAAGTGACAAAAATTATTTTTGTTTATTATAGTAGTAAGATAAAATATAGTATTAAAGGTAAGAAAGGTATTTAATAAAACCTAACACATCACTATTCGTAACCTAGTAATATGGTAATTACATAGTATTAGAACATTAAATACTTTAGTGACTTTAAATAGACAAAAACAAAATAAAAACTTTGACTTAACTGAACAATTATTAAACTTGGTTATATTGTTATAAACTTACTCCTTTTATAGAACATCTTTATATAATATATGATATGTTATTTAATATAAATAATTTTATTTTATTTATTTAACTTATGTAATACAAACCTAGTGTATGCTAGCATATAGTATGTGAGTGTTCACTTTATTTGTTGACATTTGGTGTTTATATCTATGAAAGTTATATAGATTCAAGTCTCACAAAATCCAAAATTTTTGGATTTTAAGGTTGAACTAGGGTTTAACCCACGCGTTGCGACGGTAACCCTGTATTGAACGAAAAAACACGACATCTACCAAATTAAAATTCTACCATAAAAAAATATTGAATCAAAAAATTCTATCGAAATATGTATTCGATCACGTGGAGGTGATAGCATATCGAATATCAAAACACAACTATAAAAGGCTACAATAATTATTAATCCGGCATAAAATAATAAATCAAATTGTTGCAAAATTGATAATAGAAAGAAATATAAATTCAAATATACACAAACAACCAAAAAAGGTTGCAATGATTATTAATCCGGCCTAGAATAAAAAATATTATCACTATTCATTCGTAAGGATTACATAAAATTTTGGCTATTAGTTTTTTTTTTAGAAGCTAACGTTAAGTACTATTGTTTAAATGAGCATATTAACACCACCATCCAGGAAGAAAACCAACACTTGGAAAATCCCTACCTCAACCTAGAGCATTTTTTTGCTCATGATGAGTCTCGAACCCAAGACCTCCTATTCAGGATGTCAAGAGGGTATGATTAGGATATAAGTCCTTTGGTTTGACTATTAGTTAATTAACTATTGTTGTTATTTTTTTTATTATATAATAATTAGTATTATTTATTATTGTTATTATTTAATTATTATTATTATTATTTAAGTATTAGTAATAACAAGTTGGCCATTTAAACCTGTTGTTCATTTAATATTGTAATTTTACTTTTTCCGTTCCAGAAATGTATTGTCGGGTGTACATGTTATAGTTATGAATCATGGGCGGACCTATTTGTTAGAACGGGTTCACATGATCCCGTTGAATCTCAATTCATTTATAGAATGTACATCGTGAAATTTTATTTGATCTTATAGTTTGTTAAAATAAATCTATGGTTCAAATCCCAGTGGCAGTTTTTTTTTTAATTCTATACTATGACCATGTTTAATTGTGAAATTACCCTAAATTCAACCCAACCCAACCCAACGACCCGGACATGATCTTAAAATTTTAGCATTAAATTAGTAAAAATATGAGTGATGAAAAAGTGATTATAAAAAAAAATCACGTGTCTGTCACTGTCATAAATAGTCTTTTTATCTTTTCTCAAAATTTAAATTTAATACCGTGACGATATGCTTTTGAAACAATATAGATTTTCTTTCTTAAACAACCAAAACCTTTATTAATAACAAAATAGTGAAAACGCGGTTTGAAATTTGGATCGATAGTTTGGGTTAAAAATTTCGTTAAAATCAGCTGGCCCTACTTCTAACACTTTAAATTTATAAACAATTGATCATTGACTCATTGACTCATTGTCATCTACACTTATTCCAAACAATATAATGCTTCTTGTAGTTGTACTGTCTGCATAGATGGTTGTACATTTCATAAAGCACCTTTATCTTTTGTACAATCAAAATAAAGGCATCCCACTAAATGTGTGGTAGCTTTATCTAGGAAACATGCAGCTTCTTATAGTTATACGTTGTGCATAATTAGTTGTACATTGGGTTGTCAAAAAGAGAGCAACTTTTAAAAGCAAATGATAGAAAACTATTTATCCTTCTTTATGGTGATTTGGGCCCCTTGAGTAAAGCACTGTAAATTCAAAATGTGTTACAATGATGTTTAAAACAAAAAATCCAAGATACGGGTTCATCTTGCCAAAGTTATTTGGGTTAGCGCGCATTTAGTGGGTTATATTTTTAACCTTCCCCTAGTTTACCATATACATATACATATACATTTACATATATGTATATATATGTGTGTGTGTGTGTTTTATAACCAAATATAGTTATAAAATACGATCAAATGTTTAAAAAATTAAAATATGATCAAATGTTTAAAAAATGGGGGTGTTGGCAAGAACATGAGAAAGGAGGCTAGATGGAAGAACTTAAAATTTGAAACATTTGTAAAATGGGATTAATTTTAAGAATTTTTACAAGCGTAGAATGTACATTAATGTTAGGTGATACCCAATAATATAAACTAGGTTTATTCCCTCCGCGTGTTGCGGCGGGTTATCATATTACACTCCCGAAAGCGGATACTATACATATCATTCGCAAAAGCATAAATTACATAGCAAAATCAAATATTTAATCACGAACTCTATACAAATTTTTCTTAAAAACATAAAATCATACAAAAACCTCACAAATTTGTTATCAAAATAATAAAAAAATTACTCACAAATCTATAAGCAAATCTTTCAAATTTAATAAAAACCCAAATATTTAAACAAATATTTCAAATTTAATACTTTTTATCGTTGTTTACTACTTTTCAAAGTTAAAAAAAACTTTAGATGATTTAAGTCGAAAATTTTAAAACATTAATACATGTATCAGACACCTAAATAATATTATATATAATATATAGTAATGTATATAATATAAGTATCAGGGCCCACTCATTATTATATATATATCCACTCGATATTATATATATAATTTATTATTCAATACAATATTAATATAATTACTATTCCTTTGTAATGTATTTTAATATATAATATAATATATGATAATAATTATTATTTAACTATTATTATTATAATAAATTACGTCGTTTTATTTGACTTTAATGATATTGTTTATTATTATTTAATTATTATTGCTATTCATTCGTAATGATATAGTTTTATAAATGTATATATAATAATTTTAGAGGCACTGCTTGTCGTTCGAAAAAAAAATTGTGAACAGGGAGAAAACGACTTCGAACCTGAAGAAAACATTGAGATCTGGGCAAATTTCATTATAAGAAAATTCATGATAACAATGAAATTAGTGATTAACTGTCGTCGATTTCACGCGAATTGATAATTGAATGATCATGTGAACACACATGGACCATATCATGTGGCATATGTAAGTGAAAGGAGTTCAAATTCCAATATCCGGTGTTCTGGATTCGGATATCCGATATTAGGAAAAAAAATTAAAAATTTTTAAAAAATATATTTTTAATATCCGAAAAATATCCAAAAATTTATCTAAATATCCGAAAAATTATTTGATATCCTAAATATCCAAAAAAATATCCGAATATCCGAAAAACTATCCAGAAAAATAACTATTTCGGATAGTTCGGATATCGTAACTATCCGAAATTTTTCAAAAATGGTATCCGAATCCGAATTTCCGGATATCCAAACCTTCGGATATCCAAACTTCCGGGTATCCGAATTTTCGGATATTTTGGTCAAAATTAGGGTTTGGAAGAGGCTGGTATGTAAAATGACCCCAAAGAATAATGGATTATTAATGGTTCACTTGATGAAAAACTTGTAGTTTTTGTTGTATATATGGTTTTTTTTTTTGTTGTAGTTTGGGTACCAAAATGCCTTTAAGCATCTTTTAATACCAATATTTTAAAGATCCCATCTCTTTTGATGCATGCATATTTTTCCATTCATGTATAGTATTGACTCATCATGTTAATCTAAACCAACAATTTTCTTATAACCACATTCCGACCTCAAAAGGTTCGTCTGATCAAAATAACAATAATTTAGATATGCTTATTTGTAAATAAAGTAAGTTTAATGTGTTAAAGTATTAAAAAAATCTGTATATAAAATTTTGCATAGAAAAAATCTAGTACTTAGAAACAATATTGCATATATAGAAACAAAAAACTACATAAATACTTGCATTTGCATAGATACATACAACTAAGTGCACATATACATGCATAATTCTGCATACACAACGTACAATTCTGCAGACACATACACACGATCAGCATACATACACACAATTCTGCATGCATAAACACAATAATAACGACATATTACACAATGATATGAAACACTAAACATAATGACCAAAATACTCTTTTCAAAAAATTAGAGAAATGACACTTATCAATCTTACAATATTTCTCACATTTCTTACAAATCTAATTCTTTTTATTAAAACCTAAACTTATGTTTCAATACCATAACAAATTTCCCCTTTATGTTGCCACATGCCAATACCACATTTAATTTAAAATGATTTAGGACACATGACACGTTTTAATTAAAAATAATTTAATAAATAATTCCTATTTTCACGTTTAAATAAATCATTAACGGATTTAAATGGAAAGCCTTAAATGTATTTGCTTAGGAAGATTTTAAATTTGGACACTCCACTTTTTTATTTTAACACTCCAGCGAACCTATACGGTCCGTACTGGTCGGTATGGCCCGTGTATGGTACAGACAAACATTACAGAAGAATGTTTTAGATTCAATGCAGATTCTGTGGACAGCTTGACTTATTTTTACAAGCCAATTTGAGTCTCAACCGGTGTGAACTAACCTTATACGGCCCGTACACGACAGTACGGGCTGTACATAAACTAATTATTTTATTTAAATTTAATATATGTATTTTGTTAATTTTTAGCGATATACGTCTATTATATTAAATTTTGAACGATATACGTCTATTATGTTAATTTTAAACGTTATAAGTTTGTTACGTTATTATTTTAAACGATATTAATTATTTACGTGTTCAAACTAAATCTTTTATTTTATAATTAGTTTGTTTATGTTAATTTAATTTAAACGTTATAAGTTTGTCGCGTAATTATGAAAAAAACAAAATACAACCAGAAACAATACAAATAAAGATCGATACACACACACAACATGAGTTTTACATGCAAGAAAACAAAATACAAAAAGATAAACTAAACTATGTACCTCCGGATTGTCCAGCGGACGATCCGTCGTTTGGGTAGACTTGTGGCTTCGGTAACGGTGAAAGTTGTATCCCGTCCCGTCGTGCACGCTCCGACACGGCGCCGATCGTCTACCGGACAAGATCCTCGAGCCAATCGAGCCTTCACTTGATGCGTGTCTCCCGTATGTCCCGACGACGACTATCCTGTATAAGCTCGTCAGTCTGTGCCGCTATACGGTACAACAATGCCTCGAGTGTCTCGGATGCGGTATCATTTCGGTAACATTTCCATTTGGGATTTACCGTTGGCATTGGATAATCTCCTTGTAATGTAACATTAGTGAAATGGACGCCAAAATGAACTACGGATACGACATTATATATGTTGCATTAAACTATTCGCATATATCCACAAAGGGAAAATGGTTTGAGCACCTCGATTGCTGATAAGGTGAACGATTACACCAGATCTTTGAGCAATTAGTAAGCCTGTGTGAGGCATAAGCATCCAATGTTGGCTAGGAGCAGGTGCAATCTGTTGCCAATTTATTGAGTTACGTAGTACATCATAAGATCCTAAGTCGTAGGAGTTAAACACATATCTGTACAATCTGCGTGGATATCCAATTCTTGCAAGAGTTGTTGTCGAATAAAGGCCCATTGATTTTCATGGAATCCTAAACTCATGGCTACAAAACGAAAACCACAGTTACCATCTGGCTCGATATCTTGTATGTTTATCACGTAAGGTTGAATTATAGGAAGGATGTATTTGATTTCTTCATTCTTCTTTTGAGTACAATGTAACCGTTGTCTAGTGCTCTACTTTTCTCCCACCCTACCCGCGCTTCTTCGAGCATAAATTCCTGACATATAAAAATAATAAATAACATAACTAATAATCATTATATACATTCATAAACATCTATGTTTCAGTTAAGGGGTACCTCGTTTGTTTCCCAGTTAATGTGTTAATCGGCCGGCTTTTCTTCCTAAGTCGCCTCCAAGTTACTTTGTTTACTGTCCGAATACATGAACCTATAATCGTTTTGTTGCGCATACGATGTTTGACTTTCAAAACCGATATAAGCATGATAGCATTCAGATCTATCATGTTGTATGAATACTCAACATGAGGCTCTTCATTCAAATCTGGCACGTAATCGTTGAAAAAACTTACATCCCAGAACGACATCGTAAGAAATTTGAATTTAGTGTTAGAAATCTTCAAAAATTGATACGTTTGTTTAAAACGATCGATGTTTATATAGAAATTTCAAAGTTACTCAAGACAGTCCATACAGGTCTGTACGTCTCGTCTTGATTCCAATCATTGTCTTAGAATGTTAATTAGCAATGTCAGGGTGAAAACGCAAGACGGGCCGTATAGGTTAGTACGTGCCATCTTGCTTCGAATCATTGTCCTATGAGGTCAGGGAATGTCTGTACGATGAATGAGACGAGCCGTACTGACTAGTGCGGCCCGTCTTGCTGCCAATCATTGTCATATGATGTCAAAGGAATGTCTGACAAAGGAATGAGACGGGCCGTACCGGGCAGTATGGCCCGTATTGAGGGTGTATTTGTAATAGGTAATCTGATAATCATCAATTGATTTTTGTGTCTATCCTCAATAGTTATTAACCCACCGATCACAAACCTGTTTTCACCTTTCTAATATTGATTTTCTGATCTTCTTCACTGGCCACATTAATGGATCTGCGCAATCTCCAAATAAACCAGCTTAGTAAGCTTTTGTTCTTGATTACTTAGAGTTTATTTAAACTACACCATTGATTTCTTGAGTGTTTACCTGTTGATGGGGGTAATTATAATTTAAGGTTTCAGTTCCCTTCGGATACAGAATGGTTAAACTCATTGTGATTGGCAATATGATCATCATATAAACATGTGACATCCCTCTAAGATGTAATGATATGTGCTTATCAATGCTTTCACAATTTCGACTTTTTAATCTTTGGTGGTCTTTGTTTGGATGTTTTTTTTAATTGCAACTTTACTCTATGTAATTTCTTTTTGGATAACCATTGAAACCCACATGCGTGGTAAACCCTCGGGTCCAGTGATAGAGCTTGAACATATAGAGAGGGGGCGGAAATTTACGGGACCTAGAATTCATGTTAATTATCTGAAGCAAAGTGGGGCGAAACAACAATTTTTAACCAAAAATAACATCTCGGCCAAAAAATCAACATTACGGACGGAAATAGAGAGGGCCCGCCCTTGAAGAGCTTCGCCCATGCTCGGGTCCCCCAATTCCCAACTAACTGCGAGAAACAGGTCAAGCGCGGTCGCAAGCAATCTGGTAGGGGCCTCCAAGGAAAATTGCTCCAAGTGAGGATTGAATTTAAGACCTATAAGTTGTCTCTCCTCTCTTCTGACCACTACACTCATTCCTTGAAGGTTTACTCTATGTAATTTCGTTTCCATCTAGGATGTTTTTTCTCAACCTTAGCTCACACTTTTGTCTGGCACACAAAACATGCTTCATACTCTTAAATTGTGTGGGAGGACAAACCAGAGTTGTATTGATGAACCTGAGTGAAAGAATTGCCATTTTTTTTAATTTTTACTAATACTAATTCTTCAATGCAATAAATAATTCATGATTTTTTCATCAAAAGAACATATATATGCTGCTTGTGTCTGCAACTTGTATATGATAGGTTTGTAGCATGAGGAGCTTTGATTGAAGACGTCGAATTGGTAGCCCGCGATATTTTATTGAATAATAACTTTGGTACAATTTAACCTATAGACTTTACCCTATTTATACTAAAACAAAAAAAATCATGAACCAATTCAATTCCTATTTTCAAGCTTACTAAAACAAATTAAATCTAATCTAATCTCAAACTCTAAAAACTTAACTAAAACAAAACAATTTAAAACAAACTTTCTACTTTAACACCCTAACTATTTAATATTACAAGATTAGTTCAACACGAACAAGACATATATAAATAACTAATTTTTTTTTTCTTCAATATAAGCGGATGCTTCCACCATAAAAAATGGGTATGCCATGATGATACATACTTTTTCTTTCTTTCTTTTTGACAAAATTGCACAGGATCAATGGTGGAAAATCACACCTTTCGTGGGGAATCTTAAATCAATGGAAGTGTTTACCGGGAAAGAAAATCCGTTTGGTGGAAGTATTCCACACACCTTGGGCCATTTGAAAATTTTAAAAGAAATTGACTTGGGTACATGATCTATCCAACTTCATGCATTCTGTTGAACCAATACCACCAAAACATTCTTCACAGAACCACATCAGTTGCATACTACAAGCTTTTACAAGCAATAGTGAGTGAATAGCCTATGTACTGATGTCAATCAAGTGAAATACCTATCCAATCCCTGAGTTCTTGCACTACAAGAAAATGTAACTAATGGGACAAAGGCTGTAGCGACGATACGTTGTCGTTCCTATAGGGTGAGCTATAGCGACGACATGTCGTCGCTATAGCTTAAAAGTACTTTTTCAGACTTTTTAATCTATAGCGACGACATGTCGTCGCTATAGCTCATGGTGAAAAAGGCGCGTTTGACCGAAATATTGGCGGTTCTGGGAAATTTCTATAGCGACGAAATGTCGTCGCTATAGCCGGAATATATTAATTTTTTTATTTTTTTATTTCTTTTTAACAGATTTAAAACGGTTAAAAAATCAAAAAAAAATTAAATTACCTATAGCGACTACATGTCGTCGCCATAGGTTAGAAAGAAGACAAAAGTACTTTTTGTCAGTACAATTAATGCGCGCATCGGTTTCGAGTTTACCTATAGCGACGATTTTTCTGGGCTATTGCGACGACTTTTGTCGTCGCTATAGGTGGCTTTCCTTGTAGTGTTGGAGCTGAAGAAATGAAGATAAAAAAACACAACCTTATGTTTACTCAAATCTATACACAAAGCTATCTAATTTTAATCATAATTCAAAATATAGACGTTGATGAATGCAAATTTTCAGACGTTGGATTTGATCGGTAAACCACAGGGTGATCACGCCCCTGTGTGTAGTGGTAAAGTGAGGATTGAGGGCATGATGGAGGGTGGTCAATCTCCTCCTCACGCCTCACTACACATACTCTAATAAACCTCACTACACATACTCTAATAAACACAATAGTTACTTGATTATAGCTTCCAACAAAGGCAAATTTTCTTGTTTTAAAAATTTTGATTCCGTTAACATGAACTCAGTGGAATGGTAATCTATTAAATAATACTATTTTTATTTCATTTGTTAAATAATATGATTACATCATAAAGCATATTTTTAATTTTTCATTAACCATCACTTAGAAATATGTTATATGCTATTTTAAATAAATAATTTTAAAATTTATTTATTTAATTAATCTGTGTAACACACGGGGTTTAACCTAGTATGTATTATATATAGTAGATACATATATAGAGAGAGAGAGATGAATGTTCGTAAGAAAAGTCATCATTTTGGAAAAATCAAGAAAACTCATACTAACTAATAAATTTTTTAAATTTTTTTTTCATATTTTTTTATTATAAGGTTAGAAATGTTATAATAAAAAATAAAATTTTGAAAAAAAATATGTAAATCACGAAATTACGTATATGTAACTTAAAGGTTACATATATGTAATCAATATGTGTAACATACAAGTTACATATATGTAATAACTTAAAATACATATTTTAATTTTTTTTCTTTATTTACATTTCTTATCTTATAATAAAAGGAAGTAAAAAAGAAAAAACAAATAAAAAGTTTAATCGGTAATGATTGTGATTAGTTTTCTTGGTTTTCTCTAAAATTAAAGTTTTCTTAGGAACCCTCCCATATATATATATATAGGGAAATGTTCCATTGGTAACCCACTCCAAGTGTGGTAACCTATTAACTCATTTTCATTGCATGTTAAAATAAAGCCTTTTGAAATGAGTGGTCTGTGATAACTGTGTACGAGAACTACGTCAGCAACGAATTGAGCACGTTTGATCGTGTTTAAAATCCACGTGGAATTGGTTGCCGAAATTGATATGGGATGATAGTATGCGGAAAATGATGAATGTAGGCGAAAACCGTGCGCGAAACGGAGTTACGGATTGCCCGGAATCGCGAAACGAAGTTTCCGTCGAAAAATGGAAGAAATAGCCCTTAGGCGGTACGCCTAAGGTCAAGTGAAGACACTAGGCGATGCGCGCGGATCAAAGAACTTCTGGAAGCTCGGGGGGACGCGCGCGGTACGCCTGGCGAGGGTACAGGCGGCCAGGCGATACGCCTGGGGTCCATTTGACGGGCAACTTGCATAAAAATCAACTTTTTCATTCTCATCCACACTTCTTGCTTCTCATCGACGCCAGCCACTATCACCTACGAAAATCTTCATCCAAACTCATCAAATCTCTGTTTCGAACCCTCCGGGACGTTTAGATCGCATCAAGAGACGTTAAAACAAGTCCAGATCATCTTTCCACCCGCAGAAATTTGTCAGAAGAGGTAATGGTTCATTTTAAACCTTCTGGTTTGATTATGAATGATTAAATCTTAGTTTTGAACGTAATGATATAGTTAGGGTTGTTGATTATTGCCTAGATGATGGCTAGGATTGATTTTGAGTGACAAACTCGAACTGTTAACGGGTAAATCCTTGTTTTGAACTGTTGTAATGCCCGGTTTGCATGGAATCATAACAATGGTTATAATGGTTTAAACCATTTGGTTGTGACTATGTATGTGATTAGTTTGATTAATCTTTGACATGCAACGTGAAAGTTGAGTGTTTTAAACTAATCACAATCATTAACATACTCATTGGAATGATTATCTGATGTTTCTGGTAACAGTCAGATTAGTATGTTAAACATGGTTATTAAAACTATTCTAATACTACATTGTGATATTCCATGATATTTGGGTAATCAATAACAAGGATTAATCATTCCTACGCCATTAAACTTTTTAGAGACTACTTTAGCATTATAATCAACAACATTAACTATTTGGTTAATCTGAGATTATAATGATTAATCAGGTGAGTCATCAACTTAATATTAGGAACCTGAATCAGTATAGGTTCCTACATTATCATACATTGTATGATATTACATTAAGATATGTAGTTAAATACTAAATATCAAGTTGATGACTGTTAAGGCAATGTCTTTGACATTGGACGTTCAAAAGGATTTAATCTGCAAGTTAAAACATAAATAACATATCAAACATAAACTAATGCAGAATCATCATATCATTACCAGTTTGTGTGATATTCTGCCACCACTGATTCATCAGGTGAGTTTCGTACAACCCCTTTTCTCTTTATTGATTTATAGACATCGGGGTAACTTTGCAAACTATTTTCTGAACGTATGATATGCATCACTGATATCTGTGTGATTTCATGTGACTTTTTGTGTGATTTCATGGGATTTTGCCGTTAGAACTCTATCACAGTATCAAAAGTCCTCATTCGTGAACTGTATCTAGTGAACCCATGTGCGGCCGAACAGGAACCATTGATAGTACTATTGGCTGACAACCCATTTGCTGGGAGGATTGCATCTCCCCTGGTGTGAATGTTTGGTACCTGTTTCCATAACAACTTCTTAATGTTAGTGATAGACATTAAGATAATGAGGTTATAAGATATTTACCGACAGGTAGTATCTTCGTGAACAAACAACTGTCCGAAAGGAACTAGATACGGGTCCCATGGTTATCCAGAACTGAACTTTTTGTGAACATTACTTATCATATCATATGTTTCTAACTGAACTGTCGAACTCACCAGCTTTGTGCTGACGTTTTAAACTTAACATTTTGCAGGACAACGGTGACGACACAGTGAGGATGCACTTGGGCACATAGTTAAACCCTATTGTAACATATTGTGTAATAAATTAAGTTGTTGTATTACTGTAGTGACGAAACCTTTGTATCATATTTATTTTAAGTGAATCTGTGTGCTGTGATATCGGTTCAAGTAAGTCACACCTCATCTTTGAGACATCACCACTATGCTTCCGCAACCAATAGAATGAGACGTATGACATCATCTCAGGTGACGAGAGGTGGGGGTGTGACATGGTCCATATTCAATTTGAAAAACATGTGGATGAGATTTGTTTAAGGGCATTTTTGACATTTGGTGTGGTGTACTTGATTCCTTTTTTAAAAAAAGTTTATCCCCCAATTTTTTAAACACTCATAACTTTTATATACATTATTATTTTTTTATAAAAATTTCACCATTAAATTTGTCACTTTTTTATCTTTAATTCAAGTATACTTTTTTCAAAATTTTTTAAAATTTTCGTAATTTGCACTGATGCAGCGACATTTTACACTAATGCAACGACATTTTACACTGACGTAACGAAATGCATTTTTTTACATTGATTTGACATTTAGTGGGGTGTACTTGATTTCTTTTTTAAAAAAAGTTTACCCACCAATTTTTTAAACACTCATAACTTTTATATACATTATTATTTTTTTTATAAAAATTTCACCATTAAATTTGTCACTTTTTTATCTTTAATTCAAGTATAATTTTGTCAAAATTTTTTAAAATTTTCGTAATTTGCACTGATGCAGCGATGTTTTACAATGATGCAACGACGTTTTACACTGATGCAACGACATTTTGCACTGACGTAATGAAATGCATTTTTTTACACTTATGTAATCACAATGATGTAACGAGCTGAATTTTTACAAAGTTTTCGTAATCACACTGATGTAAGGATCTGGATTTTTTCAAAGTGTTCTTAATTTTTTAAAATATTAATGAACTAATTTTTGTAATAAAAAATAATTTGTAACAAGATGGAAAGATTTTACGTTGGTGTAATTGCAAACGCTCGAAAAAATGAGAGAAAATTACGAACGCTCAAAAAAACATGTTAAACGAGATTTTGAAACATTTTAAACGAAAAAGTGAGAAAATTACGAACGCTCGAAAAAACATGTTAAACGAAAAAATGAGAGAAAATTACGAACGCTCGAAAACATTTTAAAGATGGAAAGATTTTGAAAAAACGAGAGAAAATTATTATATTTATTGTTCGTTACGTTGGTGTAATTATGAATGCTCGAAAAAAATTCAAAAAAAAAATGGCATGACTATTATGGAATTAACGAGAAAAATATAACGAGTTTAATGATGTAATTTTTATAAAAAAATAACATAGTATCAAAAAGTTATAAGTGTATAAAAATCAAGGGGAAACTTTGATTTAAAAAAAGGAAAAAGGATATATTTTTATGATATGGGTGAATCTGATTGGCTTAAATGAGTTAATAAAAAGTCCATAATACCCTTATTAAAGCAAAAGGGAATCTATGATGTGGGTGAATCTGATTGGCTTAAATGGGTTAATAAGTTACCACAAATATGGTGGGTTCTTATTTGAACCAAATCCTATATATATATATATATATATATATATATATATATATATATATATATATATATATATATAGGATTGTGATCAAATAATAACCCACTTTTAAAGCAATAACCCAGATAGCTTTGTCAAGATGCAGCCAAATTTTGGATTTTTTTAACATCATTTTAACATATTTAGAACACTATGTTCTTTTATGAGTTTGCGAAAATTTATCACCGTTTGAGAGTTTACATCGTTGTAAGTTTGGGCCTAAAACAGTTACAGTACTGTAAATCAAAAACTTACAACGATGATATATCTTAAACGGTAATGAATTTTCACAAACTCATAAAAGAACATAGTGTTCTAAATGTGTTACAATGATGTTCAGAAAAAAATATCCAAGATTTGGCTTCATCTTGACAAAGTTATCTGGGTTATTGCTTTAATAGTGAGTTATTATTTGAACACTTCCCTATATATATATATATATATATATATATATATATATATATATATATATATATATATATTCAAACTAGAAAATATCCTCGAGTTTTTTTGTTTATTGAAAATTAAAGCGTTTACATATCAAAATTATTATAGAAAAACTTAATGTTACACTGCACTCGTTTTTCTGTCAGCTAAACTTAGTCGATTTGCACAACAACAGGTACTTAGTTGATCATAGTCGTGGCTCGCAACCCTGATCCTTTCTCACCCGACTGCCGATATTCACTCGTTTGATCTGCACGGTTTTTCAGTTAGTTGTAGGTACTTTCACGTTTGATTGTCATTGTAACTTAGCACCATACTTGATATCTCTGTTGCAGCCTAATTCGGACAGGATACTAAAATATGGAAAAAAAGGTCATTTGACTAAAAACGGTTTAATTAGGGTTGTTCGGTTATTAATCGAATCCAAACTGATTTGAATAGGTTGAATCAGTTTCAGTTTAACTCATCTCGAGTACGGTTCGGTTTTTGATTGGGGTAAAAAAAATTCAAAATCATTTAAACCGAACCGAATAAACCGTTTAAACCATAACCCGAACTATTGAACACCCTTATATCCAGGATTGAGACAAAAATTTAGAAACAAACCTAAATTTTCAAATGTGGATATAAAATGTATAATACTACAGAATATTTATATAGAAAAAACCTAAATTTTGAAAATTTTTATATTTTTTAAATTGAATAATATAAGATTTTTTGGATAAAAAGTTTTATCATAGAATTCCGTGAACTAATAATAACGCGACACGTGTCAAACAAGATAAACCAACAAGTATTTATACTAAAAAAACATTTTTTTGAAAAATAAATCCATTTTTAATAAAATTTATCCCAAGCTGTTCATAAAAAATTAAACATTATCGTGTTATTAAAAAAAAGTTAAATTATATAAGTTATTAAACAAATCTTGAATTATATGTAAAATAATTTAAATATGTGGGATTAATTCCATGGTAGAGGCTTTCCTTTTAGAATGGGAGGTCATGGGTTCAATTCCATGCAAGGGTGTAATTATGGTGTAATGTGTAATTTAGATGGGAGTAAGTTTAGCCGTTCAAAAAAAATGTGGGATTTATGGATTATGAATTGGGTTGGTCGTCCACTTTGGTTTTTCTTTTTGGAAAATTGCTTCCCTATTTATATGCCAACTTACTTACTACATTAACATTCAAAATTTGATGATCCAACACATCTTGTGTTTAATAATTAAATTATTCCCAAAAAATGAAACCAACTATTTCCTCATCATCCTCTCCAACTCATTTCCTCATTTATGCTCTCGTTATATATCTAACTCCAACCTTCATATCTGGAGGGAATGAGACAGATCATGAAGCTTTGCTGAAGATCAAGTCGTTGGTCACTTATGATCCATATGGAGCTCTATCCTCATGGAACAATTCATTTCATTTCTGTGATTGGGATCATGTTTATTGTGGGAAACAACATAGAAGAGTGACTTATATAGAATTGGAGTCAAATGGTGTAGAGGGGTATTTGTCTCCTTATGTGGGGAACCTCAGCTTCCTCCATATGCTTTCTCTTGGTAACAACAGCTTTCAAGGAACCATCCCTCAAGAGCTCGGTCGTCTTTCAAGGTTGCGTTCCCTTTATTTGTACCGAAATAAATTCAGCGGGGTCATTCCGGCTAACATATCCGGTTGTTTTAATCTTGTTGGGATTGGTCTTGCAAGTAACGAGCTAGTTGGAAGCATACCCAAAGAGATCAGTTACCTCTCCAAACTTGCTTTTCTTTCACTTTTTTATAATAAGTTAACAGGCGGAATCCCACCTTTCTTGGGGAATCTTACATCAATGGAAGTGTTTTCCGTGGCAGGAAATCCGTTAAGTGGAAGAATTCCACACACCTTGGGCAATTTGAAAAGTATGAAAATACTTTACTTGGGTGGTTGTAATTTATCTGGAACCATCCCTGATTCGCTTTATAACCTTTCTCTCCTAACTAATATAAGCTTAGCTGATAATCAGCTGACGGGTAGTCTTCATACAGCCGTAGGCGGAATGCTTCCTCGTCTTGTTTCACTTGGTTTACGGAATAACCAACTAAGTGGACCTCTACCACCATCCATTTCTAATTGTTCCAGATTAATTAGTTTTGAAGCGGTTGCAAACAAGTTTAGTGGAAAGCTGACAATCAACTTTTCAAAACTACGAGATATTTATTATATATCGTTGAGTCAAAACAACTTTGGAAGCAATGAGCCAGATGAAATGAAGTTCATTGATTCTTTGAAAAACTGTACCAAATTACTGAAATTGAATCTTGCTTATTGCAATTTCCAAGGAGTGCTCCCATGGTCAATAGGTAATCTTTCTAGTCAACTCAATTTTCTAAATTTCAATAGAAATCAGTTGACAGGAAACCTCCCTACATCAATTGGTAATCTTGTTGGCTTGGAAGCGCTAGTATTAGGAGGTAACCAATTTGCAGGGAACATCCCCTCAACCATCGGTAACCTTCAAAATCTAGGAGTTCTTGTTTTATCTTTTAACCAACTTTCAGGTCAGATCCCTTACGCCATGGGAAACTTATCATCATTGACCATACTTTATCTATCTTCAAACATGTTGGAAGGGGTTATTCCATCAAGCCTGGGAAATTGTCATTATCTACTAGATTTGTACATTGATGACAATAGACTTAACGGGAAAATACCCACAAAACTCCTTCAACTTTCTTCTTTATCCATAACTTTGGATCTTTCAAAAAATAACTTGTTTGGTTCACTCCCAACAGAGGTAGGAGACCTGAAGATGTTGACTGCTCTAGATTTATCTTATAATAACTTATCAGGTTTTATTCCTACTAGCCTTGGTGATTGTGGTAGCCTTTCAAGTTTGTCCCTTAAAGGAAACTTATTTCAAGGTACAATACCATCATCATTAAGTTCCTTGAAAGGATTGCTTGAACTCGACATTTCTAAGAACAATTTAACTGGCCAAATTCCTAAATTTTTACAAAATTTGAAGTTAGAACATCTGAACTTGTCATATAATGACTTTGAAGGCGAGATACCAATGGTAGGAGTGTTCGCCAATGTAAGTGCATTCTCTGTTTTAGAAAATAGTAGGCTTTGTGGTGGCATTGTTGAACTTGGGTTACCTAAATGCAAGAAGACAAAGAAATATTCAAAAAAGTTTCCTTTGTTTGTAATATTTATTTTGATCGCATCAATACTTTTCACCATAACATGTTTAGCATATGTTTGGTGTAAGAAGAAAAGAAAGAGCCAAACTTCTCAAACGTCAACACGCAAAGGGTTCATAACAGTTTCATATAGTCAACTTCTCAAGGCTACTAACGGCTTCTCCGAATCCAATTTGATTGGAACAGGTGGCTTTAGTTCCGTTTATAAAGCAATCCTTAATGAAGATTATGATACATTTGTTGCGGTTAAAGTTCTACATCTACAAAATCAAGGAGCCCAAAGAAGCTTTACGAGGGAGTGTGAAGCATGGCGAAACATTCGACATCGAAACTTGTTGAAGATAATAACTTCATGTTCTAGTGTTGACTTTCAAGGAAATGATTTTAAAGCTTTGGTATACGAGTTCATGCCCAACGGGAGTTTGCATGATTGGATGCATTCGAGTGAGAGTGCATCGAGGTTAAGCATTCTTCAAATAATGAAAATCTTTATGGATATAGCGCATGCACTTGATTACATTCATAATCACTCCTTACCATCCCTTGTTCATGGTGACTTGAAGCCTAGCAATGTGCTACTCGATGATGATATGGTGGCTCACGTCGGAGACTTCGGTTTAGCTCGTTTTCTTGGAACAACTTCTTTCCAAAACAGCTCGACCGGGATTAGAGGAACAATTGGTTATGTTGCTCCAGGTAAAGTAATCATTCATATATACTTAACCCTTTACGTGATTGATTATCTTTTTCCCAATGTAACTATTTATAATTAAGCTGCATGCAGAGTATGGTGTTGGAAGTGAGATGACAAGTAGTGGAGATGTCTACAGTTTTGGAATACTAGTGCTTGAGGTGATGACAGGAAAAAAGCCAACTGATGAGATATTTAAGGAAGGACTTAGCCTTCATAAATGTGCTTCAATGGCATTGCAAGATAACATTGTAACTGATATAATTGATGTTAACATGATTAATGTTTATCTGGAGGAGGCTGAATTTGTTAACGAAATTAGAGAAGAAGAAAATATGAAGACAATTATAGAGGAATGTGTGGTTTCAACAGTCAAGATTGGAGTATCTTGTTCTATGGATTCTCCAACACAACGGATGGATATAAAAAACGTGGTGCATGAATTACAACATATTCTCAATACGCTTCAAAATATTTAAGATATGTTAAGTTTTCATTATTGGTGCTAGGAGTTCAAAGATGTATCATGTATGTCACTTTGTCATATATTTTGTCAAGACATGTTTGTTGTTTTGCTTAATTTCATAAAGCTTTATGAGTTTTTACTGTGATTGTGATAGTAAAATAGGATTAATTATGTTGTCTTAAATATTATTGGATTGGAAAGAGATTAAATATATGGTTTTTAATAGTTTAGTATTGGATGCCACAAATTAAAGGAGTAAAAACATGAATATGTGTGCATGGAAAACAAAAGCTAACATCACGATGCATCAAATAGCCTTGCAAAACATTTGAGAGTAAACTTTTCAATTTATTTCTATAAACAGTATGAATATATAAATAAAAATGTTTCCTCTTTTTGTGATATTTATTTTGGTTCAATCCACGCTTTTCACCATAGCTTTTTGAGTATATGTTATAGGGGTGTTGTAAAGACTAATAAAGGCTGATGCTCACCAAACTTCTTATTTTGTCTAAGTATGGATCCGTACAGAGAAGAACATCCTTCGAAAGAAAGAAGTTACTCTTCGGAAGCAATACTACTTCCGAAGGGTAATCAATTTCTTTCTTAGGATGTACAAGAAAAACCACTTCGGAAGACAAAGACTTAGAAGAATTCAGAGCTTCAAAGCTTCCGAAGAACTCAAAGCTTCCGAAGACTCTCCTCAACAGCTTCCTCAGACAAAGACTTCCGAAGATTATCCTCTGATAAAGGACTGTAGCTAAGTACTTTTAAAGTACAAAAGGGACTGACACAAGACATGCTGGTCTGAGTAAAGACAAAGACAACATGTAAAGAGTCAGACAAAGCGCCTTACTTCTCCCATGCTGCATTAAATGCAAAAGATCATCTGAAGCCTTGAAGATCAACAACATTAAATGTCTTTTGTATTTAGTAGTTCTTTGTAAAGTCAATGTCTATTAATGTAATGATTATAACTGAGTGTCTTAGCCTGTTAAGACACTCAACATACTTGAATAAGCTTTACTTTATGTATTGTCTAGTATACCCAACTTGTATTCCTAAGTGTATACGGTTGTAGCCTTGGCTATATAACCTTCCATTGTATGTTTGCTTGAAGTGTGCTTGTACGCTTCTTACTTTGAGAGAAAGATATCTTTGAGCTTGAATTTACTCTTGTGTGCTTATTAGTGTTCAAAGATTATTACTTAGTCATTTGAGTGTTTGTGAGATCATTCTAACAGAACATTCCGCATCTGTTAGATTGTAGAGAGAAATACTTGTGAAGTGTTGTTTAGTTTAAACAACCCGATCCAACAAGTGGTATCAGAGCCTTGACTCTTGAACTTAAGTGACTAATCATCCTTAAGTTACCAGTTCTATTTCTTCTAAGAATCTCATCGTTTCAAAACTCATAATTTCTGTTTTTGTCTAAGATGGCTGCTCTAAACAAACATGATACAGAAAATGGCACTCTCAACAAGCCACCTATGTTCACCCCTGAAGACTTTGATACTTGGAAAAACAGATTGGAAGGGTTCATCAGAAACCAAGACTTCAAACTTTGGAAGTCTGTTCTTGAAGGTCCTTACATACCTACAGTTGCTGCTGCTGGAGCTGGGGGTGCTGCAGTACCAAAAGACCCATCTATGTACTCAGACGAAGATTACAAGAAGATGGAAGTTGATTCTAAGGCTCTTTTGCTCATCCAGATGTCGATACCGAATTCCATTATACATGCTTTCAAGAAATGCAAGTCTGCTCATGAATTGTGGAACTCCTTAAAGCAGATGTATGAAGGTTCAGATGATGTCAAAGAAAACAAGAAGGATATGCTGAAACAGAAGTTTGAAAAATTTTGTCAACAAAACAATGAAAATATGTCCTCTCAGTATCTAAGGTATGTCCAACTTGTGGATGAATTAACAACTGCAGGTGTGATACTGGATAATCAAGATGTGCTCAGAAAATTTCTGAGATCTCTTCCAAAGGCATGGAACATTTATTCAGTTACAATCAGAAGAACAGAAAACTTGAAAACTCTAACTCTAGGAGAGTTATTTGGTATTCTCAGTGCTTACCAGATGGAATTAGATGCCCAAGAATCTAAAGTTTCCCATATATCATCTGGTTCAGCTGCCCTTTATGCACCCATAAACAATCCTTCTTACCAGAATTATCAACCCATTTACCATCCTTCCTCCACATCCACTGTTACATTTCCTGAAACTTCAATTCCATTAAACACACACTCAAGCCCTATCTCTAACTCAACTTCACTACCAACCTCTAGGCAAGGAGCTTTTATGGCTGAGGAAACCAACTACTTCCATCTGTGCCAGGAAGACTTGGATGGCATTCCTGCAGATAATCTTGAGGAGATGGATATAAACTATCAAATGGCAATGATCTCCTATAGAGCAAAGAAGTTTTATCAAAGAACTGGCAGACAGTTCAAAAGGCACAACATGAAGACTGGGTTTGGGCTTGACAAATCTAAGCTCAAATGCTTCAACTGTCAACAATTCGGAAATTTTGCCAGGGAATGCAAGTCTCCAAGCACTCAGCCATCAACTTCTGGGCAACCACAGCAAAGGCCATCAAACTCAACAAACAATGCAAACATTGCAGAGCAAGACTTTTCAGATTGGAGCTTTCAAGCTGAGGATGCTTCCATCTCCAACAGTGCTTTGATGGCAAATGACTCATCTTCCTCAAGCAAGGTAACTGATAGCATATGCACACCTGAATGCTTAGAAACATTAACTGTTTATAAAAAGATAAATTCTCAACTCTGTAATGAGCTTGAGTCTCTACAAGTTGTCAAGGCAAATTTCTTTGATGCTGAAAGAAATTATAAAGAAAAGATTGAAGAAATGGAAAAGACTATTTCGAGTTTAAAACATGAAGACACTAACAAACAGTGTCAAATTAAAAATCTTTTAGAAAGACTAACCATTGCCAAGACTGAACTTGTATTGGCTGAGTCCTACAGAGACAAATTTTTAAGCCAAGGTGAAAAATATGAGAAACTTTTTAGGATGAGCAGCACAACTGAACTGATGAATAAATATGGGGCTAGGTTGGGATATAATAGAGTGGAACCTCCATCTGCATATACTTCCATGGTAGATGTTAGGTGTAAACCACTAGTTGACCTTGTGTATGATGAGGAATTGGACCTACACAAGGTGGTTCAAACTGATACTCTTTCTGATCTAAACCCAAGTACCTCAACATGCTCAAATGAGGATGATGTTCCTATTAAACCAATAAAAGAAAAACAGGCCATGAAATCTAAGAAAAGATCTACAAAAACTAAGAATAATCAATCAGTATTTGTCAAGTCTACAAACATTCAAAATGGGAACATCTCTTCAGATGAGTATGTGACCTGTCCATCAGACAAATCCAAGAGGGGTATATCAGAGGAGAGAAAGGTAAACTTTTCAGGAAATCAGGCAAATTCTAAATCCAACAAACCTGTTGGATCATCCAAGCTATCCACCTCTGAAAACCAAAGTTCAACCTTCATCAACAAGAATAAACAGAAACAACCTTTCACCAATCAAACCGTGTGTCTGATTTGTGGTGAGATGAATCACTTTGCTGCTGATTGCTTATATAATCCAAGAATCAGAATCATCTCTGAAATACAAGGAAAAGGAAGAAAGAAGAGCTGGAACAAGTCATCTGGTTCTTCAGAAGAATCAGGAAGGAAGTTAGTCAAGAAGGGATCAGAAGCTAGTACTTCTGATTATCAAAAGAAGCAAAACAAGAAGGCTTCCGAAGGTAAGAAAGCATTGGAACCACATGAACAAAGAACTTCTGATAGACCAAAGAAATTCCCTACCATCGGAAGAAAATCATCAGAAGAAAACCATAAGAAGAAAAACTCCACCTTCCAGTCATCGGAAGGAAAAGGTAAAAGAACTTTCGATGATCATCAGAAGAAGAAATATCTTCCGAAAAAAATCAAACAGATTTGGAAGAAAAAGGAAACCTCTGAACTATCTGCTCAACAATCAGTCCAACAAACAACAAGCACATCATCTGTTCCAACTAGGATGATGTCAAAGAAATTTACTTATAATGATGCAAATGGAAAACCCAAGACCATAATGGCTTGGGTTCCCATCAGAAACTAACTCACTTCTCGTCATGTGTAGGGACAGCAGGATTCAAAAGGCAACTTGTGGATAGTTGACAGTGGCTGTTCCAGGCACATGACAGGCAACAAGACTCACCTTCATAAATATGAACCATTCTTTGGAGGGTCTGTTGCTTTTGGAAGTGATCCAGTGGAGGGTTACATAACAGGTATGGGCACTATTACAAATGGCAAGGTTAGCTTTGAGAATGTGCATTTTGTTAAGGAACTAAATTACAATTTACTGAGTGTATCACATGTGTGTGATCAAAAGCACAACATGTTGTTTACTGAGCATGAATGTATTGTTTTAAAGCTAGGATTTGTTGTTCCAAATGATCAAATCTTGCTCAGGGCACCTAGAAGAAATAACATGTACATGCTTGACATGAGCACAGCTACACCACTCAGTAACATAAGTTACTTTGTCTCAAAAGCTTCACTTGATGAATCATCCCTTTGGCATAGGAGACTTTGTCATGTAAACCTTAAAAATATGAATAAACTTGTTAAAAATAAGTTAGTGACTGGTTTACCAACAAAAGAATTCATCTGTGTTGATAAATGTGTTGCATGTTTAAAAGGCAAGCAACACAAATCATCTCACCATGCCAAAGAAATAAATTCTATTACAACAGTTCTGCATTTACTGCATATGGACTTGTTTGGTCCCACAAGTGTTAAAAGTCTTGGTAGAAAATCATATTGCTTGGTGATTACTGATGATTTCTCTCGGTATACCTGGGTATTTTTCTTAAATACCAAGGATGAAACTGCTGAGATCCTAAAGTCATTTATACTTAGGGTGGAGAATGAAAGTGATCATCATGTAAAAATAATCAGGTCAGATCAAGGAACAGAATTCAAGAATCAGATTTTAAATTCTTTTTGTGAATCTAAGGGTATCACAAGACAATTTAGTGCTCCTAGAACTCCACAACAAAATGGTGTTGCTGAGAGAAGGAATAGGACACTAATTGAGGCTGCAAGAACCATGTTGTCTGATGCCAAACTTCCAATAACTTTTTGGGCAGAAGCAGTCAACACTGCATGTTATGTCCAAAACAGAATATTGGTGGTTAAGACACATGGTATGACTCCTTATGAAATTTGGCATAAGAGAAAGCCATTCATTGGATTTCTTAAACCATTTGGACGTCATTGCACCATCTTGAATACTAAAGATCTCTTAGCCAAGTTTGCTGAGAAATCAGCAGAGGGCTACTTTGTTGGGTACTCTTCACATGCTAAGGCTTATAGAGTATACATCAAAGCTTCCAGAGTTATTGAAGAGTCTGCAAATGTTCAGTTCAATGAGCATACTCTCAATAAACCTGGAACAGGCCCTGATTGGTTATTTGATCTTGATAGCTTTACATCTGCATTTAATCTTTTGAAAGAGTATGTTCCAGTTTCACAGTCAGCTACCATAGACATCTCTAAAGGCACAAGAGAAGATGACTTTCGTGTTGAACTGCCAAAAGCTTCAAGACAAATCTTGGCAGAATCCACTTCAGCACAAAATGGTGTGTCACAACCTGAGACAATCAACACATCTCAGACAGGTCCCTCAATTGAATCTATCTCTGTTTTACAACATCAAGAAGAAGTAGGAAGTCCTTCAGCAGAGGCAAACACTCTGGAAACTACTTTTCCCAGAGAAAATCAACCCACCACAGTCCAAATTCAGAATCCACAAGATTTGCCAGAAATCCAGCTTGAGGTAGTATTGCCTAACCTTGAGTCAATCAACTTGGATGAGGCTTCTCAACTGGATGTGATTCCAAGAACTCGTATTCATAACACTCATCCAGTTGAGAACATTATTGGTAATGTTGAAGAATGTGTTAGAACGAGAAGCTCTATGCATGAAGCAAACATTTGCTTGTTTTCCTGCTTTCTATCCCAAATAGAACCAAAGAAGGTTTCTGAGGCATTAAAAGACAACAGTTGGGTAGAAGCCATGCAAGAAGAACTTCTTCAGTTTGAAAGACAGGGAGTTTGGAAGACTTGTCCCTTACCTAAGGGAAAGTATGCCATCGGAACCAAATGGGTTTTCAGGAACAAGAAAGATGACAAGGGTGTTGTCATCAAAAACAAAGCAAGATTAGTTGTACAAGGTTACACCCAAGAGGAGGGAATTGACTATGATGAGGTCTTTGCACCTGTTGCCAGAATTGAAGCTATCATAATCTTTTTGGCATTTGCAGCTGCAAAAGATTTTAAAGTTTTTCAGATGGATGTCAAGAATGCTTTCCTGTATGGAAAAATAGATGAAGAAGTCTATGTGTGTCAACCACCTGGATTTGAAGATCCAAAGTTTCCTGATCATAGATAAAGCTCTATATGGGCTGCATCAAGCTCCCAAAAAATGGTATGAAACTTTATCTTCTTTTCTACTCGCTAACAATTTCAAGAGAGGAAAAATTGATAAAACTCTCTTTTTCAAGAAGTCCAATCAACATATCATGCTAGTTCAAATCTATGTTGATGACATTATCTTTGGTTCTACTGATGAATCTCTCTGCAAGGATTTTGAATCACTGATGAAATCTAAGTTTGAAATGAGTTCAATGGGAGAACTCACTTTCTTTCTTGGATTACAAGTGAAACAAACTCCTACAGGAATTTTCATTAGTCAATCAAAGTATGTGAAAGACATTCTTGAAAGATTCAAGCTATCTGATTGTAAAGCACTGGGAACTCCTATGTCCAAGACAACATCTCTTAGCCCTGATCTTGAGGGGGAGGATGTTGATCAACACCAGTACAGGGCAATGATAGGCTCTTTGATGTATCTCACAGCAAGCAGGCCAGATATCATGTTTGCAACTTGTGTGTGTGCAAGATTTCAGGCCAATCCCAAAGTCTCACATATGCTGGCTGTGAAAAGAATTTTTAGATATCTCAAAGGAGCATCAAGTCTAGGTTTATGGTATCCTAGAAATGAAGACTTTCAGTTCATGGCGTACACTGACAGTGATTATGGAGGCTGCAATATTAGCAAGAAATCCACATCATGAGGATGTCAATTCCTTGGATCCAGGATTGTGTCTTGGCAATGCAAGAAACAGTCATGTGTTTCTACTTCTACTGCACAGGCAGAATACATAGCTTGCTTCTAGCTGCTGTGCACAAGTCATCTGGATTCAAAATCAGATGAAGGATTATGGATTAGATTTGTTCAATACTCCTATTCAGATAGACAATTCCAGTGCAATCTCCATCACCAATAATCCTGTCAAGCATTCCAAAACCAAGCACATTGACATCAGATACCATTTCATCAGAGATTGTGCAGAGAAGAAATTAATTCATCTAGTCAAAGTTGATACAGAACACAATGTGGCAGATCTCTTCACCAAAGCATTTGATGAAGGAAGATTCAGGTATTTAATAACAGCCATTGGTAAGATTAACTTTGAATAAATGAATAAATAAGGAATAAATAATTCTTCAGAAGATAACCTCAACTTATCTTCTGATGAGTAAATACTCAGCAAAAGATAGGTTCAGTCTTCGGAAGCATTATTCCTTCCTTAGTCGGAAGTAATCACACTTCAGAAGCTAAATTACCTTCTGAAGTAATACTCTTCCGATACATTAACTTTGGAAACTTAACCTCTGAAGGTACTCTTCAGAAGAAGGTATCTTCCGAAGAACATTTTGTCTGTTGAACTTATCTAACATTTCAGAAGCAGTGCTTCCGACAGTATAAATTTTATACTTCGGAAGCAAATCTCTTCTGAAAACTTTTTGGTCTCTTGAACTCCTTCCGAAAGCCACATCTTCGGAAGAAACTCTATCCTTAGAGAAAATTCATACATTTATTGTGAAACCAGCTTTCATCGGAAGACCTTTTTCTGACATCCGGATCTCAAATTTAATGTGTCTATATATTAAATGCTAAAATCCGAAGGTATAAAAAGGTCTCCCGCTCATTCATTTTCTCTCATCGTTTCACTTCAAAATTGCCTTTCATCTTTTTCTCAAATTGTAACCTAAAACCACCGATTGAAATGGATCTCCTTGCATTCAGACCTACTCACAATCTTCCAGCGGAGTTATCATCAGAAAATGATGCTGACTTTGCTCCGATCATCTTGTTTCTTCAGAAGAGCAGGTATTCTTTTGCTCTCACTGTTCAGCCCTTGGTGTATGAATCTCATCACCAACAATTTTGGGCATCTGTTCTGTTTCTTCTTCTTCCAATGGTCGGACTCTTAATGCCACCATTGATGCTCATCCTATTTCTATCAATGTGGATACCATCTGTCGGCATCTTAAACTCAATGATGCTGGTGGAAAGGTGTCACACCCCGAGCCGGCGGGGTAGGATCGGGTTTCCCCGACGGGCGGAAGTTTCCCGGGGCGCGATATCGTGAGGGATAATCGAAATGTTCAGATTGTTTACATTGCACATGATATATAAATGAGAAACTTGCTAAAATGAAATAGAATTACAAAGTTAAATTACATTAGTTAAGTTTATAATTTAACAATGTAAATCTACTATAACATCATAAATCTTCAATCTTGTATTTGCACAAGATATACAAAATAACTGTGTATGATGTCCAAAAATATGCAGGTCCAAAAAGCTAGGTCCTCTATGTGTAACCTAGTCCAAAAGAAACAACTCTTCAGTTGACATGTTCGTCACCTGAGAAGTCATGCAAAAATAAAGTCAACACATGGTTGGTGAGTTCATATAGTTTAGTATTTGAAAATGATTTGAAAATCCCTTTCGGTAAAAACCCTAACCTCATTAACTTCAATGTAATATCCATATCGGTATGCTTATATATAGGGCATACCCCTGAGCCGAGCCTACAAGCCCGCCCAGACGCCATCCCACCACATACTAATACGCATATGACACTGTTGTTAATGATAATTAAGCATTTTTACCCTACACACCTCTGATTTAGATTATGCTTTCCAAAACTTGATTTACCTTTGATTCTCTTGAGTTCATCATAGATATATGATTTCCCAAAAGTCAGTGATAGAAATAAAATGTTAAATATTTAATTAAATAAATAAATAAAACATTTAAATATAACTAAGACATGATGATTGGGCCTTATTTGACTCAATCAATTAGACTTAGTTGTTGGTGGTTGTCCAAGTTGTATCCTCTCACACGTGACCCATGTCAGGCATAACTCACAAGGAGTACACCTGAACTGAGCGGGATTTTAATGTTTTGCCCTTACAGCTTGACCCAAAGGTCTTCTGTACATGCGGGGACTTTAAGGATATCCTTTGATTCTTGATCTCTTGATTCTCTTGATTTTGACTTGATATTGAGTTCATTTGATAATTCACGTTATTGCCCATATAGCCTGACTACTAGAGTCTTCTATACCTGAAAGGGACTTTATATGTGTGTTACACGTGGTCTTGATTCCCTATACAACTGACATCCACCTTAACTTGAATATTAATGATTTCATTAGATCATAATGATTTCATTATTTCAATGATTCACACACATTTATGATTTCTGATTCCTTGCGTCTCTTGATCTTGATCTTTAGCATTTCCATGATTCACAATGATAATTGATTCTTGATTATGATTCCACACTGAATTAGATTTCCTTTGAATATGATCTTTTGATTTAGTTCCTTTGATTTCACTTTGAATTTAGATTCTTGAATTTGAGCTTAATGGACTAAGGGTTGATTTAGAGTTTAAATTTAAAGTATTACTCCTAAGAGTACTTTAATTAACTTGATAATTTGATCTATTTAATGATTACCTAGACAGGAGTCTAGGAGTATCAACAAACATATATATGTAAAATATATAATAAAAGCATTTAAATAAACCGTTTAAATAAAAACAATTTACGCATGCTTCTCAGCCCTGCGTTTTAAAACAAAATTGTTTAGAAAAGGGGCAATGAACTCACCTGTGCTGCTATGTAATTGATCTAACACAAAATGCGTGCTCTTGTTGTAGCTTAGGTTTCTTCAGTTCCTGAGTTATTTTATAAGAATTCGAATATAATAAGTACGCGTAATAGTCGTCGTATCTAAGTCTTTGTTTTGGTGTGTGTAACTAAGTGTCCTAGTACTAAGTGTATCTATGATCTAATCTAAATTAGTTACCCGTTTTATGATCCCAATTCCCATAGTTAGTTATAATAATATACTTTTACATTTTTAGAAATTTCGGCAGAGTTTCCTTTGTATTTAGTTCAATTCCAGACAATTGATATTGTCTATTTTACAAACAAATTCTCAATCAATTTTAATACAACTAACTTTTATAGCTAGACAAACTTAAAAGAAGCCCAATGACATTTATAAATGAATTCCATAACTAATTACTATATATCATAATTACCCGGTTTTTAAGTAAAGTCATTTTAAGTTAATATAATCTTCAGAAAACATTAAATTGAAACTAATGAAGTTTATAAATTATTAATGTGTGATGGGCTTAATTAACTCTATTGGGCCCACCTTGGCCCAATTAAATATCCTTGATTTCTAATTTATCATGATTCAAGTCCTTGAAATGGTCCCATGTAGATAATTACACCTCTAAGTTAATTGTCACTTATAAAACATTCCATAATATAAATATTAATAACATAGTTTATCACTAAATCTTTATCCCTTTGTTATTTGTCCTTGATGCTCTAGTTTATAATAACCAAGTTTTACCCAAGATTTGATATTCCATGTCATTCCCATACACACACATATCCCATGCACACACACAAACCTTAACTCGTGCATGCCCATGTATACCAACCCTATGCGCCATGAAAACAGAGAATTTTAGTGGCCATCTTAGTTTTAACATCCCTAGGGCAGCGAACCTTTTAGGGTTTGTCCCCATGGTTCAGCTAACATCCTCATCAACGAACCCTTAGGGTTCGGCCGGGGAGGGCTCGCCACTAGTAAGGGTTCGGCAAGGGTCCTAGGTTCGTGAATCCTCATCAACGATCCTTTAGGGTTCGCTAGAGAAGAAAGGTTCGTGATTCTAGAGTTTGCATGTACAAGGATTCGGGAGTTAAAGGTTCGTGAGTTGCATGGCCATGGTTCGGCCATGCAAGGTTTGGCTCCTAGGGTTCGTGAAGCAGGGTTCGTTGCAGATTCTATCAGGTGGACAGGTTCGTGAGTGAAGGGTTCATTTCACAAAGAGAAGGTTCGTTCAGACAAGGAAGGTTCGGCTAGGGTTCCCTCTCTATCACCATTAGGTTCGGCCGGCTGCTGTTTGGTTCGGCCGATGGATCTCACGAACCTGTAACTTCCCACTGATTTCGTCACAATTGTAGAGAGCTCCAACCTATTACAAACTCACTCCTAACACTGCCTATATGTGTATAATACCTTAACACCAATATTTTAAGTGTTCATAACCGGTTAACACCACCGAAACTCCTAAGGGTCGACATACACACCAAAACCGAACATAAATCAAAGCTTTACCTTAAAATCAGTGGGTAACCTCGTGAAATTCTTGTACTTCCTTGATCCTCGTAGTATGATGATCGTTTTGACACCAAATAGGCTTGAATCCGCAAGGAAATCGTCACAAAATCGTAGAGAGAAGATGGAGAACTTGTTTTAGAGAGAGAGTGTAAAAAAAACAAAAATGGTAAAGGAAGGTGAGTTTGGTGGTGGTTGTTGGAGCCTTAATGACTCATTAAAAGCTTAGGAAAATACCCGGTCGTTCGGTCTCGTTCGGTTTCGCGTAAAGTGTTGTTTCGCGTAGCTTTCGCGGTGAAACGACACGATTTATAAAAATATGATTTATTTAATTATTCAAAGTTGTGATTCCTAATAAATTAACTAATATCTTCTATTTATTTTAAATAAAAAAAAAATATTAATTTACTGTTTAAATCGAAATGTACGGTCGTCGCGCGTATTCGTTCGAATCGTCACCCGTACGAACACGACGATAACTATACTTTTCAATCTTGTTTTCTAATTAAAGAATATCATATCATTCAGAACATTAAACTTTCAGATATATTCGTACAGATCGTCACCTATACGAATAACCCGTCAATTTAGCATTCACGTAACGATATTCGTGTTGTTTTGTTCTTTAAAGCCCCTCATACGCTTTTACATAATAAATCCTAACAAATAATCGCATGATGGTTCTGTGTTGCCAGATAATTATCTGACTCAAGAACCATTGTTCTGAACTGTGTTTATGTTAAATGTTCCTGAATTTGTTCTACGACAACACAAAATGATAATGATAAATGATATGAATATGAAACGTACTGAAATGTATACGGTTTGTACCTGTTTTACTGTTCATGTACTGTAGAGATCATTGTTCCGGTGATGGTTCCGGCACTGATGTTACAAAAGGTTTCATTCACAAAGGATGAGGTAGCATCAACTTTTAAGTCGATGGGGTACGAAGGTCCTCTCCCTACAACAACCTATTTGAAGGGTAGAGTGTCCTATAATTACAAGTATGTCATACATTTGTTCCTACACTGTCTTTCCAATAAAACTGGTGATTGGGATCAAATTCCATCTGACTTAGCTTCGGCTATTCATGGTTTGGTCTCCAACCAACTGTTTAACTTCTCTGCTTTTATTTTCAATAATTTGGTTGACAATATTTCGTCACCAAAGAAATTTTGTATGTACCCCAGGTTTTTGCAACAGATCTTTTATGAGGAGTTGGGCACTTCCCTCTCTCTAACTGGGAATACAAATAAAATGCCCTTGGTTTCCTCCAAGGTTTTTGTGCAACTAAAGAAGAAGGGTGCTCAGTTTTCTAGGAAATTCACTCCCCTTCTTCCATCTATGGAGTCACATACTCCTGAAGGTGACAGCTCTGTTAACCCCACAGATGCTGAACCCACACCGTCCACTTTTGTTCCACACCCCATAAAGGTCACTTACAAACGCAAACGAACCCCTGTGCAACTCTCTACAGCTGCTCAGGCTCCTTCTACTGAACCCAAAATGAAAAGGTGAAAAGGACTGCCCAGGGCACAGTCCTACCTAAGGTGAAAGCCACACCTCTTGTTGTTTCACAGGCTCTTCCTCTGGACCCTGTGATTGCTCTTAACCAGCCTGAAAGCCCTCAACTTATGTCCTAAAACATATCTGAGAATATTCAAAGGGATAACCCCATTCTTGAGTCTGCTTCGGCTGAAGCAACTCCACTAGATCAGAGACTGTCTCCCAGGTCTCCAGGTTCTTATCACCCAGATACACCCCCCACCCATTCTACTACCCAGGCTTAAGGAATCTCTGCTATAGTTGTGGAGGAACCACTCTCTCCTACTACCCAAACTTTAATGAGAGTGGTGACACAGTTACAAGCTAGGTTCCCTGACCCAGAGCCTTTTGTTACAGAGGTTGGCCCCAGTAGTTTTGAATAGGTCAATGCAGGTGAGGTTGCCACTACTGTTGATCTTAATCAAGATCCACAGGACAGTGGTACAGGCAGTAGGACCTCACCTGCGGCAACCTATGTTGGGGAGGACTTCTTTGAAGCTCTTCTCAATGAAGGGAATCCAGGGAGCCAAGAAACCACATCTGGTGGTGGAGATGCAGGAGCTCGGCTCAGGACTCCATCGCCCCATGAGTCTACTCAGGTAGATGTGGGCATCAACACACAGGAATTGACGGCTACCATCACATCCCTCCAAGCCAGGGTAGCTCATCTGGAAGCTGAGGTGACTACCCTGTGGCTTGAGGTCCAGACTAAAGATGCTACCATTCTGGACCTCAGGAGGCGTCCCCCAGTACTTTTTCAACCCTTTCATCCTGATCCTGCCACAACCACCTTCATCTCCCCTGATGCTACCAAAAAGGGGGAGAATACACCTTCTGCAGGGTTAGGATCACAAGCAAGAGAAGAGGAAGCCGCTCAGGATGTCAACCCATCCATAGTCACTTTGACTACTGAATGAGATGACTTCTTGGGTACTTACTTCCATGTTTCCTCCACTTCCTCTTCTTCTTCTTCTTAGGACACAAGGGAGGTTGCCAAAAAGACTGAGCAGCAAACAACAACTGTCTCTTTGGAACCTCAGTCCCCTGCTAGGACTCAGTCTCCTGCTGAGACTGCAGCCCAGGTTGCCAGGGAGGATACTGTTCAAGAACAACCTTCAATCTCCATGGAACCTGTGTCCCTTTCTGGGACAAAGGCTGCCAAAGATCTCTCCTCCTCTCCTGAGCCCCTTGTGGAAACTAATAAGGAATCATCTAAGGTGATTGGTCAACCGGAGGAGACAGTGAATGCTGAGGTTAACTCCAAAGCTGCAGCTGCTTCCAAAGGCCCAGTCATTCTTGATGATTCCTCTCCGAAAATTATCCTCTGATAAAGGACTGTAGCTAAGTACAAAAGGGACTGACACAAGACATGCTGGTCTGAGTAAAGACAAAGACAACATGTAAAGAGTCAGACAAAGCGCCTTACTTCTCCCATGCTGCATTAAATGCAAAAGATCATCTGAAGCCTTGAAGATCAACAACATTAAATGTCTTTTGTATTTAGTAGTCCTTTGTAAAGTCAATGTCTATTAATGTAATGATTATAACTGAGTGTCTTAGCATGTTAAGACACTCAACATACTAGAATAAGCTTTACTTTATGTATTGTCTAGTATACCCAACTTGTATTCCTAAGTGTATACGGTTGTAGCCTTGGCTATATAACCTCCCATTGTATGTTTGCTTGAAGTGTGCTTGTACGCTTCTTACTTTGAGAGAAATATATCTTTGAGCTTGAATTTACTCTTGTGTGCTTATTAGTGTTCAAAGATTATTACTTAGTCATTTGAGTGTTTGTGAGATCATTCTAACAGAACATTCCGCATCTGTTAGATTGTAGAGAGAAATACTTGTGAAGTGTTGTTTAGTTTAAACAACCCGATCCAACAGGTGTTCATAAAATCCAAAATTCGAATCGTATTCGAAACCTGAAAAAACCGATCCGAAGTAAAAGTTCAGATATTCGAATATATTCAGATCAGATATTCGTTTTTTGAATTCGGATCGGATCAGATCAGATATTACATATACAAAATCTTGTTTATTCGGATCGGACATCCAAATTTAATCCAAATAAGCTAAAGAAAATCTTGTTTATTTGGGTTGTTCGGATTATTCGGATGAAAAATAAGTTTATTTGGGTTCTTCGGGTAGATTCGGATCGGCCTGACAAATTGTGGATTCGGGTCGGTCGGGTGTTAGATATGGTCTTAAAATTTTCAAATCCGAATTAACCGTTATCCAACGAACACCCCTTATTATGTTAGGTCTATAAAAAAAGTAACTAATATAAAATAAAAAAAAAAGAATGCCACCTTTTTCAATTGTAAACTTAAAAACGGTTCTTAAAACCTTCATAAGATCGACTTCTCTAGGCCACCAATAACTTAAGAAGCCCGTTTTAATAGAAATGGTGGGCTCAATTCTCTTTAATAATAAAATTATCATATGTATATATTATATTACTAGCCTATTGACCCGTGTATTACACTGGGTTGTATTAAAAAAAATTATAATTCAAATATTTGAAAATTAATATTTGCAAAAATAGAAAATATTTTATAATTTATAAAGAAAAAGAGATCTAGTTTATAAAATAAAATATATAATACATTATCGTGCGTACAATGGAAAGAAAGAGCAAATGATCATCAAATTCTAAATTATAAAATGTTCACAACATGACTTAATGGAAAATCGTCAAGCACAATAAAAGTCCATAAATAAAATTGTAAGTTATTCTAATTAAATGAAAATAGGAATATGTCAACCACCATAAAAATTTATAAACAAATTTTTTAAAACTGGAAACATGTTAAAAGCAAAAATGTCTCATTTGAATGTATTAATTAGATAATCATATCTCAAGCTTATGATTCAGCATCTTTTGCTTAAAATCTGGATTAGGATCTTCCATATGTTTATTTTGTGTTTTGAAATTGATTGGCATGAGCTATCATCCAGATCATAGACGTGTTCAATATTGTGTTTCAGGTCAACATAAGGGAATAGATTTTGGGAGTTTCCATTATGATGCTTAGTCTCTGCAGTGGTTGCCTCATTATCTGAGTAAATAATAGAGTTGTCTCTAGCGAAGACGAAACATTTTTAGAAAAAAAATAATAATTTAACAACATTGTCTACAACACTTTCCATTTTCCAATGGAAAATACTTTAAATTTTAAATCATGGTATAATTTTACTCTAAGGAACACTATGGTACTCAGAAAAAGAGTTGAAAATCCATTTGCTTTCTCGGTCAAGTATAAAATAGGAATGTCTGTTATAAATACATACTTGTGACCACCTTGCAAAGAATAAGATGGGTTTATCATTTTTACCATATAAAGCCCTCTACCAGTCTCATTAGCAATGACAATTTGATCACCTATATCTTAATAATGGGTGAAAAAAATAGAGATGAAAGTAGTTATTACAAAATCAGTATTTATGATTGATTACCAGTTTGTTGTTTAGACATTCACACCAAAATTGAGAGCTATACGAATTGTCTCACCACTGTTATGGTAAGGTTGTTGCACCATCTACTGCTGGAATAAATGATGGAAACTTAACGTTTGATAAGGTTGGCATATTAACCAGATGTGAGCATCACATTAACGAAGCGGTGGGTATACGATACAAGAATGAATTATTTATAACTGTTAACGTGGTTGAAGAAATTCTTCCATGGTCACCGGATTTTCTTATTCCGGTGGAAGCGGAGGAGTCGAGTAAAGCTGCAAAATCGGTAAGACTGAAGTCGAGGAGCCAGTCTTCTAGAAGGATGAGAAAAGGTGGAAGTGTCAGTGTAGGGAATGTTGAAGGCCTATCAGATCCCATTGAAAATAATGCATACATTAATGAGGATGAAGGTGATAATTTATTTAAACTAGTAATTAGGACCCGCGCGTTGCAGCGGGGTCTGATATACTAACGTGAAGCGATATACAAATAAAAACAACCAATAGAACATGAGGTTAAAACCGTTTACAATAACAAACCTTCTTCATGTGCGTGTTCTTTCCAAGCACTTAACTTAAAAGCTTGAGTACCTACCTAATCACCATTTAGAAATAAATCTAAAAACCCAGATATAATAGCGCCAAAGTTTTATAAATTAAATCAATAAACAATAAAAAGTTGTCATTTTTATAGATAAAAAATTACAGTTAACTTAGTTTGTATCATACCGTACAATTATTCAAAACACTTAACAGTACATTGTTTGATGAAAAAAATTAGCCCATAAGCTTCATCTGGCTTTACAGCATATCTAATTCTTTCAAAACAATCATAGAAAAACATGCATAACAATCGTAGGAAAACAATATACATTTATGAAATAGCTCAGGCCTGTAAGAAGAGAACAAATAATGCATTCCGTCATGGCTCTAACAATGTTGCCTTACCAAGATACGAAACATCAAATCTTTGCTCGACCCTACTCTTACATGGGTAGTCATCATAGCAAAAAAAAAAAAAAAATAGAAATGACAACAGGATAAAAATCGACTTGTAAGCCTCATTTTTTCACCTGTTTGGATCACATAACTTTTTATAAAAGGTTACATTGTCTATAGCCTCTTTTGCTTTTGACCCCGAGAGGCCTTTTAGCAGCAACCGTAGCTCTTAGCATGTCACCAGTAGCCAAGTGGCACAAACCATTATGAAATAGCTCATACATGTAAGAAGGGAATAAATAATGCATTCTGCAAGGCTGCAACAATGTTGCCTTGCCAAGATACGAAACATCATAACAGAACCTCACATAATCGCTTGTAGCATTGAATGGTTCGTATCTACTTAATGTTTTTTCCTCCTTAGTGCAGAAAATAAAATTATTGTCTTAAAGAAATATGAAGGTCATATTGTTGACATGGTAGCAAGGATATGAAGGTCTGTATGCAAAAATATTTCTAAAGATAAAAAAACAAAATTGTTAATAAGTACTGAACTGTATACCAGAAATGTGTTGTGTTATGTGCAGTTAATTTGTTGTTATTAACTCCAAGAAAAATTTTTTTACTATATTTACAAACAATTTTTTGAAACCTACTTGTTTATATAAATTCACCAAGCATTTTTTTTATATATAAATTCACCAAGCATTCATAGGAAGACTAAATTGTAGCAATTCGGGGGGAGGGAAATGCTTAAACTGTACCACTTTAAAGAAAGGAAAATGAATTCAATCGAAGTTTATTTGTGTCAATTTTCAAGCTTAAATAAATTTTTTGAAGAAATGTATTGTATGATACATTGGTACCAGTGAGTAAGATGCACAATCTTGATGAGTCAATATTAGTCAAACACAAAATTAAGACCAAGTAGAATTTAAGAAAACCTTAATTACCTGGCATAGCATTCATCAAGAAAGACGTAAGCACCGTTGCCAACTATGCACTTGGCCAGCTCGAAAAAGGCAACATCAAAACAAACAACACATTGGTCGACAGAGAGGTAGTTCCGGCACCGGGCTGCTGCATAAACCAAGTCCCCACCACTTAAATCTTGTGCTCTTTCATAAAGCACCCTCTGGCTCAATAATATCATTCTCATGTTAGCAAAGGTAGAGTTGCGATTATACCATATTCAAAATCAAGCACAGAACTGAAATCACTTCTACCTGACTATTATAACTTTATCATCACTGTATAATCAATGAAAATAGCAAAAAAAATCCAGAATCAATGTCTCTGCAATCTCCTTTGAAATCTCACTTTCTAACTACACCATATCCAAAATCAAGCCCCATATGACATGAATTTGTATCCATGCAACACTTTCAAAACAGAACACCAATAAATTTTAACAATAAAAAGCCCTAAAAACATAATCCTAACTTCAAACCTTTCAGTTGAGCAAATCATATCGGATCGAATTAACTTCATTGATTGCAGATCATGAGGACCCAGAATCTAAACTTTAAAACCCACAACAGGGTTAATCAAATTTCAATCAATAAATGAAAAAATTCATGTATGAAAGAAACTAATCATCCACTTTAGAAAAACAATCAAACACTTAATTGATTCAAAAATATTATATATTAAACAATAAAAGAAGTAATGAAAGATAGATTTACAGAAAAAGGTTTTACCTTTTTCACAGGCTCAGATGTTTATGAGAAGGTTTTCGAAAGAAACTAATGGCCATTAACAATTGATATAAAGCAAATCATGATTCTAGTTCCAGTAATTTCAAAATACTTATCGTCGTTGTATCCTTCAGCACCCCACTCCCGTACCTCATACTACCCACCCTCGCCATCGCACGTCATCACCCTCACCGTCGATCGCTTTTTGAAGAACAGAAAACCCTAGATCGAAGAGAGAAAAGTAGAACACAAAGGCGGCGGTTTTCGGAGGGCGGTGAGAAGAGAGACAACAATCGGTCTCCCCCTCAACGTCTCCGGACACTTAGACGACCGATGTAAACAATAAGACATGGCGGAGCAAGAGAGACAACGATCGATCTCCCCCGCAACGTCTCCGGACACTCGCACCATCATCGGTCGACACGCAACGTAGAAGGACACTGGTGCAACGATGGAGACGCGTTTTCGGATGGTCTGGCGACGGGATGAGAACCGGCGTAAATCGCTGGAGAGAGCAGAGACACAAAGCTTATGAGAGGAGAATACATACCCCTAAAATGCATAAACGAATTGTACATAAAGCATCTATATTGGTACCAAAATGAATAGTGAAAGTGTGAGGAGAATGAGTTTTGGTTTTTAATATATATATTAATTCTCAGGTGGCAGAAATACTGGAAAAGGCGTGGAAAATACAAATCTGGATAGTGATGGGTCTGGGCCCAGAAAAAAAAAAAAAAGAAGACGTAGTGGGGCTTTAAATGGGCCGAAGGAAGTGAATATTGAATCTATTGGGCTTTCTTTTGGCAGATGCCCAGACTTAAATTTAATTTTTAATTCGGTAGTGGTGGATAATATCGTAGAAATGACAACATCCAAAGAAGGGAGGGGAGGAGAGTCTGAGAGTACAAATATGGCTCAATCAATACCTGGTGTGCTGAAATGTCAGATCCAGAACAGAGACACAATGGATCCTGAATAACAAACTGAAGATATGGAGGTTTTGGAAACAATTAAGACGGGCAAAGGAATAGGAATCAACTTGGTGAACAACATTGCTGATGTAAGGGCAATGGTGCAAGGTGAGGTGAATAATCAAGTGAACTCATGAATTTTTTATCCTTAAACATTAGAGGAGTTGGGGGTGCAGCTAAACCTAGATGGGTCAAGAGTTTAGTTGTAAGTAATAAAATTGGTTTTCTGGCAATTCAAGAAACGCAACTTTCTGACAGTTCTAAAATTGATTTAAGGAGATTTTGGAAAGGAGGTGGAATGGAATCCGATTTTGTGAATGCGGTTGGGCGCTCAGGAGGGCTTTTGTGTATATGGAATTCGGGGATTTTTGGGGCTTCAAAGGTTGTGAAAGATAGGAATTTTTTGCTGATTAGTGGAATGCTAATTGGCAACAAGAAACATCTGAATATTATGAACGTTTATGCTCCTCAAGAAGTGGCTCTTAAAAAAATTTTATGGACGCAAATTAGACGGTTGATATTGGAAACTGACGGATATTGGGTGGTTATGGGAGATTTTAAATCTGTACGTGTTCCGGAGGAGAGATTGAATTCTCAATTCGATTCAAACTGTGCAACGGAGTTTAACAATTTCATTCTTGAAACTGGTCTACAAGAATTTAGTATGAAAGGGGCAAAATTCACTTATTGCCAGAAGCAAGGGAGAAAATTAAGCAAAATTGATAGGATCTTGGTGTCGTTGAACTATCTGGATGATTGGAGTGATTCGTGCTGTATGGTGCTAAAGAGGAGTTTATCCGACCACTCTCCTGTGATTCTTAAATCCAGTTTTCTGGACTATGGCCCAAGGCCTTTTAGGGTGTTTAACTCTTGGTTTGATAAAGAGGATTTTGATTGGATATTAATGGAAGCGGTCTCTTCTTTTAATGGCAGTGGGAATCCGGCCAAGAGATTACATGATAAACTAAAACACATAAAAGAATGTATTAAGTGTTGGGCTAAAAAGACAAGGAAGAAGAAGAGGAGATCATTGAAGTTGCAAAAAATGAATTGGAGATACTTAATGACGTGTTAGAATCCAGAGAGCTGGAGGAAGAAGAAGAATGGTCTAGGGTGGAATGTTTCAAAATCATTTATGAGTTGGAGGACTCAAAGGCAAAGGATTTACATCAAAGATCAAGGATACAATGGGCATCTTTTGGTGATGATAATTCTGCTTATTTCCATAGAATGATTAAGCAGAGAGGTATGGTTAATTCTATTCATGGGATTATGAAAAATGATGTTTGGATTAAAAAACCGGCACTGGTGAAAAAAGAAGTTATGAATTTTTTTAGAGCTAGATTTGTAGAACCTATTGAGGTGAGGCCTGTTATATCGGCGGATGGTTTCAAAAAATTATCGGAGATTAATAAAAGATCTCTGATTCAAACGTTATCAATGCAAGAAATAAAGGCTGCGGTTTGGAGTTGCGGATCTAACAAGAGCCCTGATCCAGACGGCTTTAATATTGAAATTATAAAGAAGTATTGTGATGTTTTTAAAGGTGATTTCTTACAGATCATGGACCATTTTTATTACACTCAGGAATTGAGCCCAGTGGTATGTTCATTGTGATAACTGTGTACGAAGAATTACGTCATCAAAGAAATGAGCACATGTGATCGTGTTTAAAATTCATGCGGAGTTGACAATCGAAATTATTGTGGGATGATAGTATGCGAGAAATGATGAACGTGGGCGAAAACTGCGTACAAAACGGAGTTACGGATGGTCCGGAATCGCAGAACGAAGTTTCTGTCGAAAAATGGAAAAAATTGGTCTTCGCGGTACGCGATGGAGGAGTTGAGGGTTCTTCGCGGTACGCGATGCTTAAAAATATCTGAGATTTCTCCGGATTCCTCCGCGGTACGCGAAGCCTACTTTTTGTTTCCCCGCGGTACGCGACGGATGGGGATGTCGCCAACTTGCTTAAAAAGATCAGATTTCATCAATCATCATCATCTTCTTGTTGCTTCCAGTCGACGACACCACCACCACCTTCGAAAAATTCATCATCCAACACCTCAAATCTTTGTTTTAAAGTCTCTGGAACGTTTATATCGCATCCGGGAACGTTAATACGAGTCCAGATCATCTTTTCATCCGCTGGAATCCGTCAGAATAGGTAATGGTTCATTTTAAACCTTCTAGTTTGATTTTTATTGATTAAATCTTGATTTTGAACGTAATGGGATAGTTAGGGTTGTTGATTATTGCCTAGATGATGGCTAGGATTGATTATAAATGATTAACTCGAACTGTTAACGGGTAAATCCTTGTTTTGAGCCGTTGTAATGCCCGGTTTGCATGAGATCATAACAATGGTTATAATGGTTTAAACCATTTGATTGTGACAATGTAGGTGATTAGTTTGATTAATCCTTGACATGCAACGTGAAAGTTGGGTGTTTTAAACTAATCACAATCATTAACATACTTATTGGAACGATTATCTGATGTTACTGATAACAGTCAGATTAGTATGTTAAACATGGTTATTAAACCTATTTTAATACTACATTGTGATATTCCATGATATTTGGGTAATCAATAACAAGGATTGATCATTCCTAAGCCATTAACCTGTCTAGGAACTGCTTTAGCATTAGAATCAACAACATTAACTATTTGGTTAATCTGAGATTATACGGATTAATCAAGGGTGTCATCAACCTAGTATCGGGAACCTGAATCAGTATAGGTTCCTACATTATCATACACTGTATGATATGCTATTAAGACAGTCATTAGAAATCTTATATTGGTTTGATGACTATAAAGGCAATGTCTTTGACATTGGACGTTCAAGAAGATTTAATCAGTAAGTTAAAACATTAATAACATATCAATCATAACTAATGCAGAATCTCATCAATAGCACCAGTTGCGTGTGTTTCTACTATTTGAGACATCAAGTGAGTTTCGTACAACCCCTTTTCTCTTTCTTGTTTTATAAACATCGGGGTAACTCTGTAACTCATTTTCTGAACATATGATATGCATCACTGATATCTGTGTGATTTCATGTGACATTTTGTGTGATTTCATGGGATTTTGCCGTTAGTAACAACTATCACAGTATCAAAAGTCGTCATTCGTGAACTGTATCTAGTGAACCCATGTGCGGCCGAACAGGAACCATTGATAGTACTATTGGCTGACAACCCATTTGCTGGGAGGATTGCATCTCCCCTGGTGTGAATGTTTGGTACCTGTTTCCTAACAACTTCTTAATGTGAACAATTCTGTGTGGTATCATCTTTGAATACCTCATGTGTGAACAATTCTGTGTGAGAACATATCTATCGCTAAAATACAGTACTGGAGCAATACTGTATGCGAACAGATTTATCTATTGCCTATACGGCAATGTATCGAAGTACAGTACGAGAGGCATACTGTACAAGAACATATCTATTGTTTGTGTGAGGACAAATCTAGTGCATGAACTGAGAACATATCAGAGAACATGTGCGAGAACATATCAAAGTCCTGTGTGGTAATGTTTCAAAATCCTGTGTGGTACAATTTCAAAATCCTGTGTGGTAACGTTTCAAAATCCTGTGTGGTACAATTTCAAAGTCCTGTGTGGCATCATTTCAATTGTCTGTGTGACAAAGATATCAAAGTCCTGTGTGGCAACATATCAAAGTCTTGTGTGGCAACATTTCAATTGTCTGTGTGACAACATTTCAAAGTCCTGTGTGGCAACATTTCAAAGTCCTGTGTGGCAACATATCAAAGTCCCTTGTGGCAACATATCAAAGTCCTGTGTGGCAACATTTCAAAGTCCCTTGTGGCAACATTTCAATTGTCTGTGTGACAACATTTCAAAGTCCTGTGTGGCAACATTTCAAAGTCCTGTGTGGCAACATATCAAAGTCCCTTGTGGCAACATATCAAAGTCCTGTGTGGCAACATTTCAAAGTCCCTTGTGCAACATTTCAATTGTCTGTGTGACAACATTTCAAAGTCCCTTGTGGCAACATATCAAAGTCTTGTGTGGCAACATTTCAAAGTCCCTTGTGGCAACATTTCAATTGTCTGTGTGACAACATTTCAAAGTCCTGTGTGGCAACATTTCAAAGTCCTGTGTGGCAACATATCAAAGTCCCTTGTGGCAACATATCAAAGTCCTGTGTGGCAACATTTCAAAGTCCCTTGTGGCAACATTTCAATTGTCTGTGTGACAACATTTCAAAGTCCTGTGTGGCAACATATCAAAGTCCCTTGTGGCAACATATCAAAGTCCCTTGTGGCAACATATCAAAGTCCTGTGTGGCAACATTTCAAAGTCCCTTGTGGCAACATTTCAATTGTCTGTGTGACAACATTTCAAAGTCCCTTGTGGCAACATTTCAAAGTCCCTTGTGGCAACATTTCAAAGTCCTGTGTGGCAACATATCAAAGTCCCTTGCGGCAACGTTTCAAAGTCCTAAGTGATTATATATCAAAAACATGTAAATATTAACGTATTGAGGTCACAACACTGTGAGCTGTGTAATATTTCGATATGTTTTTGAATTATTAGGACTAAGTATAACTACAAACATTTGTATGATCACTGTGTATTGATCATCTATCTGAACTGTGTCAGGTAGTGATACTGTATTTACTATAATCACATTTTCAACCTCATAAAGTTTCAGTATAACTGAATATGATTGAATTTATGTGATTTAACGGGTTATATATTTAATGTTCTTGAACTGATCTGAGTTGTCTGCATGTGAGCAGAAAAATGGCTCCAAAACGAGGTCGACCGACCAGGAGATCTATGAAGAACATTACTGACCCGGAGTCAAACCAAGTTCCACCAGTAAATACTGAATCAAATCCAGATCCGCAAATTAATCTGGAAACAAGTACTGTTCCACCTGCTGGTGCAGGTGGATCTGAATCAAACGAAGCAATGATAGCACGGATTGTGCTTGAACAGCTATCGGCTTGTGGTGTTTTGATACCACATCAACCTCATATCGCTTCGGGTTCTGGTGGGGATCATACTCACACAGAACACAATGCTACTGGTGGCAACGCGGAAACTCATAGAAGCACTGGTACAACTACAACTGTTCCTGATCCACCACGACATGGATGCACTTATAAGTATTTCGCTTCCTGTAACCCTCCTACTTTCACTGGTAAGGAAGGAGCGGCCGGATTGCTAAGGTGGATCGAGGAAATGGAAACGAAACTCAAAATCAGCCAGTGCTTAGAGGAGCATAAAGTGTCCTATGTTGCCTGTTCTTTCAAGGAATCTGCTTTGACCTGGTGGAATACCCAGGCAAAAACGTTGGGCTCAGCTACAGTCGACTCGATGGGCTGGAATGAGTTTAAAACTCTGATTAGATCAGAGTATTGCCCACTCACCGAAATACAAAAGCTCCAGGAGGAATTCTGGAATCACTCGATGATCGGAGCTGACTGTTTGGCGTATACTCATCGTTTTCATGAACTCACATGTTTACTTCCCGATATGTTTCCTACTGAAGCAGCATTGATCGAGAAGTATATTAAGGGTTTGGTTCCTCAGATTCGGGGAATGGTAACTGCAGCAGAACCCACAACCCTTAAACGTGCAATTCTGTTGACCACTAAGCTTACCGATGAGGCGGTAAGGAGTGGTATGTTGGTAACAAAAACTCAAACGGCCGTGGGCCGTAGTGATATGGGTACCTCGAATGTGTCTAAAGGTACCAAACGAAAGTGGTTTGGCAAATCTAAGGCGAGAGCTCCGGCTGAGTTCAACCAGAGCAAACAAACTGTGAAAAACTATGGTGTTGTTACTACTGAGAAGAAAACTTACATTGGGCAGTCGCCTAAATGTACTCTGTGTTCATTTCATCATACTGGATTGTGTCCTATTTGTGCCAACTGTAATAGAATTGGGCACTACACCAAGTATTGCAACTTGCCTGCTCGCCAACCAAATCAAGCACCACAACAAACCACTCAAATAAACAGGTCGTGTTACAAGTGTGGGAGTCCCGACCATTTGATAAGAAATTGTCCAAACAATAACAACACCAATCAGGGGAATGAAGTTAGAGGGAGAGCTTTCCAGATTGGTGCTACCGAGGCGAGACATGATGCTAACATTGTAACTGGTACGTTCCTACTCAATAATCTATATGCATCAGTTCTCTTTGATACGGGGGCAGATAAGTGTTTTATCTCTCCTGAATTTGAATCATTATTATCATTGCCTGCGGTAGAACTAGAAACTCCCTATGTCATTGAACTTGCTAATGGCAAGTTAATCAAAACTAACAGTGTTATTCAAGGATGTTCTTTGAATCTGAATGATCATCTTTTCAATATTGACTTACTTCCTATTGAGCTTGGGAGTTTTGATGTCATGGTCGGTATGGACTGGCTGTCTGATAACCAAGCTGAAGTAATATGTCAGAACAAGGTGATTCGTATTCCTTTACCTGACGGTAACACACTGTTAGTTCAAGGTGAACGAGCTGGTAGAAGACTTGGTATCATATCTTGTTTGCGAGCTCAGAAATTCTTAAGGAAAGGCTGTTATGCTTTCCTAGCACATGGGACTGAGCACGATTCTTCACCCAAACGAATCACAGACATCCCAATAGTCAAAGATTTTCCTAAAGTATTTCCTGAGGATATATCAGGATTACCCCCAGTGAGACAAGTTGAATTTCATATTGACTTGATTCCAGGTGCAGCCCCTGTGGCTAAAGCTCCTTATCGTTTAGCACCATCAGAGATGCAAGAGCTTTCAGGTCAATTGCAAGAACTGCTAGACAAGGGTTTTGTTAGACCTAGTTTCTCACCCAGGGGAGCACCAATCCTTTTTGTGAAAAAGAAGGATGGATCATTCAGGATGTGCATTGACTACAGGTAGCTCAATAAATTAACAATCAAAAACCGTTATCCATTGCCACGTATAGATGATCTGTTTGAACAACTTCAAGGCGCTACCTACTTTTCAAAAATTGATTTAAGATCCGGATATCATCAGTTACGAGTGCATGAAGATGATGTTCCTAAAACTGCTTTCCGAACTCGATACGGGCATTATGAATTTTTAGTAATGCCGTTTGGATTAACAAATGCACCTGCAGTTTTTATGGATCTGATGAATCGGGTATGTAGGCCTTACTTGGATAAGTTTGTGATTGTATTTATTGATGACATTCTCATTTATTCTCGAAGCCAACAAGAACATGCTCAACACTTGAAACTGATCTTAGAACTTTTGGCACGCGAAAAATTATATGCCAAGTTCTCCAAGTGTGAGTTCTGGCTACGAGAAGTGCAATTTCTTGGGCACGTAGTGAATCAAAATGGTATTCAGGTGGATCCCAGCAAGATTAAGGTTGTGGAACAGTGGGAAACCCCGCGAACCCCAACAGAAATACGTCAATTTCTAGGGCTGGCAGGTTATTATCGTCGATTTATCAAGAATTTTTCAAAGATAGCCCTGCCACTAACTACATTGACACAGAAAAATCAACCGTTTATATGGGGTTCTCAACAGGAGGAGGCGTTTCAAATGTTGAAACACAAACTCTGTAATGCACCTATCTTGGCATTACCGGAAGGTATCGATAATTTCACAGTATACTGTGATGCTTCCCGCCAAGGTTTGGGGTGTGTTCTAATGCAGAACGATAAGGTGATTGCTTATGCTTCTCGACAGTTGAAAGTACACGAGAAGAACTATACTACTCATGATCTAGAACTTGGTGCAGTGGTATTTGCACTCAAGATTTGGAGACACTATTTGTACGGAACCAAGTGTATTATATACACTGATCACAAAAGTCTCCAGCACATTTTAGATCAGAAAATGTTGAACATGCGACAGAGGCGATGGGTAGAACTTCTAAACGACTATGACTGTGAAATTCGTTATCACCCAGGTAAAGCGAATGTCGTAGCCGATGCCTTAAGTCGCAAAGAACGAGTCAAACCTTTACGTGTGAAAGCGTTAGGGATGACTATTCAATCCAGTCTAATTTCTCAGATTAAAGAAGCTCAGCAACAAGCATTACGAGCAATGAACTATCCTGCTGAGGGACTAAGGGGATTAGACAAGAAACTGGGAGTTAAAACTGATGGAGTGTTGTATTTCAAAAGCCGAATATGGGTTCCTTTATTCGGTAACTCCAGAACAATTATCTTGGATGAGGCGCACAAATCCAGGTATTCTATTCATCCGGGCGCTGATAAAATGTATAAAGATCTTAAAGATTTTTACTGGTGGCCTGGAATGAAGAAACACATTGCAGAATACGTGGGTCGATGCTTAACTTGTTTAAAGGTTAAGGCTGAACATCAACGTCCTTCTGGGTTATTACAACAACCGGAGATTCCTATGTGGAAATGGGATCAGATCTCTATGGATTTTATCACTAAGCTACCCAGAACATCGCATAATCATGACTCTATATGGCTTATCGTTGATCGCCTTACTAAATCTGCGCATTTCATACCCATCCGAGAGGATTACTCCATGGATCGACTTGCTAAACTCTATGTTAAGGAGATTGTGTCTCGACATGGGGTACCAATCTCTATAATTTCGGATAGAGATAGTCGATTTACTTCACGATTTTGGCAAACTCTTCAGAATGCTCTGGGCACTCAAATCAATATGAGCACAGCTTATCATCCGCAAACTGACGGGCAAACCGAACGAACTAATCAAACACTGGAAGACATGCTGAGAAGCTGTGTGATTGATTTTGGTGGTAGCTGGGATGTTCATCTTCCACTTGTTGAATTCTCATATAACAACAGCTATCATACCAGTATTAAATGCGCTCCATTTGAAGCACTATATGGACGCAAGTGTAGATCACCTGTCTGTTGGTCAGAGGTAGGTGAAAATCGAATTATAGGCCCAGAACTTATTCAAGAAACAACTGATAAGATCGCACTGATTCAAGAACGAATTAAAGCTGCTCGCGATCGTCAAAAGAGTTATGCTGACAATCGGCGTAGACCCTTGGAATTTCAAATCGGTGATTTAGTAATGTTGAAAGTTTCACCATGGAAGGGCATCTTCAGGTTTGGGAAGAGAGGTAAACTTTCACCAAGATTTGTAGGACCATTCAAAATTCTTGAGCGAATCGGATCAGTGGCCTATAGACTTGAATTACCTCCTGAACTTGAATTACCTCCTGAACTTGGTAATGTTCACGATGTCTTCCATGTATCAAATTTGAAGAAATGTTTAGCTGATGAATCACTGATCGTACCTCTGAAAGAAATCCAAATTGATGAGAAACTTCAGTTCAGGGAAGAACCTGTTGAAGTAATGGATCGAGAAGTAAAGGTGCTGAAACGCGGTCGCATACCTACTGTCAAAATTCGATGGAACTCAAAACGTGGACCTGAATATACGTGGGAACGTGAAGATCGCGTGAAAGTTAAATACCCACAACTATTCTTATGATCAATTGTTATCGAGTAAGTCTTCACTAAATTTCGGGACGAAATTTTTCTAACAGGAGGAGACTGTGATAACTGTGTACGAAGAATTACGTCATCAAAGAAATGAGCACATGTGATCGTGTTTAAAATTCATGCGGAGTTGACAATCGAAATTATTGTGGGATGATAGTATGCGAGAAATGATGAACGTGGGCGAAAACTGCGTACAAAACGGAGTTACGGATGGTCCGGAATCGCAGAACGAAGTTTCTGTCGAAAAATGGAAAAAATTGGTCTTCGTGGTACGCGATGGAGGAGTTGAGGGTTCTTCGCGGTACGCGATGCTTGAAAATATCTGACATTTCTCCGGATTCCTCCGCGGTACGCGAAGCCTACTTTTTGTTTCCCCGCGGTACGCGACGGATGGGGATGTCGCCAACTTGCTTAAAAAGATCAGATTTCATCAATCATCATCATCTTCTTGTTGCTTCCAGTCGACGACACCACCACCACCTTCGAAAAATTCATCATCCAACACCTCAAATCTTTGTTTTAAAGTCTCTGGAACATTTATATCGCATCCGGGAACGTTAATACGAGTCCAGATCATCTTTTCATCCGCTGGAATCCGTCAGAATAGGTAATGGTTCATTTTAAACCTTCTAGTTTGATTTTTATTGATTAAATCTTGATTTTGAACGTAATGGGATAGTTAGGGTTGTTGATTATTGCCTAGATGATGGCTAGGATTGATTATAAATGATTAACTCGAACTGTTAACGGGTAAATCCTTGTTTTGAGCCGTTGTAATGCCCGGTTTGCATGAGATCATAACAATGGTTATAATGGTTTAAACCATTTGATTGTGACAATGTAGGTGATTAGTTTGATTAATCCTTGACATGCAACGTGAAAGTTGGGTGCTTTAAACTAATCACAATCATTAACATACTTATTGGAACGATTATCTGATGTTACTGATAACAGTCAGATTAGTATGTTAAACATGGTTATTAAACCTATTTTAATACTACATTATGATATTCCATGATATTTGGGTAATCAATAACAAGGATTGATCATTCCTAAGCCATTAACCTGTCTAGGAACTGCTTTAGCATTAGAATCAACAACATTAACTATTTGGTTAATCTGAGATTATACGGATTAATCAAGGGTGTCATCAACCTAGTATCGGGAACCTGAATCAGTATAGGTTCCTACATTATCATACACTGTATGATATGCTATTAAGACAGTCATTAGAAATCTTATATTGGTTTGATGACTATAAAGGCAATGTCTTTGACATTGGACGTTCAAGAAGATTTAATCAGTAAGTTAAAACATTAATAACATATCAATCATAACTAATGCAGAATCTCATCAATAGCACCAGTTGCGTGTGTTTCTACTATTTGAGACATCAAGTGAGTTTCGTACAACCCCTTTTCTCTTTCTTGTTTTATAAACATCGGGGTAACTCTGTAACTCATTTTCTGAACATATGATATGCATCACTGATATCTGTGTGATTTCATGTGACATTTTGTGTGATTTCATGGGATTTTGCCGTTAGTAACAACTATCACAGTATCAAAAGTCCTCATTCGTGAACTGTATCTAGTGAACCCATGTGCGGCCGAACATGAACCATTGATAGTACTATTGGCTGACAACCCATTTGCTGGGAGGATTGCATCTCCCCTGGTGTGAATGTTTGGTACCTGTTTCCTAACAACTTCTTAATGTTAGTGATAGACATTAAGATAATGAGGCATTAAGATATTTACCGACGGGTAGTATCTTCGTGAACAAACAACTGTCCGAAAGGAACTAGATACGGGTCCCATGGTTATCCAGAACTGAAATTTTTGTGAACATTACTTATCATATCATATTGTTCTAATTGAACTGTCGAACTCACCAGCTTTGTGCTGACGTTTTAAACTAAACATTTTTGTAGGACAACGGTGATGACTTGGTGAGGATGCACTTCACTTAGTAGAACTTTAATGTATCAGATTGTGTAATAAACTTAGCTGTTAAGTTGATGTTTTTGCGAAACCCTTGTAATATATTTATTTTAAGTTAACCTGTGTGCTGTGTTATCGGTTCAAGTAAGTCACCCCTCATCTCTGAGACATCACCACTATGCTTCCGCAACCTCTTCAGTGTGACATGTGACATCATCTCAGGTGACGAGAGGTGGGGGTGTGATGTCACACCCCGGGCTCTTGGCGACCCGGGCGCTGTGACCCGAATTGGTTTCATAGATATGTCTCGGTCAGAGTTTATTATTCTTTTTAATCAGCGGAAGCGTTGTTTCATTAATTCATAATTTTGTAAATAATTCACATGCATAGATGTGAAAACCATATGTTTCATAATTTCTAAATAATTCATACGCATGGGTATGAAAAAACCTTACTGTCACAATTTTTATAAAATAACTTTTCATAAATAACTTTTCAGGAATTTCACAAAATTTCATACGTATAAGTATGAATATCATCATTTCATATTATAATAAACCAGCTTTTCACAAACCCATATTATACATCATTTTATAATATCTGGTTTATACAAGATTTGGAGGCATAGCTCCAATAGCTCCATGGTCTTACTACAAGATCCTATTCAAGGCGTCATAGGCCAAGAATCTCTAATCTTGCCTTTCTTTTACATTTCATTATTATCTGAAAAGTTTTTAAAAATAAAACGTCAACATAATGTTGGTGAATACAAATAACAGACTCGATATGTAAGCATAGCTTGTTCGGTCCTTTAACCATAATTATTATTGGCAATACTATACATTTAGCAGGTTATTTCACTGATCGTTACAACCACTGCATACCCTGGTTTGTACTGTCACTGGTTAGGAACAACAGCGGAGTGCGTCTTACGTTTGTTCCCTCCAGCCCACAGCCCGTCACTGGTTAGGTTGCCTGCGGAGTGCGTCTTACGTATAACCTTCCAGCCCACGTTACCAGCCACGTATGGGAATTTCACCCATAGCGGATACGATTTGCAAATCATACGTATACTAATGGCCTAAATGCTGGTCTAATAGTATCCCTTTATGCGTCAAAGTTAAACATACATGCTCATAAAAATTCATTTATAAATTTAAAAACAAGTTAGATGTATTCACCTGAATTTTTGATTGGCTGGGTAACAGATTAGAACTTCGCAATAAAATTTTGGGCAGCGTTTCTGCTTAATCAATTTTATAATTATTCTGCATAGAAAATTTATTTATTTATTATTATTAATAATAATATTATTATTACGATTGTATTATTATTATTATTATTATATATATATATATATATATTTTACTACGATGATAGTAATAATTATTATTATATTATTATATTATTTTTATTACGATGATAATTAATATTACTATTGTTATTATTATTTTAAGTAAACTAAAATTTTTAATATATTCATAGGGTTGGATCTCAACTGTAACCCTATAAGTTAATATTTTAATAAAACTTTAAATTTATTAGTTTAACTAAAGATTAGATAATATACCTAAACGTACTGACTCCTTAATCTTGACCCTTTTATACTGATCAGCACCTCCTAGCCTCCAAATCTTCAAATTTGTTCTCAATTTGTGTGTATATATTTTTGTACGTATGCTTTCGAATGAAAGTGAAATTTTAAGTATTTATAGGCAATTAAAAACTTAACGACGAAGGAAATCGTAGGTATAGGTTTTCTACGTGTACGTTGTTAATTGATTCAAAATATGTTTGATGCTTCCACGCAACTTAAATTTTCAATTTCGACATGTGACTTTTGAATATTTTAATATTATTATTATTTTATTATTATAATTAATTTAGCTCAAATTTTGTTTTTCTCTTATAACTTTTAAAATATGATACTTTATAAAATTCTAAAAATACTGCTGGGATCAGCTCATTTTTCTCTACGTTTTGACCTAAGTTTCGTTAAAAACGGAGAAAGTTTAATTATAATATATTTTATTAATTTTGAGCGGTCCCCTATAACATTAACTGACCGGATAAGTGTGTCAAAACTTTTTAACAATTATTTTACTCGTTACTTATTAGTATGTAAGTGTCATATATGTGTATATGATAACTAAATATTTAAAATTATAATATTAAACAATATGTTTTATAAAAAATAAATATGCAGTTGTTACATTCTCCCCACCTTTGTTTTAATCTCGTCCTCGAGATTATTGGAATAGGTGTGGATATTTCTTTCTCATTTCAGATTCCAGTTCCCATGTGTATTCAGGACCACGTCTGGAATCCTACTTAACCTTAACTAACACCAACTTTTTACGCTTGAGTTTCTTTTCTCGACGGTCTTCGATTTGAAGTGGTTGCTCCATAAATTTTAATTTTTCATTTACTTCAACGTCTTGAAGAGGCATTAACAAAGATTCATCGGCCAAACATTTTCGGAGATTAGAAACGTGAAACACATCATGTACTCCGGCCATTTCTACCGGTAGTTCAAGTTTATAGGCCACCGGTCCGATTCTTTTGAGAATTTTAAATGGTCCGACATAACGTGGACTTAACTTTCCCTTTTTGCCGAATCATACTACTCCTTTCCATGGTGAAACTTTGAGTAGCACTTTATCATCAACATTGAATTCTAATGGCTTTCTTCTTCGATCTGCATAGCTCTTTTGTCGATCTCTAGCCGCCTTCAATCTTTCTCTAATTTGAAAGACTTTGTCAGTTGTTTCTTGCACGATTTCTGGACCAGACAACTGATTTTCACCAATTTCAGACCAACATACCGGTGTTCGACATTTTCTACCGTAGAGAGCTTCAAACGGTGTAGTCTGAATACTTGAGTGATAACTATTATTGTAAGAGAATTCCATTAGAGGTAAGTGGTCATCCCAGCTTCCTCCAAATTCTATCACACAAGCTCGAAGCATGTCTTCCAATGTTTGGATTGTTCTTTCGCTCTGCCCATCAGTTTGTGGATGATAAGCAGTGCTGAAATTCAAACGTGTTCCGAGAGCTTTTTGAAAACTTTGCCAGAATCGAGATGTAAAACGGCTATCCCTATCTGACACAATGGATAATGGCACACCGTGTAATGATACAATCTCATTTACATATAACTGTGCTAGCCTATCCATTGAGTAAGTTTCTTTCATTGCTAAGAAATGAGCAGACTTGGTCAGTCTATCAACAATAACCCAAATAGTATCATTTCCACGACTTGTTCGAGGAAGTTTGGTTATAAAATCCATAGTTATCATTTCCCATTTCCAAACAGGCAGTTCCAGTTGTTGCAACATACCAGAAGGTTTCTGGTGTTCAGCTTTAACTTGTGAACAAGTTAAACATCTTGCAACATATGCGGCAATATCTTTCTTCATGCCAATCCACCAATAGTTCTCTTTCAGATTCTTATACATTTTATCGCCTCCTGGGTGCATCATGTATTTAGATTTATGTGCTTCTTCCAATATTCTTTCTCTTAAGCCGCCAGTGACTGGCACCCAGATTCTTGTGTTCATTCGAAGAATTTCATCATCTCCTTCGACCAGTTGTTCAGTCATGCCCTTCATTCCTTCTTTTTCCTTGTTTTCATCCTCTTTGGCTTGTTTTTGTGCTTCTTTAATTTGATTAAGCAAATCGACTTGAAGTTCTAGCCGTAAAGCACGTACTTTTCTCGGTTTCTCTACCTCCTTTCGACTTAAGGCATCGGCAACCACATTTGCCTTTCCTTCATGATAGATAATTTCACAGTCATAATCATTCAAAGTTTCCATCCATCTTCGTTGTCGCATATTCAGTTCCTTCTGATCAAATATATACTTTAAACTCTTGTGATCAGTATAAACTGTGAAATGAACTCCGTACAGATAGTGTCTCCATAACTTTAATGCAAAGATTATGGCGCCTAATTCCAGATCATGAGTTGCGTAATTTTTCTCATGCGTCTTCAGTTGACGTGATGCATAAGCAATCACCTTGTTTCTTTGCATCAATACACATCCTAATCCTGTGTGAGAAGCATCACAATAGACAACAAAGTCTTCAACACCTTCAGGTAATGCTAGGATTGGAGCGTGAGTCAACTTATCTTTAAGAATTTGAAATGCTTCAATTTGCTTAGTACCCCACTCAAATTTTACAGATTTTCGAGTCAATGAGGTGAGAGGAACGGCTATTCGGGAGAAATTCTGAATAAATCGTCGATAATAACCCGCCAAGCCTAAGAAACTACGCACCTCCGTTGGTGACTTGGGGTTCTCCCATTTGGTAATAGCCTCTATCTTAGACGGATCCACTTGAATACCTTGAGCATTAATAACATGCCCTAGAAATTGTACTTCAGTGAGCCAGAACTCACATTTGGAGAATTTAGCATACAATTTCTCTTGTCTTAGTAATTCAAGTAGAGTTCTAAGATGTATAGCATGATCTTCGGGTGTTTTTGAATAAATAAGAATATCATCAATGAACACAATGATGAATTTGTCCAGATAAGGTTTGCATATCCGGTTCATCATATCCATAAAGGCAGCTGGAGCATTTGTAAGTCCAAAAGGCATAACAGTGAACTCATAATGCCCATACCTTGTACGGAAAGCAGTTTTAGGAATATCTTCTTCCTGGACTTTCAGTTGATGATATCCTGATCGAAGATCAATTTTAGAAAAATGACAAGCTCCTTGAAGTTGATCGAATAAATCATCAATTCGTGGAAGTGGATACTTGTTCTTAATTGTTACCTTATTTAGCTCCCTATAATCAATGCACATTCGCATCGACCCATCTTTCTTCTTGACGAATAAGATTGGAGCTCCCCAAGGTGATGAGCTGGGTCGGATAAAACCTTTTTCCAATAGCTCGTCTAATTGTTTCTTGAGCTCTTTCATCTCCGTCGGTGCCAATCTATAAGGAGATTTAGCAATTGGGGCAGTACCTGGTACCAGATTTATATTGAATTCTACTTCACGTTCTGGTGGTAAACCAGGCAATTCATCTGGAAACACGTCGGGAAATTCAGCTACAACAGGTACATCTTTCAGTTTCTTCTTTTCTTGATCCTTAGTTGTGACTGAGACTAGGTAAGCTAAACAACCTTTGTTTAGAGATTTTGTAGCATTGATCATTGAAATGATTCCAACATTATTCGTTGGCTTATCACCTTTGATGATCAATTTCCCTCCCGTTGGAATACGAACTTCAATGGATTTAGTGTCGCATAAGATACAGGCTTGGTTTGTAGCTAACCAATCCATTCCAATTACCGCATCAAAACCGGCCAATTTCATTGGTAAGAATTTCACAGGTATGTTGTGCTTAAATAGTGTGATCTTACCATTTATTAATACTTCATCTATTTTGACTACATCACCATTTGCGGTTTCTACCTGATAAGGCTTCTCTAATTTCACTAGTGGTTCATTTAGAAGCTTACAAAATTCATAATCAATAAAACATTGATTTGCTCCCGAATCAAACAAAACCTTAGCATAAACATTATTGATAAGAAACGTACCGGTAATGACATCCGGCATGTCCACAGCTTCTTTTGAATTAAGAACAAAAGCTCGAGTTGTCTTCTTTGCATTTGTATCAGCTTTTGCTCCTGAACCACCAGTCCCGCTAGTTCCGCTCACTTTATTCAATTTAGGACACTCATTTCGGTAGTGTCCCGGTTCGTTGCAGTTAAAGCACGTCACCATCACCTTCCTTCTACATTCTTCCAAAGAATGTCCCGTCATTTTACAGTGGCTACAATACTTTGCCCTATTACACTTTCCCAGATGCTTTTTCCCACACGTTTTACATCGCGGGAATGTACCACTGCCTCCTTTTTTCTTCACAAATTTTCCTACAGGTCTTTTTGAACTTTGATCAACCTTTTGGATTGCCTCTTGGCTTTTCTTTTCCTCTTGGGTTCTTACCATTCCATCCGTAAGCAACCCTGCCAGTTCAACAGCTGAATCAATGGTCTGAGGCATAGCAGCCTTAACCATGTCACGTATTTCGCTTGCCAGTCCCCATATGTAACGACTGATAAGGTTTGATTCCGGTGTCACAAGATGTGGCACCAATCGAGCATACTCAAAGTACTTGGAAGTGTACTCACGATGCCCAGCACCGACCATGCGGTGATTCAGGAATTTTCTCTCGATTTGTTCCTTCTCATTCATTGGGCAAAACTTTCGGGTTACGAGATCCCAAAAACTTTCCCAAGTCATAGCACACGCATTGGTTCTGCCTTTAGTTTGAATAATGGAGTTCCACCACTCTAACGCTCCATCTTTAAAAGAATTTGAAGCATAAAGAACCATATCTTCTTCAGCACATTTGCTAATTGCAAGTACCGCTTCAATCTTTTCGAGCCATCGTAATGCTACCACAGCTCCTTCCGTTCCAGCGAACTCGGGAGGTTTACAAGATTGGAATGTCTTATATGAACATCCCTCAGTTTTGAAACGTTTCAAACTAGAAACTTCTATATTTTCATTGTTCGAACCAGACACCTCTTTTGCTTTTGTCACTGTGTTCTCTGGATTCGAATTTTCATTATTTTTCATAGCTGCAATAATCGTTGGAATTGCGTCCTTAATTTCCTTTGCTATTATTTCCTTGAGTTCAGCCTTTTGAATCACAGGTTCATTAGCATCCGTGTGCGTTCTCTTTCGCCCACGAGTATTTGCAGACGGTCCGCCAGAATTTTGGTTTCGAGACATTGTCTACAAAATATGATATTTGACAATGTCTTAAAAATAATTCATCGTAATTTAGCTTGTAAGCTATCATCAGAATTCATCATGTTATTTCAATCATTGTTAGTATTTCAAGTATACTATTCTACATATTCCTTTGATAGGCACTTATCTTAATTCGGTTAAAACTTAGATACTATCATTAGTACCTATTTCGCTAAAACCAGGAGCTCTGATACCAACCTGTCACACCCCGGGCTCTTGGCGACCCGGGCGCTGTGACCCGAATTGGTTTCATAGATATGTCTCGGTCAGAGTTTATTATTCTTTTTAATCAGCGGAAGCGTTGTTTCATTAATTCATAATTTTGTAAATAATTCACATGCATAGATGTGAAAACCATATGTTTCATAATTTCTAAATAATTCATACGCATGGGTATGAAAAAACCTTACTGTCACAATTTTTATAAAATAACTTTTCATAAATAACTTTTCAGGAATTTCACAAAATTTCATACGTATAAGTATGAATATCATCATTTCATATTATAATAAACCAGCTTTTCACAAACCCATATTATACATCATTTTATAATATCTGGTTTATACAAGATTTGGAGGCATAGCTCCAATAGCTCCATGGTCTTACTACAAGATCCTATTCAAGGCGTCATAGGCCAAGAATCTCTAATCTTGCCTTTCTTTTACATTTCATTATTATCTGAAAAGTTTTTAAAAATAAAACGTCAACATAATGTTGGTGAATACAAATAACAGACTCGATATGTAAGCATAGCTTGTTCGGTCCTTTAACCATAATTATTATTGGCAATACTATACATTTAGCAGGTTATTTCACTGATCGTTACAACCACTGCATACCCTGGTTTGTACTGTCACTGGTTAGGAACAACAGCGGAGTGCGTCTTACGTTTGTTCCCTCCAGCCCACAGCCCGTCACTGGTTAGGTTGCCTGCGGAGTGCGTCTTACGTATAACCTTCCAGCCCACGTTACCAGCCACGTATGGGAATTTCACCCATAGCGGATACGATTTGCAAATCATACGTATACTAATGGCCTAAATGCTGGTCTAATAGTATCCCTTTATGCGTCAAAGTTAAACATACATGCTCATAAAAATTCATTTATAAATTTAAAAACAAGTTAGATGTATTCACCTGAATTTTTGATTGGCTGGGTAACAGATTAGAACTTCGCAATAAAATTTTGGGCAGCGTTTCTGCTTAATCAATTTTATAATTATTCTGCATAGAAAATTTATTTATTTATTATTATTAATAATAATATTATTATTACGATTGTATTATTATTATTATTATTATATATATATATATATATTTTACTACGATGATAGTAATAATTATTATTATATTATTATATTATTTTTATTACGATGATAATTAATATTACTATTGTTATTATTATTTTAAGTAAACTAAAATTTTTAATATATTCATAGGGTTGGATCTCAACTGTAACCCTATAAGTTAATATTTTAATAAAACTTTAAATTTATTAGTTTAACTAAAGATTAGATAATATACCTAAACGTACTGACTCCTTAATCTTGACCCTTTTATACTGATCAGCACCTCCTAGCCTCCAAATCTTCAAATTTGTTCTCAATTTGTGTGTATATATTTTTGTACGTATGCTTTCGAATGAAAGTGAAATTTTAAGTATTTATAGGCAATTAAAAACTTAACGACGAAGGAAATCGTAGGTATAGGTTTTCTACGTGTACGTTGTTAATTGATTCAAAATATGTTTGATGCTTCCACGAAACTTAAATTTTCAATTTCGACATGTGACTTTTGAATATTTTAATATTATTATTATTTTATTATTATAATTAATTTAGCTCAAATTTTGTTTTTCTCTTATAACTTTTAAAATATGATACTTTATAAAATTCTAAAAATACTGCTGGGATCAGCTCATTTTTCTCTACGTTTTGACCTAAGTTTCGTTAAAAACGGAGAAAGTTTAATTATAATATATTTTATTAATTTTGAGCGGTCCCCTATAACATTAACTGACCGGATAAGTGTGTCAAAACTTTTTAACAATTATTTTACTCGTTACTTATTAGTATGTAAGTGTCATATATGTGTATATGATAACTAAATATTTAAAATTATAATATTAAACAATATGTTTTATAAAAAATAAATATGCAGTTGTTACATGTGACATTCATCTTTTATTGCTTTAATTCCTAAGTGTAAAGATGCAGTTTCATTGGATGAATTTCGTCCTATAAGTCTAGTGGGGATTGTCACACCCCCACCTCTCGTCACCTGAGATGATGTCACAAGTCTCATTTTATCGGTTGCGGAAGCATAGTGGTGATGTCTCAGAGATGAGGTGTGACTTACTTGAACCGATATCAAAGCACACAGATTCACTTAGAATAAATATAGTACAAAGGTTTCGTCAATACAATAATATAACAACTTAGTTTATTACACAATATGTTACATTAGGGTTCAACTATGTGAAGTGCATCCTCACCGTGGCATCACTGTTGTCCTGCAAAAATGTTAAGTTGGAAACGTCAGCACAAAGCTGGTGAGTTCGACAGTTCAATTTAAAACAATATGATATGATAAGTATGTTCTCAAAATGCTCAGTTCATGATAACCATGGGACCCGTATCTAGTTCCTTTCGGACAGTTGTTCGTTCACGAAGATACTACCCGTCGGTAAATATCTTAATGCCTCATTATCTTAATGTCTATCACAAACATTAAGAAGTTGTAATGGAAACAGGTACCAAACATTCACACCAGGGGAGATGCAATCCTCCCAGCAAATGGGTTGTCAGCCAATAATACTATCAATGGTTCCTGTTCGGCCCCACATGGGTTCACTAGATACAGTTCACGAATGAGGACTTTTGATACTGTGATAGTTGTTACTAACGGCAAAATCCCATGAAATCACACAAAAGTCACATGAAATCACACAGATATCAATGATGCATATCATATGTTCAGAAAATGAGTTATAGAGTACCCCGATGTTTATAAAACATTAAAAAGAAAAGGGGTTGTACGAAACTCACCTGATAATTCAATAGTAGCAGAATACAACACAAACTGATGATATTATGATGATTCTGCATTTAGTTTATGTTGGATAAGTTATTTATGTTTTAACTTGCTGATTAAATCCTTTTGAACGTCCAATGTCAAAGACATTGCCTTAACAGTCATCAACCCGATGTTTAGTATTTAATTACATATTTTAGTGTAATATCATACAATGTATGATAATGTAGGAACCTATACTGATTCAGATTCCTAATACTAAGTTGATGACTCACTTGATTAATCAGTATAATCTCAGATTAACCAAATAGTTATTGTTGTTGATTATAATTGCTAGGATAGTCTCTAGACAGTTTAATGGCTTAGTAATGATTAATCCTTGTTATTGATTACCCAAATATCATGGAATATCAAAATGTAATATTAAAGTAGGTTTAATAACCATGTTTAACATACTGATCTGACTATTATCAGAAACGTCAGATAATCGTTCCAGTGAGTATGTTAATGATTGTGATTAGTTTAAAACACTCAACTTTCACGTTGCATGTCAAAGATTAATCAAACTAATCACATACATAGTCACAAACAAATGGTTTAAACCATTATAACCATTGTTATGATTCCATGCAAACCGGACATTACAACGGCTCAAAACAAGGATTTACCCATTAACAGTTCGAGTTTGTCACTCAAAATCAATCCTAGCCATCATCTACGCAATAATCAACAACCCTAACTATATCATTACGTTCAAAACTAAGATTTAATCATTCATAACCAAACTAGAAGGTTTAAAATGAACCATTACCTATTCTGGCGGTTTCCAACGGATAAAATGATGATCAGAACTTGTTTTAACGTCTCTGGATGCGATCTAAACGTCCCAGAGGCTTCGAAACAGAGATTTTGTGAGTTGAATGAAGATTTTTCGTGGATTGGTGCTGGTATCGTCGACTGGAAGCTAGAAAATGATAATGATGGTGAAAAGTTGATATTTTATCCACTTGCTCGACAAATCCCACCCAGGCGTATCGCCTGGCGACGTGCACCCATACAAGGCGTACCGCGCGGCAATAAGGTACCAGATATTTTCATTCGAACCCGCGCGCATCGCCTAGGGTCTTCACTCGACCTTAGGCGTACGCCTAAGAGCAATTTCGCCCGTTTTTCGACGTAAACTTCATTTCGCGATTCCGGACAATCCGTAACTCCGTTTCGCGCACCGTTTTCGCCCACATTCATCATTTTCCACGTACTATCATCCCGTAATAGTTTCGGCTGCCAATTCAACGTGGATTTTAAACACAATCAATTGTGCTTGATACGCTGCTGACGTAATTCTTCATACCTGGTTATCACAGTCTCCTCCTGTTAGAAAAATTTCGTCCCGAAATTTAGGGAAGACATATCGGATAACAATTTATCATGAGAATAAATGTGGGTATTTCAGTTTCATCTGATCTTCGCGTTCCCACGTATATTCTGGTCCACGCTGTGATTTCCACCGAATTTTGACAATAGGTATGCGACTACGTTTCAATACCTTCACCTCTCGATCCATCACTTCCACTGGTTCTTCTCTGAATTGAAGTTTCTCATCAATTTGTATTTCTTTCAGAGGTACGATCAAAGATTCATCGATTAAGCACTTCTTCAGATTTGATACATGAAAAACATCATGAATGTTGCCGAGTTCAGGAGGTAATTCAAGTCTGTAGGCCACTGATCCAATTCGCTCCAGAATTTTGAATGGTCCTACAAATCTTGGTGAAGTTTACCTCTCTTTCCAAATCTGAAAATGCCCTTCCATGGTGAAACCTTCAACATCACTAGATCCCCAATTTGAAATTCTAAAGGTCTACGACGATTATCAGCATAACTCTTTTGTCGATCGCATGCAGCTTTAATTCGTTCTTGAATAAGTGCGATCTTATCAGTTGTTTCTTGAATAAGCTCTGGGCCTATGATTCGATTTTCACCTACCTCCGACCAACAGACAGGTGATCTACATTTGCGTCCATAGAGTGCTTCAAATGGTGCGCATTGAATACTGGTATGATAGCTGTTGTTATATGAGAATTCAACAAGTGGAAGATGAACATCCCAGCTACCACCAAAATCAATCACACAGCTTCTGAGCATATCTTCCAACGTTTGATTTGTTCGTTCGGTTTGCCCGTCAGTTTGTGGATGATAAGCTGTGCTCATATTGATTTGAGTGCCCAAAGCATTCTGAAGAGTTTGCCAAAATCGGGATGTGAATCGACTATCTCTGTCAGAAATAATAGAGATTGGTACTCCATGACGAGATACAATCTCGTTAATATAGAGTTTAGCAAGTCGATCCATAGAGTAATCTTCTCGGATGGGAATGAAATGCGCCGATTTAGTAAGGCGATCAACGATAACCCATATAGAGTCATGATTATGCGATGTTCTGGGTAGTTTAGTGATAAAATCCATAGAGATCTGATCCCATTTCCACATGGGAATCTCCGGTTGTTGTAATAACCCAGAAGGACGTTGATGTTCTGCCTTAACCTTTAAACACGTTAAACATCGACCCACGTATTCTGCTATGTGTTTCTTCATTCCAGGCCACCAGTAAAAGTCTTTAAGATCTTTATACATTTTGTCAGCACCTGGATGAATAGAATACCTGGATTTGTGCGCCTCATCCAAGATGATTGTTCTTGAGTTACCGAAATAAGGAACCCAAATTCGGTTCTTGAAATACAACACTTCATCATTTTTGATATCGAGTTTCTTGTCTAATCCCCTCAATCCCTCAGCAGAATAGTTTGTTGCTTGTAAAGCTTGTTGCTGAGCTTCTTTAATCTGAGAAATTAGACTGGTTTGAACAGTCATTCCTAACGCTTTTACACGTAAAGGTTTGACTCGTTCCTTGCGACTCAAGGCATCGGCTACGACATTCGCTTTCCCTGGATGATAACGAATTTCACAGTCATAGTCGTTCAACAGTTCCACCCACCGCCTTTGTCGCATATTAAGCATCTTCTGATCTAAAATGTGTTGAAGACTTTTGTGATCAGTGTATATAGTACACTTAGTACCATACAAATAGTGTCTCCAAATCTTGAGTGCAAACACCACTGCACCAAGTTCTAGATCATGAGTGGTATAGTTCTTCTCGTGTACTTTCAACTGTCGAGATGCGTAAGCAATCACTTTAGCGTTCTGCATTAGAACACACCCCAGACCTTGGCGAGAAGCATCACAGTATACTGTGAAATTATCGATGCCTTCCGGTAATGCCAAGATAGGTGCATTGCAGAGTTTGTGTTTCAACAGTTGGAACGCCTCCTCCTGTTGAGAACCCCATATAAATGGTTGGTTTTTCTGCGTCAATATAGTTAGTGGCAGGGCTATCTTTGAAAAGTTCTTGATGAATCGACGGTAATAACCTGCTAGCCCTAAGAATTGACGTATTTCAGTTGGGGTTCGCGGTGTTTCCCATTGTTCTACAGCTTTAATCTTACTGGGATCCACCTGAATGCCATCTTGATTCACTACGTGTCCAAGAAATTGCACTTCCCGCAACCAAAACTCACACTTGGAGAACTTGGCATATAATTTTTCGCGTGCCAACAGTTCTAAGATCAATTTCAAGTTTTGAGCATGTTCTTGTTGGCTTCGAGAATAAATAAGAATGTCATCAATAAATACAATCACAAACTTATCCAAGTAAGGCCTACATACCCGATTCATCAGATCCATAAAAACTGCAGGTGCATTTGTTAAGCCAAACGGCATTACTAGAAATTCATAATGCCCGTATCGAGTTCGGAATGCAGTTTTAGGAACATCATCTTCATGCACTCGTAACTGATGATATCCGGATCTCAAATCAATCTTTGAAAAGTAGGTAACGCCTTGAAGTTGATCGAACAAATCATCTATACGTGGCAATGGATAACGGTTTTTGATTGTTAATTTATTGAGCTCCCGGTAGTCAATACACATCCTGAATGATCCATCCTTCTTTTTCACAAAAAGGACTGGTGCTCCCCAGGGTGAGAAACTAGGTCTAATAAAACCCTTGTCTAACAGTTCCTGCAGTTGACCTGAAAGCTCTTGCATCTCTGAGGGTGCTAAACGATAAGGAGCTTTAGCCACAGGTGCTGCACCTGGAATCAGATCAATTCGAAATTCAACTTGCCTCACTGGGGGTAATCCTGATATATCGTCAGGAAAGACTTCAGGAAAATCTTTGACTACTGGAATATCTTCGATATGCTTTTGTGAAGAGCTGTTATTGATCACATAAGCTAGAAAGGCCGGACACCCTTTCCGTAAGCATTTCTGAGTTTGCATACATGAAATGATACCCAGTTTTCTACCAGCTTGTTCACCTTGAACTATCAGTGTATTACCCTCAGGTAACGGAATACGGATCATCTTAGTTTGACATATTACTTCAGCTTGGTTAATGGAAAGCCAGTCCATGCCGACAACGACATCAAAACTCCCAAGCTCAATAGGAAGTAATTCAATATTGAAAAGATGATCATTCAGATTCAAGGAACATCCTTGAATGACACTGTTAGTTTTGATTAACTTGCCATTAGCAAGTTCAATAACGTAAGGAGTTTCTAATTCTACCGCAGGCAATGACAGTAAGGATGCAAATTCAGGAGAGATAAAACTCTTATCTGCCCCCGTATCAAAGAGAACTGATGCATATAAGTTATTGAGTAAGAACGTACCAGTAACAATGTTAGCATCGTGTCTCGCCTCGGTAGCACCAATCTGGAAAGCTCTACCTCTAGCTTCATTCCCGGATTGGTGTTGTTATTGTTTGGACAGTTTCTAATCAAGTGGTCAGGACTCCCACACTTGTAACACGACCTGTTTGTTTGAGTGGTTTGTTGTGGTGCTTGATTTGGTTGGCGAGCAGGTAAATTACAATACTTGGTGTAGTGCCCAACTCTATTACAGTTGGTACAAGTAGGACACTGTCCCGTATGATGAAATGAACACCGAGTACATTTAGGTGCTTGCCCAACATAGTTTCTCCTCTCAGGAGTAACAGCAGCATAGTTTTTCACAGTTTGTTTGCTCTGGTTGATCTCAGCCGGAGCTCTCGCCTTAGCTTTGCCAAACCACTTTCGTTTGGTACCTTTAGAAACAGTTGAGGTACCGACATCACTACGGCTCACGGCCGTCTGAGTTTTTGTTACCAACATACCACTCCTTACCGCCTCATCGGTAAGCTTAGTGGTCAATAGAATTGCACGTTTGAGGGTTGGGGGTTCTGCTGCAGTTACCATTCCCCGAATCTGGGGAACCAAACCCTTAATATACTTCTCGATTAATGCAGCTTCAGTAGGAAACATATCGGGAAGTAAACATGTGAGTTCATGAAAACGATGAGTATACGCTAAACAGTCAGCTCCAATCATCGAGTGATTCCAGAATTCCTCCTGGAGCTTTTGTATTTCGGTGAGTGGGCAGTACTCTGATCTAATCAGAGTTTTAAACTCATTCCAGCCCATTGAGTCGACTGTAGCTGAGCCCAACGTTTTTGCCTGGGTATTCCACCAGGTTAAAGCTGATTCTTTGAAAGAACAGGCAGCATAAGACACTTTATGCTCCTCTAGACACTGGCTGATTTTCAGTTTCGTTTCCATTTCCTCGATCCACCTTAGCAATCCGGCCGCTCCCTCTTTACCAGTGAAAGTAGGAGGGTTACAGGAAGCGAAATACTTATAAGTGCATCCCTGTCGTGGTGGATCAGGAACAGTTGTAGTTGTACCAGTGGTATGATGAGTTTCAGCATGACCACCGGTAGCATTGTGTTCTGTGTGAGTATGATCCCCACCAGAACCCGAAGCGATATGAGGTTGATGTGGTATCAAAACACCACAAGCCGATAGCTGTTCACGCACAATCCGTGCTATCATTGCTTCGTTTGATTCAGATCCGCCTGCACTAGCAGGTGGAACAGGGTTTGCTCCCGGGTTCACAGGTGGACCAGTACTTGTTTCCAGATTAACTTGCGGATCTGGATTTGATTCAGTATTTACTGGTGGAACTTGATTTGACTCCAGGTTAGTAATGTTCTTCATAGATCTCTTGGTCGGTCGACCTCGTTTCGGAGCCATTTTTCTGCTCACATGCAGACAACTCAGATCAGTTCAAGAACATTAGATATATATAACCCGTTAAATCACATAAATTCAATCATGTTCAGTTATACTGAAACTTTATGAAATTGAAAATGTGATTATAATAAATACAGTATAACTACCTGGCACAGTCCAGATAGATGATCAATACACAGTGATCATACAAATGTTTGTAGTTATACTTAGTCCTAATAACTCAAAACATGTCAAAATATTTCACAACTCACATCATTGTGACATCAATACGTTAATATTTACATGCTTTTGATATAGGATCACTTAGTACTTGAAACGTTGCCACACAGGACTTTGAAATGTTGTCACACAGACAATTAAAATGTTGCCACACAGGACTTTGTTATGTTGCCACACAGGACTTTGTTATGTTGCCACACAGGACTTTGTTATGTTGCCACACAGGACTTTGTTATGTTGCCACACAGGACTTTGTTATGTTGCCACACAGGACTTTGTTATGTTGCCACACAGGACTTTGTTATGTTGCCACACAGGACTTTGTTATGTTGCCACACAGGACTTTGTTATGTTGCCACACAGGACTTTGTTATGTTGCCACACAGGACTTTGTTATGTTACCTACACATGCAACACAATAGATACTAACAAATGTACGTAAACCACCATTTCATTACACTAAATCAACTTTGATACACCCAAAAAGTTTTGTACATTAACTACCAACACACCCAACATCAAAACCAACTAAAGGGAGATCTATTTCACAACCAAAAATTTCCCTATGCATCATACACTAGCAACCTATCCGTCAGTACATATGATAACCCAAAAGAGAACCGCCCCATCATACTTATCGTAGAAAATACGATAAACAAGAAAACAACATGGCTACAGCTGCCATAAACACTCCCACCACTAACATCCTGGTCTCAAAACTCGCCATCCCAAGCCAAACCAAAAACTCTCGAACTCGCACTACTCCTGCCCTCATCACCTCCACCTGCTGCCAGAACGCAGCAACTATCCTCTGCCTCAAAGTCCTACTAAAGCGCTCCTCAACGGTAGTCCTCCAAGCCTGGTTGTCAATACCCATGAGACTCACCTGCTCCATCAGAGTCAGATGTGAAGTGAGGATCTCCAATATAATGTTACGAGTATCCTCAAGGAGCGTATGGTGCTGATGTACCTCCTGCCTCAGACCCTGCAAGTCCTGAGCGACTTGCTGCACCTGACCCCTCAGCTCCGCTTGGCGAGAGGATTCTCCCACCTCATGAACGGTCGGAGGCTCATCCCGCTGAGCCATCTGATGTCTGGGAGGTAATCCTGTCCTCCTAAGTCCATCCCATGCTGGGGCTCTCGGTGGAGATGGCATAGGTGCTGGTTCATGTGCTGGTGCTGGTGGTGGCGGCGTAACTGGTCTAGGAGCTGACGGTGTACGTGGTGCTGCAGGTGTCGCCTGTGAAGCTACCGACAAAGCCTCGTCAGGATCTGAGTCTGCTCCCGAACTGTCACTCGGAGTATCATCCAACACCACATAGGGGAATCTCTGATAAATATACCTCTCACCCTGATCATCCATTGCTGTACAATCAAAATCTTTAATCAGTATCATGAAGTAAATATCAAACAACAATATTCAACATGTACATGATATGATGCTTCTCCCTATCTTAACGCAACTATTCGTTTACTGTTATTAGTGTTCTGCTTGAATTAAATCAAATTAGAATGCACACGTGCTGCGGATTTCAGTTATGCTGGCCACTCATAACTGAGATCCGTACCACCTGATTATCCTAACTTAATTCAAAACAAGTTTTGTTCGTTATTAATGTGTCGGTGCTCTCTGTGTCACTATACGAGCCTATGGTTATAGTCTAGGTCTCTAAGTCCACCTAAATTCTATAACCTGTGGCTCTGATACCACCCTGTCACACCCCCACCTCTCGTCACCTGAGATGATGTCACAAGTCTCATTTTATCGGTTGCGGAAGCATAGTGGTGATGTCTCAGAGATGAGGTGTGACTTACTTGAACCAATATCAAAGCACACAGATTCACTTAGAATAAATATAGTACAAAGGTTTCGTCAATACAATAATATAACAACTTAGTTTATTACACAATATGTTACATTAGGGTTCAACTATGTGAAGTGCATCCTCACCGTGGCATCACTGTTGTCCTGCAAAAATGTTAAGTTGGAAACGTCAGCACAAAGCTGGTGAGTTCGACAGTTCAATTTAAAACAATATGATATGATAAGTATGTTCTCAAAATGCTCAGTTCATGATAACCATGGGACCCGTATCTAGTTCCTTTCGGACAGTTGTTCGTTCACGAAGATACTACCCGTCGGTAAATATCTTAATGCCTCATTATCTTAATGTCTATCACAAACATTAAGAAGTTGTAATGGAAACAGGTACCAAACATTCACACCAGGGGAGATGCAATCCTCCCAGCAAATGGGTTGTCAGCCAATAGTACTATCAATGGTTCCTGTTCGGCCCCACATGGGTTCACTAGATACAGTTCACGAATGAGGACTTTTGATACTGTGATAGTTGTTACTAACGGCAAAATCCCATGAAATCACACAAAAGTCACATGAAATCACACAGATATCAGTGATGCATATCATATGTTCAGAAAATGAGTTATAGAGTACCCCGATGTTTATAAAACATTAAAAAGAAAAGGGGTTGTACGAAACTCACCTGATAATTCAATAGTAGCAGAATACAACACAAACTGATGATATTATGATGATTCTGCATTTAGTTTATGTTGGATAAGTTATTTATGTTTTAACTTGCTGATTAAATCCTTTTGAACGTCCAATGTCAAAGACATTGCCTTAACAGTCATCAACCCGATGTTTAGTATTTAATTACATATTTTAGTGTAATATCATACAATGTATGATAATGTAGGAACCTATACTGATTCAGATTCCTAATACTAAGTTGATGACTCACTTGATTAATCAGTATAATCTCAGATTAACCAAATAGTTATTGTTGTTGATTATAATTGCTAGGATAGTCTCTAGACAGTTTAATGGCTTAGTAATGATTAATCCTTGTTATTGATTACCCAAATATCATGGAATATCAAAATGTAATATTAAAGTAGGTTTAATAACCATGTTTAACATACTGATCTGACTATTATCAGAAACGTCAGATAATCGTTCCAGTGAGTATGTTAATGATTGTGATTAGTTTAAAACACTCAACTTTCACGTTGCATGTCAAAGATTAATCAAACTAATCACATACATAGTCACAAACAAATGGTTTAAACCATTATAACCATTGTTATGATTCCATGCAAACCGGACATTACAACGGCTCAAAACAAGGATTTACCCATTAACAGTTCGAGTTTGTCACTCAAAATCAATCCTAGCCATCATCTACGCAATAATCAACAACCCTAACTATATCATTACGTTCAAAACTAAGATTTAATCATTCATAACCAAACTAGAAGGTTTAAAATGAACCATTACCTATTCTGGCGGTTTCCAACGGATAAAATGATGATCAGAACTTGTTTTAACGTCTCTGGATGCGATCTAAACGTCCCAGAGGCTTCGAAACAGAGATTTTGTGAGTTGAATGAAGATTTTTCGTGGATTGGTGCTGGTATCGTCGACTGGAAGCTAGAAAATGATAATGATGGTGAAAAGTTGATATTTTATCCACTTGCTCGACAAATCCCACCCAGGCGTATCGCCTGGCGACGTGCACCCATACAAGGCGTACCGCGCGGCAATAAGGTACCAGATATTTTCATTCGAACCCGCGCGCATCGCCTAGGGTCTTCACTCGACCTTAGGCGTACCGCCTAAGAGCAATTTCGCCCGTTTTTCGACGTAAACTTCATTTCGCGATTCCGGACAATCCGTAACTCCGTTTCGCCCACATTCATCATTTTCCACGTACTATCATCCCGTAATAGTTTCGGCTGCCAATTCAACGTGGATTTTAAACACAATCAATTGTGCTTGATACGCTGCTGACGTAATTCTTCATACCTGGTTATTACAGGGATTATTACAAAGGTGGTGTCAAAAATTCTAGCTAAAAGGTTGAAAGATGTGCTGCCATCTGTAATTTCGGTTACTCAATCAGCCTTTTTGAAAGGAAGGTCTATTGTGGATGGTCCTTTAATGGTGAATGAAATAGTCTCTTGGTGGAAAAAAAAGAAGCGGGGATTGCTTTTTAAAATTGATTTTGAAAAGGCGTATGATCATCTTAATTGGCAATTCCTGGATGTTGTGATGGAACATATGGATTTTCCTTTGAAGTGGAGATCATGGATGAAGTATCTGGTTTCTTCGGCGAGAGCTTCTGTATTGGTTAAAGGGGCGACTACCTTCGAATTCAAATTCGGTCGTGGAATTAGGCAGGGAGATCCTATATCCCCATTTTTGTTCATTGTAACTGATATAATTGATGTTAACATGATAAATGTTTATCTGGATGAGGCTGAAGTTGTTAACGAAATTAGGGAAGAAGCAAATATGAAGACAATTATAGAGGAATGTGTGGTTTCAACTGTCAAGATTGGAGTATTGTGTTCTATGGATTCTCCAACACAAAGGATGGATATAAAAAACGTTGTGCATGAATTACAACATATTCTCAATACCCTTCAAAATATTTAAGGTATGTGGAGTGTTCATTATTCATGTATATTATATATGTGTGTGTAGGAGATCATGAATGCATGTATGTAAGTATGTCATCTTTGTTATTTGTCAAGACATATATTGTTATTTTGCTTGATTTCATAAATATTATGTTGTCTTTTTGGTTGGATTGGAAAGAGATTTATATGGCTTTTAATATATCAGTATTGGATGCCCCAAATTGAAAGGGCGAAAACATGAGTATCTGTGTCCTTTTAAAACAAAACATGTTCATGTCAAAGAGCTTTACATAACATTTGAGAATAAAATTTACAATTTTAAAGCATTTTCTATAATTTATCTTATAATAATTATATAACTTTTACTTTTGTTAGCCACTCAAATACCAAATGTTTATCCATTTTAATTTCATTTACACGAAATTTGACAAAATTATGGTAAATGATGAAAATTTCTTTAAATTTTATTATTTAATAATTTTACATTTACAAAAAGAAACCAAAGGCATTTTGTTATCATACTCTTAACGCTTAATGTTATATTTGTCATCCAAGTTATGTTTGGGTGTTCTATAATGTAATTCTAATAATTGGGTTATCATAACAATATATAATATGTGATCGTTCTCTTTGATATAGAGACATCTAGCATTTATTTTGATCTAGTATTTGTCTTTATCAAAGTGATACAGGTTCAAGTCTCACAAAATCGACAATTCGTGGATTTTAGGAGTAGATTTTACAGGCGTGTGCTTGTCATTTGAAAAACGTTACGGACAGGGATCAAACTACTTCGAACCTGAAGAAAACATTGAGAGCTAGATAAATTTCTTTTTAAGAAAATTATGGTACAAGGAAATTAGTGATTAAGTTATTTAAGGATCGTGTGTAGATGCATGGACTATGTCAAATGCATATATTGAGGTTGGATCACTAAAAATAAGTTTTTATTTAAAACATAAAATTATTTATTTTTTACTTAATTAATGTTTTTTGTATTTTATTATATATTTCGATACAATACAAAATCTAGTACTGTATTTTTAAAAACATAAAAGCACTAATTTTTTTCTACTGAGTTTGTGTTTATTTATCTTTTCGAATTGTATTTTTATATATAGTACAAAAAGTTAGAATAAAGTATAAAAAAGATAAATTTAGTACAAAAAAGACAAGTCCAATAAGGATTGTGCATGAACCTAAAAAGCTGACTCAAAACCAAAAAATTCAAACATAAATAACCAAACTCAAATAAAAAAGACTTGTTTTGTATAAGTTTTCAAAAAACCAAAAGTTTATGTCGGTTTTGGTTTACCTAAAATAAAAACCGAAAAACGTGAACATGTATGTAGTCCAAATATTTTTATCCCAACTGCAATATTTTTAGGCGCAAAAATTTCAAGCCTAAGTAAAAATAACATAAACCCAAACCAAATCTAAACGGGTTTTAAAAACACAATGACCGAAATTTCGATTTTGAGTTTAGATTAAGCCAAAATCGATCCATACACATCTTTAAATCCAACACAAAAAATATTTATTTTGTAGAAATATATATATATATATATATATATAGGGACTTATTCCATTGAGAACCACTAAATATGAAAGAACCAAAGGAACTAATTTTGAACCATATGTTATTAAGGGTATAAAAGTAATTTAACTTTAAAGTATGAGAAGTTACTATTTTATCCTTTTAAATAACCACTCTATATACACACATGTATATATCCTTAAACTTATATTTATCATAGTTATTAAGTTATTGTTAAACCATAGATAGTCAATAGAATATTTTTTTAAATTATTTTATATTTATGCATCCTTTAATTAGATCATTTACATATTTTTCTTTTTTAAAACCATTAATTACATTTTTCTTCAACAACAATTTTTTCTATCTTTATATGGCTTAAACCCTCAACTTATTTTAAAAAGGAACACCAACTAACACACATTAATAATATTAGGAAATGACATTTTGGTACCATTAATTACATAATACCTCAAACTAAAATATCAGTTATATATTTTTACTTTTCATGTCAAATAACGACGGCATACTTTCTTCGACGTTGAGAACCAAACGACGCAGATGCATCTCGAACTTCGAGCATTAGGTTTCCTTAGACCACCCACAATGGGTTCCCCGCCCGGCAAGCGGTGCCCTCCCCCGCCGCGGGGTCCAGCGGGCACACCGCCCCCTAGCCAGCGGCCCCCGCTCAAACCGCCCCAGCGGCTCCCGCTCCCCGTCGAGTTCCATGCTTGTGATTGGTCCACCCCACATGACCGTTATTGAACGGTAATAAACCAAAAAAAAAAAAAAACAACTTTTTTAAACTAAATAAATACCCAACATTTTTACACACTCAATTTCATCCAAAACTCTCTTAATTTTTATACATTTTTTTATAAAAATGTCATCATCCTCTACGGTGTTCTCATCTTCTGATAGCGAGGGTACTGATCTTTTTATCGCGGCTTTGTCTACCATGGCTCAAGAAAACGCTTCTCAGATTCCTCGGCCTATAATTAGAAGAATTCAGATTAATCGAGACAGGGAAGCTGGGCATGATCTGTTGATGCGTCATTATTTTGGGCCCGAACCGTTGTATAATGAGAAGTTGTTCAAGAGGCGTTTCCGGATGCAACGACCTCTATTTGAACGTATCGTGAACGATCTGGAGGTTGCAGATACTTATTTTCAACTGAGATGGGATGCTCGCGGCAGGCGAGGATTCACACCGTTACAAAAGTGTACTTCGGCTATTCGACAATTGGCTTACGGGAGTACGGCAGACTTAATGGACGACTATTTACAGATGTCAGACAGCACTTCCAGAGAGTGCCTTTATAATTTCTGTAAGAATATCCGTCGACTCTATGGTCCTAAATATTTGCGCAAACCAAATTATAATGATGTTATGAATTTGTACGAACACCATGAAAATTATCATGGATTTCCCGGTATGCTTGGTAGTATTGATTGTATGCACTGGGATTGGGAAAATTGTCCGGTTGCATGGAGAGGACAATTTATGAGAGGCGATCACGGATGCCCCTCGATTATTCTTGAAGCAGTTTGTTCACAGGATTTATGGATCTGGCATGCATATTTTGGCATGTCTGGTGCGAATAACGACCTAAACGTTCTAAACTCGTCGCCGTTACTCAATGATATGGAAAACGGTGTGTTTCCACAATCATCGTTTTTTTGTAACGATAACGAGTACGCTCACGGTTATTATCTTGCTGACGGGATTTACCCAGAATGGCCGGTTTTTATGCAAACAATAACATGTCCAACAACCTTTAAACGGAAAAGGTTTCAAGTAGCACAAGAGGGTGCAAGGAAGGATATTGAACGGGCGTTTGGTGTTCTTAAAAAAAGATTTCAAATTATAAAAAATCCGGCTAGAGCATGGCATCCTAAAAAAATTAGATCCGTTATGTATGTATGTATCATAATACACAATATGATACTTGAATGTGAGGGCAAGTCGATTAGCCCGTTTGTTCCCGATGAAGACGAACCGTCTTCTCCTTTTGACATTGATGACCCGCGTAGAGATAACCAAATTTTGGCGTTGCGAAACAAAAGCATTCACGAGTCGTTAAAAGCCGATTTGGTCGAACATATCGAAAGGGTTCGAACCGATATTGTCGTTCGTAGCATCTAAGTCGTCTAGAATATTTTTAATATGTTATTGTTTTTTTAATGTAATGTGTCTTTTTTTTTGTAAAATATTGAATTATTTTTAAATTAGAGTAATGTTTTTTTATTTAATTTTAATTGTTGATGACGTGGAATAGTGGGGAAGGGTTTTCAGTGGGGTGACCATTGTGGGTGTTAAAGGATTTCAGTGGGGTGATGACGTGGCAGGAAATTTCAGTGGGGAAGGGTTTTCAGTGGGGTGACCACTGTGGATAGTCTTATGCACTACCTGTTTCTTCTTCATCAACATCTTGAGAAAATATATAATTTTTAGTCTTAAAAAAACAATGTAAAAATTATGGTAAAAACAAGAAAACAATAAGCAGTTCATAAGTCAACTTTAATTCAATTATATTTTTTTTAATAGCAACACTTAAACCCAGTATATCATCAAGCTCGAAGGCTCAAATCATATGGTAACACGTGAACCCAGGATGATCACCTCAAGAGGAACCTTTTGAAAAAACCTCCTAACCCTCTAGCTCTAATATGTCTTGGGAGGGTACCACCAGGGTAAAGTTGCTTTCGTCTTTAATTGAGTAAATAATTATATGTTTAAAAAAAGTAATATGTGATTGATTTTTCAATCCTTATGAAAATATGTAATTAATGATAATATTAGGAAAGAAATTATGTAAACGCCTCTTAATTAAAATTCAAACCAATTATCATAATCTGGAAGTTGTGGTCTTGGTCTGCTAAGTTTTTTTTGAACGGCTTGGTACAACGACAACCAAGACGGGATTTCAACCGTCCCCTCGGATTTGACGCTCTGGGGCGTATGTCCGAGCCCACCCTAGGAGGAACCCCACAACTGGGTAAACCCCCTGACCATGCTTCAGCAAATATGTTTCAGCCCGGATTCGAACCCAATACCTCCTATAGAGAAGTCAAAGGGGTAACCATTAGGCTAGAAACCCTTGGTTTCTTGGTCCGCTAAGTGAATTAATACAAATAAAATAAAATTTTAATTTGACGATATCACTTTCACGAACTACTCAAAACACCCTCACAAAAAATAATAAAAAAAAATTGATGCATGAAAATGACTTACGTCAATCCGACTTCAATTCATCTACCCCTTAACTGACGTATATTAATATAATTTCAAAAATACTTTATCAATATTGAATACATAAATTTCTATATCATAATTAAAATTCGGAATGAATTCATAAATACCTTAACAAATTTCTTAAGTGGTCATTCGGTAACCTCCTGCTAAGTACTAAATTAGTAAAATACCTGAATCACTACAAGAAAAGAGATCATTAGGGGCGACGGCTTTAGGGGCGACATGAGCATTTGCGGCGACATGGGACGCGGGAGCTGAAAACCAGTAGCGGCGACGGCATTAGGGGCGATTTATCGCCGCTAATGGTGTTAAAATGGCGCTCACTTTCCCTCCACTCCCATTTTCGCCCCGTACCTTCACCTTTCGTCTCTCCCGAGCGAAATCGAGGAAGCTCCTTCCAATCGACCCTCCAGCCACCGCAGCCAGCCACCGGACGTCCTCCACTCCCTGCGCCACTACCACCAGCCACCGGACGTCCTCCGGCCTTCCTCCAGCCGCCGGACAACCCTCCAACCCTCGGCAGCTCCTGCGGATCCCGTGACAGCCGTCACCGCGTAAGTGTCAACTGCCATTTCGCCGGTTTTTGCCTTCTCTTTGTTTAATTTGTGCTGATTTGTTTCTGGCAGCTCCCGTCGATCGATCAAGCTACTCCACCTCAAGATCTAGTATGTGGTTTATTTCTCCTCTTTGTGTATTTATGTGTTTGTTTTGTTGCTTCAGATTGTTTGAAAAATATAAGCATTTTTCATGTTTCTTCGTTTTTTTGCTGATTTGATTTTTTTGTTGACCGACAAAAATCTGTTTTGACCATGACAAAAATTTGTTTTTTGCTGTGTCGGTTTTTTTTGCTGTGTTTGGTTTTTTGCTGATCAGATTTGTTTTCTTCATGTTGAAGCTGATTGGTGGATGGATTGAAGATGTCTTGGTTTTCTTCATGGATTTGTGTTTTGTGTTTTGAATTAGGATTGCAGTGGTTTAGGATTGGTTTGTTTGATTGATTCAATTAGGATTGCAGTGGTTTAGGATTGGTTTGTTTGAGATACTCCTAATTGAATGGTATTTTTCATAAAATAAGTTAAAAATTGTTTCAGAGAATGGTCAAAATCACTATGTTTGTAGTTTGAAGGAGACGAATGTTTGTAGTTGGATTGTGAAAGTTTATTATGAATTTGAAGCAAAAAAATATCACTGAATCTTTAGAACTTAAATGAAGGTAACAGTGGACCACAAGTTTGAGTTTGTAGTTGGACAGGGACATAATGTAATTTGAGTTTTAGGAAAGTAGGAAACAAGTTTGTTTGAACTGGTAACAGTGGACCACAAGTTTTGTTTTTCTTCACATAAGACAAAAAGAAAGCTATATGTTTGTTCAAGATACCATAAAGTGGTGTTGGTCATACTTTCAAGATTTATGACATGTTTGTTCAAGTTTTGTATGTTTGAAATTGAATGTCAAATATAAATTATGGGGGAAGGATCAAATAAAAAGAGATTTTTGTCTAAAAAGAGTAAGAACTAATAATAATTTGAAATTTGGCATGATAATTTACGTATAACTTCATATTTTTTGTACTAGATTTTTATTTTTTATATTATATTATTATTTTTTTGTTCTTCGGTTTACTTATATTAGATTTTTGTGTTTTTTTAATACATTTTTATTTTTTTGTACTGCATTCTTATTTTTTGTACTGGATTCTTATTTTTTGTACTAGATTCTTATTTTTTGTACTGAATTCTTATTTTTATGTACTGGATTGTGCAACGTGTCAAATTTCTATTGCTTCTTACTCTTCTTAGGCAAAAATCCCTTCTTACTGGATCCAACCCCATAAATTATGATGTGGAGTGGTTGAATGTGTATGATTGATTAATTATGTGGTGACATGGTTTAAGACTTTGTATGGTTTATAAAAATTAACAAGATAGATCCCACCAAATTGAGTGAATCTTGTACTCTTTGTAAAAACTTAAGACTTTGTATGGTTTAAGACTTTGATCCATTTTTTTTATATTTCTTGAGAGATATGAAAGAAAAGAAGTGAATCTCAATGCTGAAATATGATTAAAAACTTAAGAAAAAATCAAAAATAAATAATAAAACTAATATTAAACTAATAAATAATAAACCTTAAATTAATCAAACCTTAAACTAATAATAATTACTAAACCCTAATAAAACATTAAACTAATCAAACTAATATTAAACTAATAAATAATAAACCTTAAACTAATCAAACCTTAAACTAATAATAATTACTAAACCCTAATAAAACCTTAAACTAATCAAACTAATATTAAACTAATAAATAATAAACCTTAAACTAATCAAACCTTAAACTAATAATAATTATTAAACCCTAATAAAACCTTAAACTAATCAAACTAATATTAAACTAATAAATAATAAACCTTAAACTAATCAAATCTAAAACTAATAATTACTAAACCCTAATAAAACATTAAACTAATCAAACTAATATTAAATTAATAAATAATAAACCTTAAACTAATCAAATCTAAAACTAATAATTACTAAACCCTAATAAAACATTAAACTAATCAAACTAATAAATAATAAAACCCTATTAAAACCTTAAACCAATTTAACCTTAAACTAATAATTGATTTGTTTTGCAATATAATTGTTGTGTATGTGTATTTGTATTGTTATTATCAATGTATATATCAATCAATCATTTCTTAATGCTATTTTTGTTGTATGATAGCAAACTCAACTCCATAAAATACGGTTTATCAAGATGCACAATGGCTCTGTGTCTCTATCGATAAAAGTTGGATTACACATCCAAATCGTAAATCAGACGAGTACCAGCAAGGGCTCGTATCTTTTATTGAGATGTGCAAAGATTTTGTTGACAGCAGAGGCTACGTTAGATGTGCTTGTGCAAGATGTTAGAATTCTATACTAATACCTTTCATAAAAATGAAGTATCACATGCATGCGTATGGAATCTGCTGGACATACAGAAGATGGACTCATCATGGTGAAAGTTTAATTCCAGTAGTTGTAGTTGCAGACGATGTTACACCAACAACAGACGATGTTATACCAACAAATGATATGGCTGGCGTTATCGAAGACGTTATGGAGGAGCGTATGGAAGAGGATCCCAATCATGATGAAGTAACGGGAGATGAGAGCATCGGTGTACGTGATGACTTTGAAGACCTATTAAAGAGATTTCAATCAGAATTATATCCTGGTTGCACTAAGTTTTCTTCCCTTGACTTTTTAGCAAAGCTTATGCATATCAAGGTGAAAAACAAATGGACTAATAGTTCATTTGACGAGCTACTCGAGTTGTTGCAATCTTCACATCCAGAAGGCAACAAGATTCCCTCTTCGCATTATGCAGCCAAAAAGACATTAAAGAAGATACGTTTGGGGTATGAGTCGATACACGTGTGCAAAAATGATTGTGCTCTATTTTGGGAAAGACACTACAAGTTGCAGAATTGTCCTGTTTGTAACGAGAGTCGATGGGTCGATTCAAACACAAAGGGCAAGAAGGTACCTCACAAGGTGTTACGATACTTTCCTTTAATCCCAGACTACGCCGTTTGTATTGTTCAAGACACACAACAAAAAATATGATCTGGCACAATACCGGACGATCGGAAGAAGGTACAATGCGTCATCCTGTTGATGGATCTGCTTGGAAAGAGTTTGATAAAAGTACCCTAACTTCTCAAGGGAACCTCGAAATGTTCGCCTAGGGCTTGCAGCAGATGGTTTCAATCCATTTGGTAACATGAGTTCGGCACATAGAACGTAGCCGGTTGTACTCACCACGTATAATCTACCTCCATGGCTATGCATGAAAGAGTCATCATTTATGTTGACCTTGTTGATTCCTGGTCCTAAATCACCCGGGAAGGATATGGATGTTTTTCTTAAGCCGTTGGTTAATGAGCTTAAATATTTATGGCATTCAGGCGTACGTACTAAAGACGAAGCGACGAACACGTTCTTCACAATGAAGGCGATGTTGTTATGGACCATAAATGACTTTCCAGCTCGTAGTAGTCTTTCAGGTTGGAGCGGACAGGGATACAAAGCATGCCCGACTTGCAACAAAGACACTCCTTCGATACGTGTAACAAATAAAGTCGTCTATGTTGGTCATCGTCGGTTTTTAGATGCCAACTATCCTTGGAGAACAAATTTAGACTTTAACGGGGAACCCGAGACAAGAGCTCCTCCGAAACAATTTAGTGAAGGTGACATACAAGCTCAACTTGCTCGTTTACTACATCTTCTACCGGGCAAGCATCCTGATTTTGGTGGTGCTACAAAAAAACGGGAGGATTTTGAGTTGAACTGGTCCAAACGAAGCATATTTTTTGAACTTGAGTACTGGTCTTCCTTGCAGGTGAAGCACAACCTAGATGTCATGCATATCGAGAGAAATGTGTGTGATAGTTTGTTGGGTACTCTTCTGATGAATGATAAGACCAAAGACACGCCAAACGCACGGGTCGACTTAGAAAAGCTAAAGATTCGAAGGTCACAATGGTTGGAACGAAAGGGTAACAAGTTCTATAGTCCTCATCCAAAGTACTAATTCAAGGCAAGTGATCGGAAGCTTTTTTGTCAGTTTATAAAGGATATTAAATTGCCAGATGGGTTCGGATCTAACATCAGCAAGAGAGTGGCTGATAATAATACTAACATGACTGGGTTAAAATCGCATGACTGTTATATTCTCATGCAACGTTTGATACCAATTGGGGTTAGAGGGTTTTTGACAAAAGATACTTATACTCCAATAGTAGATCTTTGCACGTTCTTTAAGCAACTTTGCTCAAGAACACTATTGATGGATGATATGAAGAAAGCAAAGGCTGCCATTCTTATGATATTGTGCAAGTTAGAGTTGATTTACCCTCCAGCATTTTTTGACATTATGGTTGATTTAGTTTTACATCTACCTGATGAAGCGATTCAAGGAGGTCCGGTATGTATGAGATGGATGTATCCGTTTGAAAGGTATATGAAAAAACTAAAAAACTATGTCAGAAATAAGGCAAGGCATGAAGGTTGTATAGCTGAAGGATATGTTGCTGAAGAAGCTCTATCATTTTGTTCAATGTACCTTCGAGATGTTGAGACTCAGTTTAATCGCCCTGACAGAATTGAGGATGTTATTGTTGAAAAAAGAAAGTTGTGGGTGTTTGAATCTAAATGTCGTCCGACTAGTGCCACGAAATTCAAACCACTTTCTCTAATCGAAAAGCAGAAGTTAGAATGGTTTGTTCTTGATAGTTGCCAAGAAGTTAGGGACTATGTCAAGTAACTGTTTCTATTCTTAAGTTTTTATCATCTATTAATTATCTTTCCATTCCTTACGTGTATATTTTTGTCATCAATGTAGTGAATTCAAATATGAAAATCCTCAAGATGATGTTAAAACCAATTTTTCAGAGTGGTTTCTTGAGAAGGTAACACATATATATAAGTGCATTAATTACTTTTTATCAGGTGATTAATACATATATAACACATATTATTACTTTAAATTTCTTAGATGTATTCGATGAAGATAGAAAATTCTCCCGAATTCCATCCAGAGTTGTATGCTCTTTCAATGGGTGCGCAAAGAAATGCCCATACATACTCTGCTTGCGTAGTCAACGGTGTAAGGTTTATGGTGGTTGAACGTGACGCACAACGTACAACACAAAAATCCGGGGTCCTAGTAGAGGGAGAGAACGGTGAGAAATATTATGGCCAATTAGAAGAAATTATTGAGTTGTTTTTTGCAAATGGCTATTCAACAATTTTATTTCGATGCAAGTGGTTCGATAGTCGAAGAGGTGTTACATATAACAATATCACAAGCATTAACACAGAGCACGAATGTCACAAAAAAGATCAACTCATATTTGCTTCTCAAGTGAAACAAGTGTTTTACATCCGAGAACCTTCTCGAGTAAACCAAAGAAATAACCATCGGTGGGTCGATGAGAATGTTAATCATCGAAAAATTTGGGATCTACCTACATTTAATGATGGTCATATCGAAGGAGTTCAAAATGTTGACAACGATTTAGCCAAAGATCTTGATGTTGTTCACAACAACTCTTCTTCTAATAGTGTGCTTTGTATCGACTTAAGCCAATACTTTCAAACCCGGTCTACTCATGTTTCTAACAACGAGGCTGCAAGTGAAGTTAATCCACCAGCGGTTGTTGCTGATGAAGACGAAATGTTTCAGGACGAATTTGATTATGATGAAGACGATCCGGATTATAACACAGAGGGATCTGAAACAGGCACCGAAGATTATGGGGGAGAGTCGGATTAAAATATGTGATGTAATTTTGTATGTTTTAAGGAGACTTTGATTATGTTATTATATGAAACTTTTTATGTAATTTTTTATGTTTAGTGCGACTTTGATTATCTTATTATAAGAATGTTTAGTGTTTGAAGTAGAAAATTTTAACCATAATGCCTTTTTGTATTGCATATCTTATAACATTTCAGGACATGATATCTTTGTGGATTGTATTAGTCTACGCCATGGCAGATATCATGCAAGGGCGTGGACATGGAGGAGATGGTGCTGAGGACCCACCACCTCCAGGGGGTTTTGGCCGAGGTCATCATGAAGCAGATTGTAAGTCTTAATATAAATTAGTTATATGTAAACTATATTTCTTATAATAATATTTATATTTACAGTTGATGCACCTCGTAAAACAAGAGGGAAAGCCAAGAACAAGAAATTAACGCATGCGGTGTCTTTAAGTGGGAGGCCTTTGACTATCCCATTTGATGTCAATGCTACTTTTACCCCAGTCGGTGAGCCTAATGATTGGTTCACACGTGAAGTGGGGATTTATATGTGGGAACACATTGCATTTGATAAAACTTCTTGGAAATATGTTTCCTCGGCTGAAAAAATGCATTGTATGAGCATCGTATACGATTTATTTAAGTATATTTCATATATTGTGTGGTGAGTAACTTCTTCTGTTTAATTCCCAGCTATCCTTTGACTTGGATGAGATTGAGCGTGGTTGCGAAAGTGCTCAAAAGAAGGGTGGTATTGAAGCAGCACTTTTAAAAAGATATAGAGATCGAAAGGCTATGGCGAAGCAACATTTTATCAAGAATGGAGGGTATGATGATGAAGAAAGAGACAGGGCCAACCCCCCTGAGGGCATGTATGCTGAGAATTGGAAGAAAGCTGTAGATTTTTTCTTGTCGGATACACATAAAAAATGATCATCATCTAACGCTGAAGTTCGTCAGAAACAACTATACACAAACCGCGGAGGAACATCGGCTTATAGTAGTTATTGTTACAAAAATGTAATGTAATATTTTATATATATATATATATATATATATATATATATATAAGTATTTAGTTAATGTATAATATATTTTTCTTGTTAAACAGAACAAGAGCAGACTTGAAGCTTTTCACAATGCTCACACCGGTAAAGATGGGACTTTTGACAGTGAAGTAGCTGAAAGACACTACGTAAGTATTTATCTAAATTGCAAATTTGACAATATGTATGTGTGTGTATGTATGTGTATGTGTATGCGGGTATCTATATAAATCTATTAAATAACCTTTGTATCGCAGAACGATTTAATGGCGGAGTTTCAAAACCAAATTGGACCCAATTCTGATGGAGAATTTGATGAAGAAAGTAGTGCATCACACCCGAATGAAGTTGCGGTCTTTGAGAAAGTAATGGGTGTTCAACGCGGGCATACTAGAGGCATTGGGTGTAAACCTTCTATATCTGATGGATCATCTAGTTTTGTGGGTCATCAAGTGCAACTATGAGACCTACCGGACTTACACAGGTAATTGTTAGATAACTTTGTTATGTTTTGGCCCGTTTAGAAAATTTGGTATGTTTTGACCGTTTGGTAATTGCTAGATAACTTTGCTATGTTTTGACCCGTTTAGAAAATTTGGTATGTTTTGACCGTTTGGTAATTGCTAGATAACTTTGTTATGTTTTGACCTGTTTAGAAAATTTGGTATGTGTTGACCGTTTGGTAATTGCTAGATAACTTTGTTATATTTTGACATGTTTAGAAAATTTGGTATTTTTGACCGTTTGGTAGTTGTTAGATAACTTTGTTATATTTTGACACGTTTAGAAAATTTGGCATGTTTTGACCGTTTGGTAATTGTTAGATAACTTTGTTATGTTTTGATCCGTTTAGAAAATTTGGTATGTTTTAACCGTTTGGTAATTGTTAGACAACTTTGTTACGTTTTGACCCGTTTAGACAAGTTTTAGATAAATTTGGTATGTGTTGAACCATTTATACAAGTTTTAGAAACTTTGATCTGTTTTGACCATTTGAAAAGTGTTAGATAATTTGTTATGGTTTATCAAAGTTTCTTGTTGACTCATTTAAATCGACTTTGGTTTAACTTAAGCTATAATTTCTTTTATAGGATCAAATTGCATGTTTGTTTAAAGATCCAGGCTTTATGGAACAACTCAACCACTTCATTGATTTAAAAAACAAGAAAGAGAACACAAATGATGAAGACGATTCGGATGAAGCCGACGAATGATCTTAGTGGATGTACTTGATTCTCCATGTTATAAATTAGAAAGAAAACTATGGTTTATTTGTTTTATGCGTATTGTAATCATAATTTGAATTTTTAAGTAGTTATTTGAATGGTTTGAATGCTTTGAATGCTACTTCTAGTTTCTGTATATTTAGGTGGTGCAAAACCAGGAAACGCAAATATTGAAACAACACCTTTTAAAAGGTTTCAGTAGCAATAGCGGCGACAACCACCTTTAGCTGTGATTTTTGTCGCCACTAATAGTGCATCAGATAGCCTAAACATTGAGCATTAGTGGCGATTTTAAAGACACCTTTAGCGGCGATTTTGAGCATTAGCGGCGACCATGTCAACAGCGGCGACACGGTCAACAGCGGCGATTATCGACCATTACCGACGATTTAACAGTGGCGACCCTTTAGCGGCGATTTTCTGGACCTTTAGCGGCGATTTTTGTCGCCGCTATTGCTGATTTTTCTTGCAGTGAATGAGAGAATGCTTAAGAGTAGAGGTTGCCAAAAAAAACCCGGAACAGGAACAGTTGTACCAGAACCGGTGGGTACAGACGGTTATGGATTCTCAGAGAAATTGAAACCAGAACCGGAGCCGAAAAAAGCAGAACCGGTTCCACCTTTACCCGGCCAAACCCAAACTAGAACCGGCCAAAACCGGAACCGGTTGCTGCCTTTGCTGACCGGAACCAGAACCGTTTGGAACCAGAATCGGTTTAAAAAAAAAAACAGGTTTGCCCACCTCTACTTAAGAGGCTCTGAACCAGTAAACGTTGAACCAGTTAAGACTATTTGGTTGAGCATTTAAAAAAAAATGCAGAACCACTATTTTACCTTTCTGAAGTATTTTTTTTATTTAGAAATAGTATAAAAAATAAAAAAAACATTATGAAATCCAAACTTGCTAAAATCCAAACAAGTACACAGTCTATGTGCTATATATGCTACTTTTAATAAACAAAATAAGCAGATAAGCTATCAAAATATGACCAAAAGAACTAGATTGTTGAAATAAAAGGCATAGCTAACGACATCCTACTTTGCATTTGTTGGATAAAATCAAGGGACTCATTTGTCATGATTTGAAAACTGAAAACGTAAGAAAGCATATTCAAAAAATCACAGCAGGCCCCATTTCCCTGCTCCTAAACCTTCGCAAACCAAAAATCACATCATCCAAACAAGCAAAAAAAAACCAAGACAAGTGAAATCAGAAAGAAACCTGGTCTGGATCAAAGACATAAATGGTTGTCTTTAATACCTCACCCCTTGAATTTTGATGCGTTGGATGTAAAGGAAACGTAACAAGTAGAAAAGAAAAGCTATAGGTATTAAAAAACGAGAAGCAGTGGATGCCAACACGTGTGTATCAAGAAGGAACCAAAAGCCGCCAGAGGAAGAGGGAGGAGGAGGTGGCTGTCGAACTCGATGGAAGAAGGATGAGGAGAAGGAGGATGTGAAAAAGAAGAGTAAGGTTAGAAAGGGGGAGACGGAAATGGGGATAAAAAGGGTTTATTCAGACCTTATTTCTCATTCAGCTATGTTTTTTGTTTGAAACAAACAGGTTGAATCACACCGATTCAGACATGGCCTTATTCAGACCTACCAAACAATCCTAAGTACTGGCGATGTCTACAGTTTTAGAATACTTGCGCTCAAGGTAATGACCGGAAAAACCCAACTAATGAGATTTTTAAGGAAGGACTTAGCCTTCATAAATTTGCTTCAATGGCACTGCGAGATAATATTGTAACTGATAAAATAGATGCCAGCATCATAAATGTTTATCACAAGGAGGCTGAAGTTGTTAATGAAATTATGAAAGAAGCAAATATAAAGACAATAGAGGAATGTGTAGCTTTAACACTCAAGATTGGAGTATCATGTTCTATGGATTCTACAACACAACATATATGGATATAAAAACATTGTGCGTGAATTACAACATATTCTCAATACACTTCAAAATATTTAAGGCGCGTTAAGTGTTCATTATTGATGTCTAAGAAGATCAAAGATGTATCATGTATGTCATCTTAATTTGTTATATATTTTGTAAGACATGTTTGTTATTTTGCTTGATTTCATGAAGCTTTATGAATGTTGTACTGTGATAGTAAAATAAATTTTATGTTGTCACAATACATTGTTGGATTGGAATAGATTAAATATATGGTTTTTAGTCTTTAATAGTTTAGTATTGGATGCCACAAATTAAAGGAACAATAACATGAATGTGTTTGTCCTTAGAAACATGAATATATAAATAAAAATGTTTCCTCTTTTTGTAATATTTATTTTGGTTTAATCCACGCTTTTCACCATAGCTTTTTGAGAATATGCTTGGTCTATAAAAAAAATGAATGCCACCTTTCTCAATTGTCAGCAAACGGTTCTTAAAAGTTTCATAAGGTTGAATTCTCAAGGCTACCAATGACTTACGAAGCCAATTTTAATTGAATGGTGGGTTCAATCATGTTTAATTGTAAAATCATCATACGTGTATCTATACTACTATATAATACATATTAGAATGACACAATAGTCTTTTACCAAAAACTCATTATATTAAAAGTTTTACAACTCTTATAACATGAATTATAACTTGCAAAGCTTTAAAATCATAAACAAAGTTTTTTTTTTCTTTTACTTTTTAAGTTGTCCCACATTGATACCTTTAAGAATAAAGTGTGAAAGAATAACTATAAAAGAAACCATCTCAAATAAAATGAATCACTTCTTAATATTTATGTCATATTTGTCACGTCATATTTTAATTTTAAGTTAAATTAAAAGAGTTGATTTTATGAAAATGCAGTACTTTATGCTTATTACGAGCCAAAATCAGTAACTTAAATTTCCGTTGCATCGCGCATGCATTTAACTAGTATCATATAATATATATTATTTTCAGCACTAGTTTCATAAAGTAGTTCACCAAGCTATTTAACTTTTTTTTAAGCCACTCGATCAACATGTATCCATTTTTATTTATACTTAATATGACAAAATTACGGTGAATGTTAAAAACCCATGAACCAATCATCATGCATAATTAATTTAGATTTTTAACCCGCTTTTCGAAAAGCAAAAGGATTCACAACATGCACAGAAAGAAATCAAAAGGTAAATCAATCAACATTCACATACTTAATCATCATTTAATTTAAGTACTTTTCGAATTATTTTTGGATGAATTTGTATACGTTTTGGAAACTTATTTGAGTATAAGTTGTATTTCTATAGAATTCTATAGTTAATTAGTGTGTCCGGTTGAACTATCTGGTACAACTCGGTTCAACCGGTTGAACTATTTTTGAGTCAAATCCGGTACACCTAAAATACCGGTTTTTAAAACATTGCTGGCAATTCATCGTTCAGGCATGAAAAGATCAAGCACTGCATTCACTGCTGGTACACTTTGAAGCAACGGTTGTAAACTACTATTCATAAATGCAAATTAATTGTTTAGATAAATACAAATAAGTTTTTATTCATTCCATGACCTAAAATAAGGTCATACAACTTAAATTAAATGAATTGCTTCAAGTGTTATCCATTTAAATAGACAGAATTCAATTGTATGGGCCAAGTTGATTATAATGAATTATGTAAAAACGGTTGCGGAATAGGACCTACCCGATTTGTGAAGATTAAGCATTTGAAGAACAGAGAAAGTCTTGAAGATGGGTGAAGATGTTGAAGAACACAACCAAAAACGAATCTGAGATGTAATGTAACGACTAACAATGTAAAGAAATAAGATTCATTAGTCAACAAGATTACATTACCTACCCCTCACATGCTCTCAAACTCCATGGATAAAGAATCCATGGAGTTCATGGGGGAGAGCTCTCAAGACTACATTGAAGCACACCCTCACACACTCTCTTGTCTGTGTTATTTTGACAAAATAGAGAACAACCTCTATTTATATGTCACATGACCCAAACCCTAGAAAATAAATAAAGTGCAACAAATGATAATAAATAATAAACAAATAAATCGTATTATCATTTGCTAAAGTCTTCGAGTCATCTCGAGTGTCTTCATAATCTTGAGCTTTTCAGTGGCTTTCGCGGTGACTCGTTGCTCCCTAATCAACAAATACATAATACTTCTTGTTTACATTCCATCTATCCAAATTAACTGTTGGTCTTGACTTTTCTAGACCCAACAGTCTCCCCCTATTTGGTTAGATGAATGTAAGCCAATGCAGAAGTATGATGAAACAAACATGAATAATAAGATTGAACTTGTGTAGATGCAATTCATGTTTCTTTCACCGCAAAACAAATTGAATCTTCCTTTATCCGCTTCTCAAACCCAAAACAAACATCTTGAAGTTCTATGGCCTTCATTTATCTTCTCCCCCTCCGATTAAGCTCCTCCTACGATTAACTAATCTCAATCTTCATCCCCAACACCAAGAATGGAAGCATATAGAGTGTAATCTTAATCTTCATCCCAACCCAAAAGATGTAAGAATATAGGATGTCAGTTCAAGTGTAGGACTCCAACCAATCCTTGTAATGAACATATGACAAATGCAAGCTCAAAGATAAAAGAAAACCATATCCCAACAATCTGAAAGTTAAGAGTCTTCAAAGCAGAATAAGAAATCTTCACATCAATGAAACCGAAGTCTTCACTGATAAACCACTGATAACACACTTGCCATCAGTTTCAATCCATCAACCTCCCCCTAAGCTGATGCTATAGATAACCGATGTGTGAAAACCACCATGTCTTCAAAAACAAGTAGTGTTCTTCGGAAGCAATCATTGCTAACCGGCAATATGTTCCATGCAGCAGATCTGGAACACCAATTGGACTTATAGAATAGACATCATTAACTTATTTTGATTTTCTGATGATGTATAAGTTTCAGCTCTATCATGCCAAAGAGTAAAGTACTTCCAATGATGAAATCGAATGAGCGAACCAAAGGCTAATGTGTTTCAAAAGTAAAATTATATGTTGTCAAATTTTAAAGTGTTGATTTGAATATGCATTAGCACTTGGACATCATCCAAATTAACACTTAGAAATAAGACATTACATATCAAGAGATAATTTTACTTAAGAAATATTTGGTTAAATTCATAAGTGTTGATTTATAGATGCATTAGCACTTGGACATCATAAATTAGCACTTAAGACACTAACCTCCTTTTATACCAAAAACTTTGGTTCTTTAAACAGTTTAGTTAACTTCAGAAGTATTAATTTGCAGATGCATTAGAACTTGGACATCACAAATTAACACTTAAGAAACTAACTTCTTACATACCAATAATACCTCTGCACTTTGGAAGTAACTCTCGGAAGCAATAGTAATTCAACTTCATAAAAAGCTTCACTCATCAGAAGGAGATGTCTTCAGAAGATGCTTCGGAAGTAGTTTCCAATCGGAAGCAAATTATGCTTAGGAAGCATTTTATGCTTAGGAAGCAACTTATGCTTAGGAAGCAACTTATACTTAGGAAGCAACTTTTGCTTAGGAAGCAAATTGTGCATCGGAAGCAAATTGTGCATCGGAAGCAAATTGTGCATCGGAAGCAAATTGTGCATCGGAAGCAAATTGTGCATCGGAAGCAAATTGTGCTTCGGAAGCAAATTGTGCTTCGGAAGCAAATTGTGCATCGGAAGCAAATTGTTCTTCGGAAGCAAATTGTTCTTCGGAAGCAAATTTGTCCTTAGGAAGCAAATTTGTCCTTAGGAAGCAATTTTTATGCTTCGGAAGCAAATTTGTACTTAGGAAGCAATTTTTATGCTTCGGAAGCAAATTTGTACTTCGGAAGCAATTTCCATAGGAAGCAATAGCCATAGGAAGCAATAGCCATCAGAAGCTTATATTTTTAAAGAATATCCATGGTGAGCTTCCGAAAACCAATCAAATAAAACCTTCTGAAAACCCTAAATTCAAAAACGCCGTCATCATCATTATGTTCTTTCTTGAAACAAACCCAGCTGCCCTAAAATTTTTCATCCGCCTCCATTTTTATCAAATGAACAAAAATTTGATAACTCGTCCGATAAAGATCACATTTGGGTGGGGTTTTGACATATAATAGGGAGAGTCAAAACCCACTTGTGTTTACCATATCAAAACACAAAAAATATAACCCAAATAAATTGAAGAACGGAGAACCCAGAACAAGAACATCTTCAAAGAACTTTCACAAAAATTCACAAAATCAGGGTATTGAGCACAAGTTTGAGAGAATCAATGGTTAGAATGATAATCTCGAGAACTTGGCTCTGATACCAATTGTAAAAACGGTTGCGGAATAGGACCTACCCGATTTGTGAAGATTAAGCATTTGAAGAACAGAGAAAGTCTTGAAGATGGGTGAAGATGTTGAAGAACACAACCAAAAACGAATCTGAGATGTAATGTAACGACTAACAATGTAAAGAAATAAGATTCATTAGTCAACAAGATTACATTACCTACCCCTCACATGCTCTCAAACTCCATGGATAAAGAATCCATGGAGTTCATGGGGGAGAGCTCTCAAGACTACATTGAAGCACACCCTCACACACTCTCTTGTCTGTGTTATTTTGACAAAATAGAGAACATCCTCTATTTATATGTCACATGACCCAAACCCTAGAAAATAAATAAAGTGCAACAAATGATAATAAATAATAAACAAATAAATCGTATTATCATTTGCTAAAGTCTTCGAGTCATCTCGAGTGTCTTCATAATCTTGAGCTTTTCAGTGGCTTTCGCGGTGACTCGTTGCTCCCTAATCAACAAATACATAATACTTCTTGTTTACATTCCATCTATCCAAATTAACTGTTGGTCTTGACTTTTCTAGACCCAACAAATTAATTAGAGAATTGAAGTCTATAGGCCATGGTGCAGGTAACGATCAAGTGGATGGCTATGGCTTCACTACAATAACTTTAAGAATTTGATGATCCAATCAGTGGCGTACCCACATGTATATTTGGGGGGCAGCCGCCCTCCTTGAAAATTTTTTTTTAGTAGTATATATATGTTAAAATCCTGATTGCCCCTCGTAAAATTTTACAATCGCCCCCATTAAACTTTTGATTTCTAAGTGTTAATTGATAAACTAAGTTGATAAATGCCCAACTAATAATTTAAACCCAATGTAAAATCAGGTTTAGTATTAATTATAATAAGTCTAAACACCACTAAACCGGTTAAAAACCGAATTCAATTGAATATACCAATTAAAACAAATAAACCAATCCAAATAAACCAAATTCAACCTTATATATTATAAAAAAAAACAAATTTAAATATGAATTCGCTTTAATCGGTTAACCAAACAAACTGAATTCAAAAAAAATTGGAACCGATAACCATACCGAAACTGAAATTTGGATACAATTAGGAACCGACTTCGGAATTCGGTTCGTTTTTTTGTTACGAATACGGTTAAGTTTTTTGTATTAACAATTTTCAGCTTTTTTGAATACCCTTACTTTAATATTCAAATTCACTATGTGGCCTTTTCTTTTTGACTCGTCCTGGGCTCTCCCAATTCTCAGAGCCGCCCCAAACTAGCCCATTATAAAAACTTATATTATTAATTTAAATAACATATTAAAATAATACTTGAAGTTAGATTTGCGTAATCAAATTGGTTATGAGAATTTAAACAATAATTGTATTTGTAAAGAGTTATTTAAGAACGTCTCATTATACATTGTTTTGAACATATATAAAAAAATAAGATCACGTAATATATTGTATTTTAATTATGTCTTTATATATGAAATTTAGTTTGATTGTCGTTTTTTAGCATGACCCGACCCGATCCTTCCCAACCGACTTGAACACCAGTGAACCTAAAAAATTTCCACCCCCCATGAAAAAATTCCTGGATCCGCCACTGGATTCAATACATCTTTTGTTTAATTATTCCCAAAAAAAAAATGAAACCAGCTACTTTCTTATCATCATCATCATCCTCTCCAACTTATTTCCTCCTTTATGCTCTCGTTATATATCTAACTAACTCCAACCATCATATCCGGAGGAAATGAGACAGATCATGAAGCTTTGCTGAAGATCAAGTCATTGGTCACTCATAATCCATATGGAGCTCTATCCTCATGGAACAATTCATTTCATTTCTGTGATTGGGAAGCGGCATAAAAGAGTGACTCATATAGAATTGAATTCGAATAGTGTAGAGGGATCTTTGTCTCCTTATGTGGGGAACCTCAGCTTCCTCCGTACGCTTTCTCTTGGTAACAACAGCTTTCAAGGAACCATCCCTAATGAAGTTGGCCGTCTTTCAAGGCTACGTTTCCTTTATTTGTACAAAAACAAATTCAAGGATTGATCTTTCATATAATAAGCTGGTTGGAAGCATACCCAAAGAGATCGGCTTCCTCTCCAAACTTACTGGCGTTGCGCTTGATAATAACAACTTAACAGGTGGAATCCCACCTTTCTTGGGGAATCTTACATCATTAGAAATGCTCTCCGTTAAAAAAAATCCGTTCGGTGGGAGTATTCCACACATCGTTGGCCATTTGAAAAGCTTAAAACAACTTTACTTTGGTGGTTGTAGTTTATCTTAAATCTTAACTAATATAAGCTTTAGGTGGAAATCAGTTGACCGGTAGTCTTCACCCAGCCATCGGTGGAATGCTTCCTTATCTTGTTTCCCTTCAGTTACGGGATAACCAACTAGTTCCAATTTCCAATTGTTTGAAAAGATTAGTTTTTCAGAAAACGAGCTAGTAGGAAGCATACCCAAAAAGATCACTTTTCTCTCCAAACTTACTTTACTTTCTCTTTTTAATAATAAGTTAACAGGTGTAATCCCGCCTTTCTTGGGGAATCTTTCATCAATGGAAGCCTTCATACTGCTTTATGGGGTAACCAACTAACTGGACCAAAGATTTTGTTCCAAATTAACAGATTTTGAAGTGTTTGAAAACAAATTTAGTGGAAAGATCAAAATCGACTTTTCAAAACTACGAGATATTTATTTTATATCCATGGGAATAAACAATTTTGGAACCAAAGAACAAGACGAAATGAATTTTATTGATTCTTTAAAAAACTGCTCCAAATTAGTGACGTTGGCTCTTCCTAATTGCAATTTCCAAGGAGTGCTGCCATGGTCAATAGGTAATCTTTCTAGTCAACTCAAGCATCTATTTTTAAATGGAAATCAGTTGCATGGAAACGTCCCTACATCAACTGGTAATCTTGTTGGCTTGGAAACACTATCATTAGCAGGTAACCAATTTGAAGGAAACATCCCCTCAACCATCGGTAACCTTCAAAATCTTGGAGTTCTTGTTTTATCTTTTAACCAACTTTCAGGTCAGATTCCTCATGCCATGGAAAACTTATCATCATTGACCAAACTGTATCTATCTTCAAACATGTTGAATGGGGTTATTCCATCAAGCTTGGGAAACTGTCGAAATCTGTTAGCCTTGATACTTTATGGCAATAAACTTTGCGGGAAAATACCAAAACAACTTCTTCAAGTTTCATCTTTATCAATAATATTGGATCTTTCAAAAAATAACTTGTTTGGTTCACTTCCAACAGAGGTTGGATACCTTGACAAGTTGACTATTTTGGATTTATCTGAGAATAACTTATCAGGTGCTATTCCTATTAGCCTTGGTGATTGTGGTAGCCTTTTAGGGTTGTCTCTTAAAGGCAACTTATTTCAAGGTGTGATACCACAATCATTAAGCTCTTTGAAACCATTGATGGCACTCGACATTTCATATAACAAATTTTTGGGTATGCTTCCAACTAGCTCGTTTCCAGCCATCGGTGGAATGCTTCCTTATCTTGTTTCCCTTCAGTTACGGGATTCCAATGTAAGTGCATTCTCTGTTATAGGAAATAGTAGGTTTTGTGGTGGCATTGTTGAACTTGGGTTACCGGAATGCAAGAAGACAAAGAAATATGCAAAAAAGTTTCCTTTGTTTCTAATATTTATTTTGATTGCATCAATACTTTTCACCATAACATGTTTAGCATATGTTTGGTGTAAGAAGAAAAGAAAGAGCCAAATTTCTCAAACATCAACAAACAAAGGGTTCATAACAGTTACATACAGTCAACTTCTCAAGGCTACTAACGGCTTCTCCGAATCAAATTTGATTGGAAAAGGGGGCTTTAGTTCCGTTTATAAAGCAATCCTTAATGAAGATTATGATACATTTGTTGCGGTTAAAGTTCTACATCTACAAAATCAAGGAGCCCAAAGAAGCTTTATGAGGGAGTGTGAAGCATGGCGAAACATTCGGCATCGAAATCTGTTGAAGATAATAACTTCATGTTCTAGTGTTGACTTTCAAGGAAATGATTTTAAAGCTTTGATATACAAGTTCATGCCCAATGGGAGTTTGCATGATTGGTTGCATTCTAGTGAACACACATCGAGGCTAAGCCTTCTTCAAATAATGAAAATCTTCATGGATATAGCGTATGCACTTGATTACATTCATAATCACTCCTTACCAACACTTGTTCATGGTGACTTGAAGCCTAGCAATGTGCTACTCGATGATGATATGGTGGCTCACGTCGGAGACTTCGGTTTAGCTCGTTTTCTCGGAACAACTTCTTTCCAAAACAGCTCAACCGGGATTACAGGAACAATTGGTTATGTTGCTCCAGGTAAAGTAATCATTCATATATACTTAGTTAACCCTATACATGATTGATTATATTTTTTCGAATGCCTCTGTTTATAATTAAGTTGCATGCAGAATATGGTGTTGGAAGTGAGATGACAAGTAATGGGGATGTCTACAGTTTTGGAATACTAGTGCTGGAGGTGATGATCGAAAAAAAGCCAACTGATGAGATATTTGAGGAAGGACTTAGCCTTCATAAATGTGCTTCAATGGCATTACAAGATAACATTGTAACTGATATAATTAATGTTAACTTGATAAATGTTCATCTGGAGGAGGCTGAAGTTGTTAACGATTTTAAGAAAGAAGCAAATACGAAGACAATTATAGAGGAATGCGTGTCTTCAACAGTCAAGATTGGAGTATCATGTTCTATGGATTCTCCAACACAACGGATGGATATAAAAAATGTGGTGCATAAATTACAACATATTCTCAATACGCTTCAAAATATTTAAGGTATGTTAAGTGTTCATTATTGATGCCTAGGAGTTCAAAGGTGTATCATGTATATGTCACTTCGTTATATATTTTGTCAAGGCATGTTTGTTGTTTTGCTTAATTTCATAAAGCTTTATGAGTTTGTACTGTGATTGTGATAGTAAAATAGGATTAATTATGTTGTCGTAAAAATTAATGGATTTGAAAGAGATTAAATATATGGTTTTTAATAGTTTAGTATTGGAAGCCTCAAATTGGAGTAAAAACATGAATATGTAACCTACAAGGAAGTGATGTAGTGGTTAAAATGGAGGAAAAACAACATGAAAGTTTCAAGTTTAATTCTTACTTTAGGCGATTTTTCTTTGAGGCAACCTATCCAATTGTTTGCAGCCGCGTTTTACCTGTTCTTTTCGGTTAGTTGGGTATTAGGAGGACTTGAGGATTTACCACGTAAGTTGATTCATACGGTTATCAAAAACAAAAAAAAAAACATGAATATGTGTGTGTCGTTTGAAAACAAAAGCAAACATCATAATGCATGTTTATGACAAAGGGCCTTACAAAACATTTGAGAGAGAGATTTACAAATTTAAGGTCGACTAGCAAACGGTTCTTAAAAGTTCTATAAGGTAGACTTCTCAAGGCTATCAATGACTTATGAAGCCAATTTTAGCAGAAATGGTGGGTTCAATTATGTTTAATTGTAAAATCATCATGTGTAAATTATATTCTGCTCAACACTAGTTTGCACTAAATAGCTCACCCAGCTATTTAACTTTTACTTCCATTTTTTTAGCCACCCAAATATGTATCCATTTTCATTTGTACTAAATTTGACAAAATTATAGTGATTGATGAAATTTTCTTTAAATGTGTTATTGTTTAATATTTTTTCATTTACAAAGAGAAACCAAATTAAGTCATTTTGTTTTCTACATATATTCAAGTTGTATTTGGGTGATCTATAATGTAATTCCAATAGTTGGGTTACCATAAAAATATACCTGTTATAATAAAATAGAAGTTTATATAAGCACATGCATGTTCCTTGCTAGCCAGGGATGTTAGAGGTGTGATTTGGACGGTTTTCTTAAACTTTATGAACCAAACCACTAACCGTGGTTTCAAAACATGACAAACCAAACGACCACGTTAGTTGGGTAAACCAAACCGACCGGCATTACCTGTTTCACGGTTTGGTTTTTTACAGTTTTACGGTTTTATAAAGACAATAGAGAACGGTTAATAAAATGATGCAAAGATCATAATCCATTTCAAATTCACATTTGAAAAGTCGAAAACCATAATCCAAAGTCAACCATTATCAAAATAACAAAAGTAGTCCAAAAGAATGATGATATGTTAGACAAAGTCACGAGTTATTAGAATGTTCAATAATAAATTTCAAAGTCATATTCCATTTCGAATACTTATAGTCTTCATAGCTTTCGAACTTTGTTTCATATATATATATATGAAAAAAAAATAATATATATATACACACACACATACAGTTAGTGCAACTTATACGATTTAGTAAAAATACAAACCGTAAACTGCACCAAACCACTCAATTTTTAGAATACTCTAACCGTTAACTAAACCATCAAGCTTTAAAACGGATCAATTGTCTTCGGTTTGGTCCGGTTTAGACGATTTGGCTGGTTTATTGACACATACATGTTCTTGCTGTATCATACTATCATCTCAAAATTTGTTTACAACAACTCTCCCCTATTAAATATTAATATGATATTATTTTATTTTCATTTTTTTTCTTTCTTCTATTGCAATGATTATAATTTAATTTGATAAATAATATGATTACAATTGAATACCTATTTTTTAAATTAATAAAGGAAAAATTTTACATAAATACAATCAAATTTATCAATTGTTTTAATTAAATCACTGGAATTTTTTTTCTCTCTTTAAAGTAACTAAACTTTAATTTACTGTAAATAATATGTAATTACACGTTCATCAGGTGGTCATTATTTTACTTGATTTTTTATTTGTCTTTTCTAGCCTTCTTTTTTAGTATAAATATAGAAAATATAAATACAATTTTTTTGAATAAAAAGTTTTTTTTTAATTTTATTATACACTAAAAATATAATTTCAAAATTAAAAACGTATTTTTTAAAGTTAAACTCATGATTTAATTAAAAAAGTGTTTTTTTAGTTGAAAAATCCATGTCATGTTTTAACTAAAACATCAATGCCATTATTTATATTTTTCACTAGGTTATTAACCCATGTACTACACGGATTAATCATAAAAGATTAAATAGTTAGTAATAAAAGTTTGAAAATTATAAAACAATATTTTGCTGTATAATGATTAAAGTAAATATAGACAAAGATTTTATGTAATAGACTTACAATTAAAAACTCTAATAACTAAATAATTATTATCTGATCTTCATAATTTGTAGCGGCTAAGATTTTTAAACTATTACGCTGAAAATTTCATATAGTTTTTTATATCAAAATATAGCTTCCCTCTCATTTCTCTAAAACTTTTGATTTTTTTAAAAAATCATCTTTAAATATTCTATTTAAAAAAATGTCAATTGTTTATAAAAATCATATTGTTTAAAAACTTAGTTTTATAGTTAAATTCATTTTTTAAAAAATCATCTTTTAAGAAAAGTTGTTTTTTACAAAAACGTTAATTTCCTAAAAATAACGATTTAAAAAATTTCTTATTTATAAGAAAATAATAATTTTTAGAAAAAAAGTACATATTTTTTAATAAAAATTAAATTTTAATTTATTTAAATCTATTTTTAATTCTTAATATGAAAAAGGGAAATAATATGATTAATAGTATAATTATTTAATAAGAGAGATGATATAATTATTTATTAAGAAAGACAATTAAAATGAAATAACAATAAGATGACATGTGGCATTAATATTTTAAAAAAATGACAAGTGACAAAAATTATTTTTGTTTATTATAGTAGTAGGATAAAATATAGTATTAAAGGTAAGAAAGGTATTTAATAAAACCTAACACATCACCATTCGTAACCTAGTAATATGGTAATTACATAGTATTAGAACATTAAATACTTTAGTGACTTTAAATAGACAAAAAAATAAAAACTTTGACTTAACTGAACAATTATTAAACTTGGTTATATTTTTATAAACTTACTCCTTTTATAGAACATATTTATATAATATATGATATGTTATTTAATATAAATAATTTTATTTTATTTATTTAACTTATGTAATACAAACCTAGTGTATACTAGTATATAGTATGTGAGTGTTCACTTTATGTAATACAAAATCCACAATTTTTGGATTTTAAGGTTGAACTAGGGTTTAACCCACGCGTTGCGACGGTAACCTTGTATTGAACGAAAAAACACATCTACCAAAAGAAAATTCTACCATAAAAAAATATTGAATCATAAAGTTCTATCGAAATATGTATTCGATCACGTGGAGGTGATAGCATATCGAATATCAAAACACAACTATAAAAGGCTACACTAATTATTAATCCGGCATAAAATAATAAATCAAATTGTTGCAAAATTGATAATAGAAAGATATATAAATTCAAATATACACAAACAACCAAAAAAGGCTGCAATGATTATTAATCCGGCCTAGAATACAAAATATTATCAATATTCACTTGTAATGATTACATAAACTTTTGGCTATTAGTTTTTTTTTTAAAAAATATAACGTTAAGTACCATTGTTTAAATGAGCATATTGACACCACCATCTAGGAAGAAAACCAACACTTGGAAAAGTCATAGCTCCGCCAAGAGCATTTTTTTGCTCATAATGAGTCTCGTACCCAAGACCTCATATTCAGGATGTCAAGAGGTATGATTAGGATATAAGTCTTTTGGTTTGACTATTAGTTAATTAACTATTGTTGTTATTTTTTATTTATTATATTATAATTAGTATTATTTATTATTGTTATTATTTAATTATTATTATTATTTAATTATTATTATTATTTAAGTATTAGTAATAATATACAATAATAATAATTATTTAACTATTATTATTATAAAAAACCGGCATAAAATAATAAATCAAATTGTTGCAAAATTGATAATAGAAAGAAATATAAATTCAAATATACACAAACAACCAAAAAAGGTTGCAATGATTATTAATCCGGCCTAGAATAAAAAATATTATCACTATTCACTCGTAATGATTACATAAAATTTTGGCTATTAGTTTTTTTTTAAAACCTAACGTTAAGTACCATTGTTTAAATGAGCATATTGACACCACCATCTAGAAAGAAAACCAACACTTGGAAAATCCCTAGCTTAACCTAGACCATTTTTTTGCTCATTATGAGTCTCGAACCCAAGACCTCCTATTGAGGATGTCAAGGGGGTATGATTAGGATATAAGTCCTTTGGTTTGACTATTAGTTAATTAACTATTGTTGTTATTTTTTATTTATTATATAATTAGTATTATTTATTATTGTTATTATTTAATTATTATTATTATTTAAGTATTAGTAATAACAAGTTGGCCATTTAAACCTGTTGTTCATTTAACATTGTAATTTTACTTTTTCCGTTCCAGAAATGTATAGTCGGGTGTACATGTTATAGTTATGAATCATGGGCGGACCTATTTGTTAGAACGGGTTCACATGATCCCATTGAATCTCAATTCATTTATAGAATGTACATCGTGAAATTTTATTTGATCTTATAGTTTGTTAAAATAAATCTATGGTTCAAATCCCAGTGGCAGTTTTTTTTTTAATTCTATATTATGACCATGTTTAATTGTGAAATTACCCTAAATTCAACCCAACCCAACCCAATGACCCGGACATGATCTTAAAATTTTAGCATTAAATTAGTAAAAATATGAGTGATGAAAAAGTGATTATAAAAAAAATCATGTGTCTGTCACTGTCATAAATAGTCTTTTTATCTTTTCTCAAAATTTAAATTTAATACCGTGACAATATGCTTTTGAAACAATATAGATTTTCTTTCTTAAACAACCAAAACCTTTATTAATAATAAAATAGTGAAAACGCGGTTTGAAATTTGGATCGATAGTTTGGGTTAAAAATTTCGTTAAAATCAGCTGGCCCTACTTCTAACACTTTAAATTTATAAACAATTGACCATTGACTCATTGTCATCTACACTTATTCCAAACAATATAATGCTTCTTGTAGTTGTACTGTCTGCATAGATGGTTGTACATTTCATAAAGCACCTTTATCTTTTGTACAATCAAAATAAAGGCATCCCACTAAATGTGTGGTAGCTTTATCTAGGAAACATGCAGCTTCTTATAGTTATACGTTGTGCATAATTAGTTGTACATTGGGTTGTCAAAAAGAGAGCAACATTTAAAAGCAAATGATAGAAAACATGGTGATTTGGGCCCCTTGAGTAAACCGTTGTAAATTCAAAATGTGTTACAATGATGTTTAAAACAAAAAATTCAAGATTCGGGTTCATCTTGCCAAAGTTATTTGGATTAGCGCGCATTTAGTGGGTTATATTTTTAACCTTCCCCTAGTTTACCATATGCATTTACATTTATGTATATATATATATATGTGTGTGTGTGTGTGTTTTATAACCAAATATAGTTATAAAATACGATCAAATGTTTAAAAAATTAAAATATGATCAAATGTTTAAAAAATGGGGGTGTTGGCAAGAACATGAGAAAGGAGGCTAGATGGAAGAACTTAAAATTTGAAACATTTGTAATATGGGATTAGTTTTAAGAATTTTTACAAGCGTAGAATGTACATTAATGTTATTAGGTGATACCCAATAATATAAACTAGGTTTATTCCCTCCGCGCGTTGCGGCGGGTTATCATATTACACTCCCGAAAGCGGATACTATACATATCATTTGCAAAAGCATAAATTACATAGCAAAATCAAATATTTAATCACGAACTCTATACAAATTTTTCTTAAAAACATAAAATCATACAAAAACCTCACAAATATGTTATAAAATTAATAAAAAAATTACTCACAAATCTATAAACAAATCTTTCAAATTTAATACTTTTTATCGTTGTTTACTACTTTTCAAAGTTAAAAAAACTTTTGATGATTTAAGTTGAAAATTTTAAAACATTAATACATGTATCAGGCATCTAAATAATATTATATATAATATATAATAATATATATAATATAAGTATCAGGGCCCACTCATTATTATATATATATCCACTCGATATTATATACATATATATAAAATTTATTATTCAATATAATATTAATATAATTACTATTCCTTTGTAATGCATTTTAATATATAGTATAATATATAATAATAATTATTATTTAACTATAATAAATTATTATTTATAATAATAATTATTATTTAATATATAGTATAATATATAATAATAATAATTATAGTATAATATATAATAATAATTATTATTTAACTATTATTATTATAATAAATTACGCCGTTTTATTTGAGTTTAATGATATTGTTTATTATTATTTAATTATTATTACTATTCACTCGTAATGATATCGTTTTATAAATGTATATATAATAATTTTTGAGGCACTACTTGTCGTTCGAAAAAAAATTGTGAACAGGGAGAAAACGACTTCGAACCTGAAGAAAACATTGAGATCTGGGCAAATTTCATTATAAGAAAATTCATGATAACAATGAAATTAGTGATTAACTGTCGTCGATTTCACGCGAATTGATAATTGAATGATCATGTGAACACACATGGACCATATCATGTGGCATATGTAAGTGAAAGGAGTTCAAATTCCAATATCCGGTGTTCCGGGTTCGGATATCCGATATTAGGAAAAAAAATTAAAAATTTTAAAAAAATATATTTTTAATATCCGAATATCCGAAAAATATCCAAAAAATATCCGAAAATTTATCTAAATATCCTAAAAATTATTTGATATCCTAAATATCCAAAAAAATATCCGAATATCCGAAAAACTATCCAGAAAAATAACTATTTCGGATAGTTCGGATATCGTAACTATCCGAAAATTTTCAAAATTGATATCCGAATCCGAATTTCCGGATATCCAAACCTTCGGATATCCAAACTTCCGGGTATCCGAATTTTCGGATATTTTGGTCAAAATTAGGGTTTGGAAGAGGCTGGTATGTAAAATGACCCCAAAGAATAATGGATTATTAATGGTTCACTTGATGAAAAACTTGTAGTTTTTGTTGTATATATAGTTTTTTTTTTTGTTGTAGTTTGGGTACCAAAATGCCTTTAAGCATCTTTTAAAACCAATATTTTAAAGATCCCATCTCTTTTGATGCATGCATACTTTTCCATTCATGTATATTATTGACTCATCATGTTAATCTAAACCAACAATTTTCTTATAACCACATTCCGACCTCAAAAGGTTCGTCTGATCAAAATAACAATAATTTAGATATGCTTATTTGTAAATAAAGTAAGTTTAATGTGTTAATGTATTAAAAAAATCTGCATATAAAATTTTGCATAGAAAAAATCTAGTACTTAGAAACAATATTGCATATATAGAAACAAAAAACTACATAAATACTTGCATTTGCATAGATACATACAACTAAGTGCACATATACATGCATAATTCTGCATACACAACGTACAATTCTGCAGACACATACACACGATCAGCATACATACACACACACAATTCTGCATGCATAAACACAATAATAACGACATATTACACAATGATATGAAACACTAAACATAATGACCAAAATACCGTTTTCAAAAAATTAGAAAAATGACACTTATCAATCTTACAATATTTCTCACATTTCTTACAAATCTAATTCCTTTTATTAAAACCTAAACTTATGTTTCAATACCATAACAAATTTCCCCTTTATGTTGCCACAGGCCAATACCACATTTAATTTAAAATGATTTAGGACACATGACACGTTTTAATTAAAGATAATTTAATAAATAATTCCTATTTTCACGTTTAAATAAATCATTAACGGATTTAAATGGCAAGCCTTAAATGTATTTGCTTAGGAAGATTTTATTTGGACACTCCACTTTTTTATTTTAACACTCCAGCGAACCTATACGGTCTGTACTGGTCAGTACGCTCCGTACTGGTCAGCACGGCCCGTGTATGGTACAGACAAACATTACAGAAGAATGTCTTAGATTCAATGCAGATTCTGTGGACAGCTTGACTTATTTTTACAAGCCAATTTGAGTCTCAACCGGTGTGAACTAACCTTATACGGCCCGTACAGGGCAGTACGGGCTGTACATAAACTAATTATTTTATTTAAATTTAATATATGTATTTTGTTAATTTTTAACGATATACGTCTATTATATTAAATTTTAAACGATATACGTCTATTATGTTAATTTTAAACGTTATAAGTTTGTTACGTTATTATTTTAAACGATATTAATTATTTACGTGTTCAAACTAAATCTTTTATTTTATAATTAGTTTGTTTATGTTAATTTAATTTAAACGTTATAAGTTTGTCGCGTAATTATGAAAAAAACAAAATACAACCGGAAACAATACAAATAAAGATCGATACACACACACACAACATGAGTTTTACATACAAGAAAACAAAATACAAAAAGATAAACTAAACTATGTACCTCCGGATTGTCCAGCGGACGATCCGTCGTTTGGGTAGACTTGTGGCTTCGGTAACGGTGAAAGTTGTATCCCGTCCCGTCGTGCACGCTCCGACACGGCGCCGATCGTCTACCAGACAAGATCCTCTAGCCAATTGAGCCTTCACTTGATGCGTGTCTCCCGTGGATCCCGACGACGACTATCCTGTATAAGCTCATCAGTCTGTGCCGCTATACGGTACAACAATGCCTCGAGTGCCTCGGATGCGGTATCATTTCGGTAACATTTCCATTTGGGATTTACCGTTGGCATTGGATAATCTCTTTGTAATGTAACATTAGTGAAATGGACGCCAAAATGAACTACGGATACGACATTATATATGTTGCATTAAACTATTCGCATATATCCACATAGGGAAAATGGTTTGAGCACCTCGATTGCTGATAAGGTGAACGATTACACCAGATCTTTGAGCAATTAGTAAGCCTGTATGAGGCATAAGCATCCAATGTTGGCTAGGAGCAGGTGCAATCTGTTGCCAATTTATTGAGTTACGTAGTACATCATAAGATCCTGAGTCGTAGGAGTTAAACACACATCTGTACAATCTGCGTGGATATCCAATTCTTGCAAGAGTTGTCGAATAAAGGCCCATTGATTTTCATGGAATCCTAAACTCATGGCTAGAAAACGAAAACCATAGTTACCATCTGGCTCGATATCTTGTATGTTTATCACGTAAGGTTGAATTATAGGAAGGATGTATTTGATTTCTTCATTCTTCTTTTGAGTGCAATGTAACCGTTGTCTAGTGCTCTACTTTTCTCCCACCCTACCAGCGCTTCTTCGAGCATAAATTCCTGACATATAAAAATAATAAATAACATAACTAATAATCATTATATACATTCATAAACATCTATGTTTCAGTTAAGGGGTACCTCGTTTGTTTCCCAGTTAATGTGTTAATCGGCCGACTTTTCTTCCAAAGTCGCCTCCGGGTTACTTTGTTTACTGTCCGAATACATGAACCTATAATCGTTTTGTTGTGCATACGATGTTTGACTTTCAAAACCGATATCAGCATGATAGCATTCAGATCTATCATGTTGTATGAATACTCAACATGAGGCTCTTCATTCAAATATGGCACGTAATCGTTGAAAAAACTTACATCCCAGAACGACATCGTTAGAAATTTGAATTTAGTGTTAGAAATCTTCAAAAATTGATACGTTTGTTTAAAACGATCGATGTTTATATAGAAATTTCAAAGTTACTCAAGACGGTCCATACAGGTCTGTACGTCCCGTCTTGATTCCAATCATTGTCTTAGAATGTTAGCAATGTCAGGGGTGAAAACGCAAGACGGGTCGTATAGGTTAATACGTGCCGTCTTGCTTCGAATCATTGTCCTATGAGGTCAGGGAATGTCTGTACGATGAATGAGACGAGCCGTACTGACTAGTGCGGCCCGTCTTGCTGCCAATCATTGTCATAGGATGTCAAAGGAATGTCTGACAAAGGAATGAGACGGGCCGTACTGGGCAGTACGGCCCGTATTGAGGGTGTATTTGTAATAGGTAATCTGATAATCATCAATTGATTTTTGTGTCTATTCTCAATAGTTATTAACCCACCGATCACAAACCTGTTTTCACCTTTCTAATATTGATTTTCTGATCTTCTTCACTGGCCACATTAATGGATCTGCGCAATCTCCAAATAAATCAGCTTAGTAAGCTTTTGTTCTTGATTACTTAGAGTTTATTTAAACTACATCATTGATTTCTTGAGTGTTTACCTGTTGATGGGGGTAATTATAATTTAAGGTTTCAGTTCCCTTCGGATACAGAATGGTTAAACTCATTGTGATTGACAATATGATCATCATATAAACATGTGACATCCCTCTAAGATGTAATGATATGTGCTTATCAATGCTTTCACAATTTCGACTTTTTAATCTATGGTGGTCTTTGTTTGGATGTTTTTTTTTTTATTGCAACTTTACTCTATGTAATTTCTTTTTGGATAACCATTGAAACCCACATGCGTGGTAAACCCTCGGGTCCAGTGATAGAGCTTGAACGTATAGAGAGGGGGCCAAAATTTACGGGACCTAGAATTCATGTTAATTATCTGAAGCAAAGTGGGGCGAAACAACAATTTTTAACCAAAAATAACATCTCGGCCAAAAAATCAACATTACGGACGGAAATAGAGAGGGCCCGCCCTTGAAGAGCTTCGCCTATGCTCGGGTCCCCCAATTCCCAACTAACTGCGAGAAACAGGTCAAGCGCGGCCGCAAGCAATCTGGTAGGGGCCTCCAAGGAAAATTGCTCCAAGTGAGGATTGAATTTAAGACCTATAAGTTGTCTCTCCTCTCTTCTGACCACTACACTCATTCCTTGAAGGTTTACTCTATGTAATTTCGTTTCCATCTAGAACGTTTTTTCTCAACCTTAGCTCACACTTTTGTCTGGCACACAAAACATGCTTCATGCTCTTAAATTGTGTGGGAGGACAAACCAGAGTTGTATTGATGAACCTGAGTGAAAGAATTGCCATTTTTTAATTTTTACTAATACTAATTCTTCAATGCAATAAATAATTCATGATTTTTTCATCAAAAGAACATATATATGCTGCTTGTGTCTGCAACTTGTATATGATAGGTTTGTAGCATGAGGAGCTTTGATTGAAGACGTCGAATTGGTAGCCCGCGATATTTTATTGAATAATAACTTTGGTACAATTTAACCTATAGACTTTACCCTATTTATACTAAAACAAAAAAAAATCATGAACCAATTCAATTCCTGTTTTCAAGCTTACTAAAACAAATTAAATCTAATCTAATCTCAAACTCTAAAAACTTAACTAAAACAAAACAATTTAAAACAAACTTTCTACTTTAACACCCTAACTATTTAATATTACAAGATTAGTTCAACACGAACAAGACATATATAAATAACTAATTTTTTTTCTTCAAAATAAGCGGATGCTTCCACCATAAAAAATGGGTATGCCATGATGATACATTCTTTTTCTTTCTTTCTTTTTGACAAAATTGCACAGGATCAATGGTGGAAAATCACACCTTTCGTGGGGAATCTTAAATCAATGGAAGTGTTTACCGGGAAAGAAAATCCGTTTGGTGGAAGTATTCCACACACCTTGGGCCATTTGAAAATTTTAAAAGAAATTGACTTGGGTACATGATCTATCCAACTTCATGCATTCTGTTGAACCAATACCACCAAAACATTCTTCACAGAACCACATCAGTTGCATACTACAAGCTTTTACAAGCAATAGTGAGTGAATAGCCTATGTACTGATGTCAATCAAGTGAAATACCTATCCAATCCCTGAGTTCTTGCACTACAAGAAAAAGGTAACTAATGGGACAAAGGCTGTAGCGACGATACGTTGTCGTTCCTATAGGGTGAGCTATAGCGACGACATGTCGTCGCTATAGCTTAAAAGTACTTTTTCAGACTTTTTAATCTATAGCGACCACATGTCGTCGCTATAGCTCATGGTGAAAAAGGCGCGTTTGACCGAAATATTGGCGGTTCTGGGATATTTCTATAGTGACAAAATGTCGTCGCTATAGCCGGAATATATTAAATTTTTTATTTCTTTTTAACAGATTTAAAACGGTTAAAAAATCAAAAAAAAAAATTTTTACCTATAGCGACTACATGTCGTCGCTATAGGTTAGGAAGAAGACAAAAGTACTTTTTGTCGGTACAATTAATGCGCGCATCGGTTTCGAGTTTACCTATAGCGACGATTTTTCTGGGCTATTGCGACGACTTTTGTCATCGCTATAGGTGGCTTTCCTTGTAGTATTGGAGCTGAAGAAATGAAGATCAAAAAACACAACCTTATGTTTACTCAAATCTATACACAAAGCTATCTATTTTAATCATAATTCAAAATATAGATGTTGATGAATGCAAATTTTCAGACGTTGGATTTGATCGGTAAACCACAGGGTGATCACGCCCCTGTGTGTAGTGGTAAAGTGAGGATTGAGGGAGTGATGGAGGGTGGTCAATCTCCTCCTCACGCCTCACTACACATACTCTAATAAACACAATAGTTACTTGATTATAGCTTCCAACAAAGGCAAATTTTCTTGTTTTAAAAATTTTGATTCCGTTAACACGAACTCAGTGGAATGGTAATCTGTTAAATAATACTATTTTTATTTCATTTGTTAAATAATATGATTACATCATAAAGCATATTTTTAATTTTTCATTAACCATCACTTAGAAATATGTTATATGCTATTTTAAATAAATAATTTTAAAATTTATTTATTTAATTAATCCGTGTAACACACGGGGTTTAACTTAGTATGTATTATATATAGTAGATATATATATATATATATATAGAGAGAGAGGAATGTTCGTAAGAAAAGTCATCATTTTGGAGAAACCAAGAAAACTCATACTAACTAATAAATTTTTTAAAATTTTTTTTCATATTTTTTTATTATAAGGTTAGAAATGTTATAATAAAAAATAAAATTTTGAAAAAAAATATGTAAATCACGAAATTACGTATATGTAACTTATAAAGTTACATATATGTAATTAATATGTGTAACATACAAGTTACATATATGTAATAACTTAAAATACATATTTTAATTTTTTTTTTCTTTATTTACATTTCTTATCTTATAATAAAAGGAAGTAAAAAAGAAAAAAATGAATAAAAAGTTTAATTGGTAATGATTGTGATTAGTTTTCTTGGTTTTCTCTAAAATTAAAGTTTTCTTAGGAACCCTCCCATATATATATAGGGAAAGGTTTCATTGGTAACCCAATCCAAGTGTCGTAACATATTAACTCATTTTCATTGGTTGTTAAAATAAAGCCTTTTGAAATGAGTGGTCCATATTCAATCTGAAAAAACATGTGGATGAGATTTGTTTAAGGGCATTTTTGACATTTGGTGTGGTGTACTTGATTTCTTTTTTAAAAAAAGTTTACCCCCCAATTTTTTAAACACTCATAACTCTTATATACATTATTATTTTTTTTATAAAAATTTCACCATTAAATTTGTCACTTTTTTATCTTTAATTCAAGTATAATTTTTTAAAATTTTTTTAAAATTTTCGTAATTTGCACTGATGCAGCGACATTTTACACTGATGCAACGACGTTTTACACTGACGTAGCGAAATGCATTTTTTTACACTGATTTGACATTTAGTGGGGTCTACTTGATTTCTTTTTTAAAAAAGTTTACCCACCAATTTTTTAAACACTCGTAACTTTTATATACATTATTATTTTTTATAAAAATTTCACCATTAAATTTGTCACTTTTTTATCTTTAATTCAAGTATAATTTTGTCAAAATTTTTTAAAATTTTCGTAATTTGCACTGATGCAGGGACGTTTTACACTGATGCAACGACGTTTTACGCTGACGTAACGAAATGCATTTTTTTACACTTATGTAATCACAATGATGTAACGAGCTGAATTTTTACAAAGTTTTCGTAATCACACTGATGTAAGGATCTGGATTTTTTCAAAGTGTTCTTAATTTTTTAAAATATTAGTGAACTAATTTTTGTAATAAAAAATAATTTGTAACAAGATGGAAAGATTTTACTTCGGTGTAATTGCAAACGCTCGAAAAAATGAGAGAAAATTACGAACGCTCAAAAAAACATGTTAAACGAGATTTTGAAACATTTTAAACAAAAAAGTGAGAAAATTACGAACGCTCGAAAAAACATGTTAAACGAAAAAATGAGAGAAAATTACGAACGCTCGAAAACATTTTAAAGATGGAAAGATTTTGAAAAAACTAGAGAAAATTATTATATTTATTGTTCGTTACGTTGGTGTAATTACGAACGCTCGAAAAAAATTCAAAAAAAAATTGGCATGACTTATGGAATTAACGAGAAAAATATAATGAGTTTAATGATGTAATTTTTATAAAAAAAATAACATAGTATTAAAAAGTTATAAGTGTATAAAAATCAAGGGGAAACTTTGATTTAAAAAAAAGGAAAAAGGATATATTTTTATGATGTGGGTGAATCTGATTGGCTTAAATGGGTTAATAAAAAGTCCATAATACCATTATTAAAGCAAAAGGGAATCTATGATGTGGGTGAATATGATTGGCTTAAATGAGTTAATAGGTTACCACAAATATGGTGTGTTCTTATTTGAACCAAATCCTATATATATATATATAGGGTAAGGATCCGTTGTTAACCCACCTTAATTGCGGTAACCCATTAACCCTGACAAAAAACGCTCAAATCGCAAAATTTTTTTTTCATGGTTTTTTTATGCAAAAATAGGGGGGCTCCTTTTTTAAGCGTTCGCTAATTCACAAGCGTTAAAAAGTTAAACGAAATGTAAGTTTGCGTTACACTGCGAACATTTATTTAAGTGTCGCAGTGTAACGCAAACTTACATTTCGTTTAACTTTTTAACGCTTGTGAATTAGCGAACGCTTAAAAAAGGAGCCCCCCCTATTTTTGTATAAAAAAAACCATGAAAAAAAAATTTGCGATTTAAGCGTTTTTTGCCAGGGTTAATGGGTTACCGCAATTAATGAGGGTTATTATATGATCCCTTTCCTATATATATATAGGATTGGGATCAAATAATAACCCACTTTTAAAGCAATAACCCAGATAACTTTGCCAAGATGAAGCCAAATCTTGGATTTTTTTAACATCATTTTAACATATTTAGAACACTATGTTCTTTTATGAGTTTGCGAAAATTCATCACCATTTGAGAGTTTACATCGTTGTAAGTTTTGGGCCTAAAACAGTTACAGTACTATAAATCAAAAACTTACAACGATGATATATCTTAAACGGTAATGAATTTTCACAAACTCATAAAAGAACATAGTGTTCTAAATGTGTTACAATGATGTTCAAAAAAAATATCCAAGATTTGGCTTCATCTTGACAAAGTTATCTGGGTTATCGCTTTAAAAGTGAGTTATTATTTGAACACTTCCATATATGTGTATATATATATATATATATATATATATATATTTAAACTAGAAAATATCCTCGAGTTTTTTTGTTTATTGAAAATTAAAGCGTTTACATATCAAAATTATTATCGAAAAAACTTAATGTTACACTGCACTCGTTTTTCTGTCAGCTAAACTTAGTCGATTTGCACAACAACAGGTACTTAGTTGATCATAGTCGTGGCTCGCAACCCTAATCCTTTCTCACCCGACTGCAGATATTCACTCGTTTGATCTGCACGGTTTTTCAGTTAGTTGTAGGTACTTTCACGTTTGATTGTCAATTTAACTTAGCACCATACTTGATATCTCTGTTGCAGCCTAATCCGGACAGGATACTAAAATATGGAAAAAAAGGTCATTTGACTAAAAACGGTTTAATTAGGGTTGTTCGGTTATTAATCGAATCCAAACTGATTTGAATAGGTTGAATCAGTTTCAGTTTAACTCATCTCGAGTACGGTTCGGTTCGGTTTTTGGTTGGGGTAAAAAAAATTCAAAATCATTTAAACCGAACCGAATAAACTGTTTAAACCATAACCCGAACTATTGAACACCCTTATATCCAAGATTGAGACAAAAATTTAGAAACAAACCTAAATTTTCAAATGTGGATATGAAATGTATAATACTACAGAATATTTATATAGAAAAAACCTAAATTTTGAAAATTTTTATATTTTTTAAATTGAATAATATAAGATTTTTTGGATAAAAAGTTTTATCATAGAATTCTGTGAACTAATAATAACGTGACACGTGTCAAACAAGATAAACCAACAAGTATTTATACTAAAAACTTTTTTTTTTGAAAAATAAATCCATTTTTAATAAAATTTATCCCAAGCTGTTCATAAAAAATTAAACATTATTGTGTTATTAAAAAAAAGTTAAATTATATAAGTTATTAAACAAATCTTGAATTATATGTAAAATAATTTAAATATGTGGGATTAATTCCATGGTAGAGGCTTTCCTTTTAGAATAGGAGGTCATGGGTTCAATTATCTTGAATTATGATGTAATGTGTAATTTAGGTGGAGTAAGCTTAGCCGTTCAAAAAAAAAAAAATGATCAAGTGGATGACATTTGCTTCCCTATTTATATGCCAACTTACTTACTACATTAACATTCAAAATTTGATGATCCAACACATCTTGTGCTTAATAATTAAATTATTCCTAAAAAATGAAACCAACTATTTCCTCATCATCCTCTCCAACTCATTTCCTCATTTATGCTCTCGTTATATATCTAACTCCAACCTTCATATCTGGAGGGAATGAGACAGATCATGAAGCTTTGCTGAAGATCAAGTCGTTGGTCACTTATGATCCATATGGAGCTCTATCCTCATGGAACAATTCATTTCATTTCTGTGATTGGGATCATGTTTATTGTGGGAAACGACATAGAAGAGTGACTTTTATAGAATTGGATTCCAATGGTCTGGAGGGGTCTTTGTCTCCTTATGTGGGGAACCTCAGCTTCCTTCGTATTCTTTTTCTAAGTAACAACAGCTTTCAAGGAATTATCCCTCATGAGCTCGGTCGTCTTTCAAGGCTAAGTTTATTTTATTTGCACCTAAATAAATTCAGCGGTGTCATTCCAGTTAACATATCTGGTTGTTTTAATCTTGAAGAGATTGGTCTTTCAGAAAACGAGCTAGTTGGAAGCATACCCAAAGAGATCAGTTTCCTCTCCAAACTTACTTTTCTTTCACTTTATAATAATAATTTAACAGGTGGAATCCCACCTTTCTTGGGGAATCTTACATCAATGGAAGTGTTTTCCGTTTTAGAGAATCCGCTCGGTGGAAGCATTCCACACACCTTTGGCCATTTGAAAAGTTTAAAAGAAATTTACTTGGCCACTTGTAATTTATCGGGAACCATCCCTGATTCGCTTTATAACCTTTCACTCCTAACTAATATAAGCTTATCTGAAAATCAGTTGACTGGTAGTCTTCATACAACTATAGGCGGAATGCTTCCTAATCTTGTTCTCCTTCAATTATCGGGTAACCAACTAACTGGACCTCTGCCATCATCCATTTCTAATTGTTCCAGATTAAAAGATTTTGAAGTGTTTGAAAACAAGTTTAGTGGAAAGCTCAAAATCGACTTTTCAAAACTACGAGATATTTTTTTTATCTCCATGGGTACAAACAACTTTGGAACCAAAGAGCCAGACGAAATGAATTTTATTGATTCTTTAAAAAACTGCACCAAATTATTGAAGTTGGATCTTGGTATTTGCAATTTCCAAGGAGTGATCCCACGGTCAATAGGTAATCTTTCTAGTCAACTCAATTATCTACGTTTATATGGAAATCAGTTACATGGAAACCTCCCTACATCAATTGGCAGTCTTGTTGGCTTGGAAACACTATCATTTGTAGGTAACCAATTTTCAGGAAACATCCCCTCAACCATCGGTAACCTTCAAAAGCTAAAGGTTATTTATTTAGGTGAAAACCAACTTTCAGGTCAGATTCCTAATGCAATGGGAAACTTATCATCATTAATCGAACTTTCTCTATATTCAAACATGTTGGAAGGGGTTATTCCATCAAGCTTGGGAAACTGTCGAAATCTGTTAGCCTTGAACATTTATGACAACAAACTTAGCGGGAAAATACCAACACAACTTCTTCAAGTTTCATCTCTATCAATATTATTGGATCTTTCTCAAAACAACCTGTTTGGATCACTTCCAGCAGAGATTGGAGACCTTAACATGTTGACTACTCTGGATTTATCTGATAATAATTTATCAGGTGATATTCCTAGTAGTCTTGGTGATTGTGTTAGCATCTCAGAGTTATACCTTGAAGGAAACTTATTTCAAGGTGTGATACCACAATCATTAAGTTCTTTGAAAGCATTGGTGCAACTCGACATTTCTTATAACAAATTATCAGGTCAAATTCCCATATTTTTACAACATTTGAAGTTAGAAGGTCTGAATATGTCATATAATGATTTTGAAGGTGAAACACCGACGGTAGGGGTGTTCGCCAATGAAAGTGCACTCTCTGTTTCAGGAAATATTAAACTTTGTGGTGGCATTGTTGAACTTGGGTTACCCAAATGCAATAAGACAAAGAAATATGCAAAAAAGTTTCCTTTGTTTGTAGTATTTATTTTGATTGCATCAATACTTGTCACCATAACATGTTTAGCGTATGTTTGGTGTAAGAAGAAAAGAAAGAGTCAAATTTCTCGAACGTCATCAGGCAAAGGATTCATAACAGTATCATATAATCAACTTCTCAAGGCTACTAACGGTTTCTCCGATTCCAATTTGATTGGAAAAGGAGGCTTTAGTTCCGTTTATAAAGGAATCCTTAATGAAGATGACGATACATTTGTTGCGGTTAAAGTTCTACATCTACAAAATCAAGGAGCCCAAAGAAGCTTTATGAGGGAGTGTGAAGCATGGAGAAACATTCGGCATCGAAATTTGTTGAAGATAATAACTTCATGTTCTAGTGTTGACTTTCAACGGAATGATTTTAAAGCTTTGATATACGAGTTCATGCCCAATGGGAGTTTGCATGATTGGTTGCATTCGAATGAAAGTACATCGAGGTTAAGCATTCTTCAAATAATGAAAATCTTTATGGATATAGCGTGTGCACTTGATTACATTCATAATCACTCCTTACCATCCCTTGTTCATGGTGACTTGAAGCCTAGCAATGTGCTACTCGATGATGATATGGTGGCTCACGTCGGAGACTTCGGTTTAGCTCGTTTTCTTGGAACAACTTCTTTCCAAAACAGCTCAACCGGGATTAGAGGAACAATTGGTTATGTTGCTCCAGGTAAAGTAATCATTCATATATACTTAACCCTTTACATGATTGATTATCTTTTTTCCAATGTAACTGTTTATAATTAAGTTGCATGCAGAGTATGGTCTTGGAAGTGAGATGACAAGTAGTGGAGATGTCTACAGTTTTGGAATACTAGTGCTGGAGGTGATGACAGGGAAAAAGCCAACTGATGAGATATTTAAGGAAGGAATTAGCCTTCATAAATGTGCTTCAATGGCATTGCAAGATAACATTGTAACTGATATAATTGATGTTAACTTGATAAATGCTCATGTGGAGGAGGCTCAAGTTGTTAATGAAATTAGGGAAGAAGCAAATATAAAGACAATTATAGCGGAATGTGTGGTTTCTACAGTTAAGATTGGAGTATCATGTTCAATGGATTCTCCAACACAACGGATGGATATAAAAAACGTGGTGCATGAATTACAACATATTCTCAATACGCTTCAAAACATTTAAGGTTCGTTAAGTGTTCATTATTGATGCCTAGGAGTTCAAAGGTGTAACATGTACGTCACTTCGTTATAAGCTTTATGAGTTTGTACTATGATTGTGTTAGTAAAATAAGATTAATTATGTTGTCTTAAATATTATTGGATTGGAAAGAGATTAAAATATATGGTTTTTTTTATAGTTTAGTATTGGACGCCACAAATTGAAGGAGTAAAAACATGAATATGTAACCTACAAGGAAGTGATGTAGTGGTTAAAATGAAGGAAAGATAACCTGAAAGTTTCAAGTTTAATTCTTACTTTAGGCGATTTTTCTTTGAGGCAACCTATCCAGTTGTTTGCAGCCGCGTTTTACCTATTCTTTTCGGTTAGTTGGGTATTAGGAGGACTTGAGGATTTACCACGTAAGTTGGTTCATACGGTTATCAAAAACAAAAAAAAAAACACGAATATGTGTGTGTCCTTAGAAAACAAAAGCAAACATCATAATGCATGTTTATGACAAAGGGCCTTACAAAGCATTTGAGAGAGAGATTTACAATTTTAAAGTCGACTAGCAAACGGTTCTTAAAAGTTTCATAAGGTAGACTTCTCAAGGATATCAATGACTTACGTACGAAGCCAATTTTAGCAGAAATGGAGAGTTCAATTATGTTTAATTGTAAAATCATCATGTGTAAATTATATTCTGCTCAACACTAGTTTGCATGAAATAGCTCACCCAGCTATTTAACTTTTACTTCCATTTTTTTAGCCACCCAAATATGTATCCATTTTCATTTGTACTAAATTTGACAAAATTATAGTGAATGATGAAATTTTGTTTAAATGTGTTATTGTTTAATAATTTTTCATTTACAAAGAGAAACCAAATTAAGTCATTTTGTTTTCTCCATATATTCAAGTTGTATTTGGGTGATCTATAATGTAATTCCAATAGTTGGGTTACCATATATCTGTTATAATAAAATAGAAGTTTATATATGCACATGCATGTTCCTAGCTAGCTAGGGATGTTCGAGGTGTGGACGGTTTTCTTAAAATTTATGAACCAAACCACTAACCGTGGTTTCAAAAAATGACAAACCACACGATCACGTTAGTTGGGTAAACCAAACCGACCGGTATATATTGCCTGTATCACGGTTTGGTTTTTTACAATTTTCCGGTTTTATAAAAACAATAGAGAACGGTTAATATAATGATGCAAAGATCATAATCCATTTCAAATTCACATTTCAAAAGTCGAAAACCATAATCCGAAGCCAACCATTATCAAAATAACAAAAGTAGTCCAAAAGAATGATGATGAGTTAGACAAAGTCATGAATTATTAGAATGGTCAATAATAAATTTCAAAGTCATATTCCATTTCGAATATTTATGGTCTTCATAGCTTTCGAACTTTGTTTCATATATATATATATATATATATATGATTTTCATAAACAAATATACACACACACAAACATTGACTGCAACTTATACAGTTTAGTAAAAATACAAACCATAAACCTTACCAAACCACTCAATTTTTAGAATACTCTAACCGTAAACTAAACCATCAAGCTTTAAAACGGACCAATTGTCTTCAGTTTGGTCCGGTTTAGACTGATTTGGTCGGTTTATTGACACTCCTACATGTTCCTGACTTCCTGTATCATCTTGAAATTTGTTTACAACAACTCTCTCGTATTAAATATTTATATGATAGTATTTTATTTTAATTTTTTTTCTTTCTTCTATTACATATTAATGATTATAATTTAATTTGATAAATAATATGATTACAATACAATACCTATTTTTTAAATTTATAAAGGAAAAATGTTACATAAATATAATCAAATTTATCAAATGTTTTAATTAAGTCATTGGAATTTTTTTTGTCTCTTTAAAGTTACTAAACTTTAAATAATATGTAATTACACGTTCATCAGGTGGTCATTATTTTTCTTGATTTTTTATTTGTGTTTTCTAGCCTTCTTTTTTTAGTATAAATATAGAAAATATGAATACAATTTTTTTGAATAAAAAGTTTTTTTTTTAATTTTATTATACACTAAAAATATAATTTCAAAATTTTAAATATAAAAACGTACTTTTTAAAATTAAAACTCATTATTTAATTAAAAAAGTGTTTTTTTTTTATTTTTTTAGTTGAAAAATCCATGTCATTTTTTAATTAAAACATCATAGCCATTATTTATATTTTTCACTAGGTTATTAAGAAGGGTAAATCAAACACAGTGGAATGGCCGGTCAATAGATCTGTTATAGTCACTAGGGGTGATCAATGCTAAATGTTAACTAAAGTTCAACATGTATAATGTCATAAACTTGTTTCACATAAATTGTTTAAAAGATTTGAATAACATGTTTCACCCCAAATAATAAAAACATAAAAAGGGGCTATGAAGACTCACCTTAATAAGTGAGATATCTTGAAATTATATGATGTCAATATCCAAGCAATATCCAACACAACTCAAATTAACCTAGATGGTTTAATCATTGTATAAGATAATGTAACTATCGCTGTATATGAAATTCCTAACACAACTGTAAATATATTCCATACTAGAACGTTTATAAATGGTTTTGTTTTAAAATGTTTGGTATGTATAACCTCTTTATAATATTTTAAAGTTTATGTCATAATTTGGATAATTATTTAAAGTGAATATCATATGTATATAATAAATATTAATTAAGTGAAGATAATGTTAATAATAATAGCCTATAATAAATTCAAAAAAAAAATTGTTTATGGTTTCTAATTTAAACTAAATAATTTAAACCTTAAGCAAATCATTCAATAATATAGTAATATATTTATAATAGATATGTTATAAAAAAACAACTTTAATAAAATATTTTCTTTGACTAAATATTAAAATTTGGTAAAACTTAAAAATAAATAAATTTAATTTTTAACGTAATACTTAAAATAAATTTAACAAACTCAAACAAGATTCCAAAATTTGTATTACCTTGTTTACAAAATGTTCCAAAATTATGTTTAAAAGTTTTTTTTTTCATTGGTAATATCTAAAATAACATTTTGTACTTTGTGTATTTAAATCCAAATAATAGTAATTATTATTCGTTTATATATTCTAAATATTTATGTTTTATTTAAAAGTATAAGGTTTTTTTTTATGAAAATTAACTGTGAAATTAAAATTTTTAAATTGTTTATAGAATAAATGTTATATAAAAAAAATACACTAAATGGTTAAAACCGGTCCTGACCCGGTGTTGAACCCACAACCATACTTTGTGAACCCCCAAACTTAAACCAAATGATCTAGGCCCGCAACCTTCGTTGATAACCGTTTCTATTAAATATAACATAGCCGTTTCGTAATCCTTAAATCAGTTTAAACAAAGCGAATGAACCCTAGTTCTTTGGATCCCAAAATTCGATCAAACCAAGATGAGATCGAACTAGAAACCATAGGGCTTTTGTTAAGCATCAAAAACCGAACACATTGATGTATAGAACACTAACCTTTGAATACGATTGACTGGGTTTCGAGTAAGGGTTCAATTCACGACTCGGCCGGACTTTTGCGTCTTGATTTCGTGAACTAGAAAGGTTGTAAATGTTTTTCGAGTGTACAGACCTGTTCGCAGGTATGGAATGGATGAAAGGTTTGATTTAATTTGATTTCTATGAGTGTTTATATAGATTCTTAGATAACCGATCGGTTGAGTATGTTTAGGCTACAAATTCGAATTTATTTTTGAATTATTCGACTGATTGGTGTTTGTTATCGGTTCCATGATGTTCGGGATAGATTAAATATTCAAACTTGTTAAATTTTATCCTGTTTTGTGGCTAGAACCGATCGGTGGGTTGTTTTTGGGTCAAGGATGGATAATGGGTATCCATGGATTTAGTTGGGTGGGGAAGAAGGTGAGATTGGGATAATGGCAGAACCAGTCCCTCACATTCTTTATTACAAGTTTTATGTTTATCACTTTTGCCCCAAAAGGATTTCTAAGGTTTAAAAATTACATTTTTAATTAAATCCTTAACCATCTTAAGAAAATAAATTTTTTTTATGAATTTATATGCATATATTTATATACTTGTATTTATTTATTTATTATTGTCATTATTATTATCTTTATGTTCTAATATATTATAACTATAACCTTATATAAAGTTTAAGATTTTGTTTTCATATATATATATATATATATATATATATATATATATATATATTTATAAACTTAAATTTTACACTATAAGTTTTGTAGGTTAAAACTTCGTTTAGGTAATTTTGTTTATATTTGATAATATTTAAATTATGATTTAGAGGAAATGTTACAATAGTACAAAAAGGGACTGACACAAGACATGTTGGTCTGAGTAAATACAAAAATAACATACCGAAAATCAGACAGCACCTTACTTCCCTTCCTCAGCATTAAATGCAAAAGATTATCTGAAGCCTTGAAGATCAACAACATTAAATGTCTTTTGTATTTAGCTAGTCTTTGTAAAGTTAATGTCTATATTTGTAATGATTGTAAGTAAGTGTCTTAGCCTGTTAAGACACTTTATATACTAGAATAAGCTTTACTTTATGTACTGTCTAGTATACCCAACTGGTATGCCTATGTGTATACAGTTGTAGCCTTAGCTATATAACCTCTCATTGTAAACTTGTTAGTGTGCTTGTCTGTTTACACTTGTAATACTTTGAGAGAAATATATCTTTGAGCTTGAATTTACTCTTGTGTTCTTATTGCTATTCAAAGATTATTTGTTCATTTGAGTGTTTGTGAGATCCCTCTAACAAACCTTCCGCATCTGTTAGATTGTATTAGAGAAATACTTGTGAAGTGTTGTTTAGGTTAAACAACCCGATCCAACAAGTGGTATCAGAGCTTTGGCTCTTAAACTTAAGTGACTAACCATCATTAAGTTACCAGTTCTTATAGAAATCTCACTACTTCAAAACTCATATTATGTCTGTTTGTTCAAATGGCCGCACTTAACAAACATGATACAGAAAATGGTACTCTCAACAAGCCACCAATGTTCACTCCGGAAGACTACGACACATGGAAAGTCAGGATGGAGGGATTCATCAGGAATCAAGACTTCAAACTCTGGAAGTCGGTTCTTGAAGGGCCTTTCATCCCAACTGTTCCTGCTGCTGGTGCTGGTGGAGCTTTTGTGCCAAAGGATCCAACTCTCTATTCTGATGAAGACTACAAGAAAATGGAAGTTGATTCGAAAGCTTTGTGGCTCATACAGATGGCAATTCCTAACTCAATCATCCATGCATTCAAGAAATGCAAATCTGCTCAAGAGCTGTGGAACTCTCTATAGCAGATGTATGAAGGTTCTGTAGATGTAAAAGAAAACAAGAAGGATATGCTAAAACAGAAGTTTGAAAACTTCTGTCAACAGAACAATGAAAAGATGACTTCTCAATACCTCAGGTATGTTCAACTTGTTGATGAGTTGGTAGCAGCTGGTGTCAAAATGGAGAACCAGGATGTGATCAGAAAGTTTCTTAGATCACTTCCTCAAGCTTGGAACATATACTCTGTAGCCATCCGGAGGACAGAAAATCTAAGAACTCTAAAGCTGAATGAACTGTTTGGTATACTCAGTGCATATCAGATGGAAATAGATGCTCAGGAACCTAAATCCACTCATGCAATTCTTGGTTCAGCAGCACTCTATGCACCCATCAGTAATTCTTCTTACCAGAATTATCAACCCAGGTACCATCCTACCCCCACACCAATTGTTAGCTTTCCTGAAACAACAACACCAACTCCATCTACTACACACACAAACTCTTTTTCCAACCCAACTTCCCTCTTAACATCTGGGCAAGGAGCTTTTATGGCTGAGGAAACAAACTACTTTCATCTTTGCCAAGAAGACTTAGATGGTATTCCTGCGGATGATCTTGAGGAAATGGACATCAACTACCAGATGGCCATGATCTCATATAGAGCAAAGAAGTTCTATCAAAGAACTGGCAGACAATTCAAGAAGCACAATATGAAAACTGGGTTTGGTCTTGACAAGTCCAAACTGAAATGCTTCAACTGCCAACAGTTAGGTCACTTTGCCAGAGAATGCAAGTCCACAGGAACTCAGCCATCAACTTCTGGGCAACCACAACAAAGACCATCAAGCTCAATAAACAATGCAAACATTGCAGAACAAGACTTTGCAGACTGGAGCTTTCAAGCGGAGGATGCTTACATTTCAAACTGTGCACTGATGGCTAATGATTCCACTTCCTTATTCAAGGTAACTGATGACATGTGTATCTCTGAATGCTTAGAGAAATTAAATGTTTTTAAAAGAACAAACTCTCAACTCTGTAATGAACTTGAGTCATTACAAGTAGTCAAGGCAAATTTTTCTGAATGCGAAAGAAACTACAAAGAAAAGATTGAAGAAATGGAAAAGACCATTTCTAGCTTAAAACATGAAGACACTAACAAACAGTGTCAAATTAACAATCTTTTAGAAAGATTAACCACTGCCAAGACTGAACTTGTAATGGCTGAGTCTTATAGAGATAAGTTTTTAAGCCAAGGTGAAAAGTATGAAAAACTTTTCAGAATGAGCAGCACAACTGAGCTGGTAAATAAAAATGGGGCTGGTTTGGGTTATAACAAAGTGGAGCCTCCATCGGCCTACACTCCCATTATGGATGTTAGGTGTAAACCAATAGTTGACCTTGTGTATGATGAGGAATTGGATATACACAAGGTGGCTCAAACTGATAATTTTTCTGATCTAAACCCAAGTACCTCAACATGCTCAGATGAGGATGATGTTCCTATTAAACCAGTAAAAGAAAAACATGTTTTGAAATTTAATAAAAGATCTAAGAAAACTAAGAAAAATCAATCAGTCTTTGTCAAGCCTACAAACATTCAAAATGGGGATATCTCTTCAGATGAGTATGTTACTTGTCCATCAGACAAGTCCAAAAGGGGTAGGTCAAAAGAAAGAAAGGCCAGTTTTTCAGGAAAACAGGTAAATCATCAAGCTAACAAGCCTGTTGGAAAATCCAAACCATCATCTGATGTGAATCAAAGCTCACCTTCCTTCAACCAAAATCAACATCTACAAGCTATAAACAATCAGACTGTATGTCTGATGTGTGGTGATAAAAATCACTTTGCTGCTGACTGCTTATACAATCCAAGAAGCAGAATGTTTTCTGATAAACAAGGAAGAGAAAGAAAGGAGACTTGGAGCATGTCATCTTCTTCTTCTTTTGAAGAACAAGGGAGAAACCCAGACAATAAGGTATCAGAAGCTAGCACTTCTGATAGTCGGAAGAAACAAGTCAAGAAGGGTTTTGAAAAGAAAGTATCGGAAGCAAGCACTTCTGATAATCAGAATAAGAAGGCTTCCGAAAAGAATGTTTCGGAAGATCAGGAAAGAAAGGCTTCCAAAGGTAAAAGAACATCGGAAAGACTTCCTACAAACCAAAGAAATCTTCTCTCTTCGGAAGAAAAAGAATATCGGAAGCAAAGCCCCACTGGTCAGCTACACTCAATTCATCGGAAGGAAAGGCAAAAGGTGATTCCGATAACTGTCAAAAGAAGCAAACTCTTCCAAAAATCTTAAAAACCAAACAGATATGGAAGAAAAAGGAAATAGTTGAACCATCTGTTCAATCACCAGTGCCACGAACAACAAGCACATCATCTGTTCCACCAAAGATGATGTCAAAGAAATTTACTTACAATGATGCTAATGGAAAACCCAAGACCACATGGGCTTGGGTTCCCATCAGGAACTAACTCACTTTTGGTCATGTGCAGGGACAGCAGAAATCAAAGAGCAACTTGTGGATAGTTGACAGTGGTTGTTCCAGGCACATGACAGGAAATAAGACTCACTTGCACAAATATGAACCATTCTTTGGTGGGTCTGTTGCATTTGGAAGTGATCCAGTGGGAGGATACATTACAGGTAAGGGCACAATCACAAATGGCAAGATAAGCTTTGAGAATGTGCATTTTGTAAAAGAACTAAACTACAATTTACTGAGTGTATCACAGGTGTGTGATTAGAAGCACAACATGTTGTTTACTGAGCATGAATGCATTGTCCTGAAACCAGGATTTGTGATACCCAATGATCAAATTCTGCTCAGAGCTCCAAGAAGAAACAACATGTATATGCTAGATATGAGCATAGCTGCACCTCTTAGTAATATAAGCTGCTTTGTCTCAATAGCTTCACTTGATGAATCATCTCTTTGGCATAGAATACTTTGTCATGTAAACCTCAAAAATATGAATAAACTTGTCAAAAATAACTTAGTAACTGGTTTGCCAACAAAGGAATTTATATGTGTTGATAAATGTGTTGCATGCTTAAAAGGCAAGCATCACAAGTCATCTCATCATGCCAAAGAGATAAATTCTATAACCACAGTCCTGCATTTGCTTCATATAGACTTGTTTGGCCCCACGAGTGTGAAAAGTCTTGGTAGAAAGTCATACTGCTTGGTGGTCACTGATGATTTCTCTCGGTATACCTGGGTATTTTTCTTAAATACCAAAGATGAAACCGCTGAGATCCTGAAGTCATTTATACTTAGGGTAGAGAATGAAAGTGATCACCATGTAAAAATAATCAAATCAGATCAAGGAACATAATTCAAAAACCATGCTTTAAATTCTTTTTGTGAATCTAAAGGTATCACAAGGCAATTTAGTGCTCCTAGGACTCCACAAAAAAATGGCGTTGCTGAGAGAAGGAATAGAACACTAATTGAGGCTGCAAGGACCATGTTATCTGATGCCAAACTCCCAATAACTTTTTGGGCAGAAGCAGTCAATACTGCATGTTATGTCCAAAATAGAGTATTGGTAGTTAAGACACATGGAATGACACCTTATGAAATTTGGCATAAGAGAAAGCCATTCATTGGATTTCTCAAACCATTTGGATGTCATTGCACCATATTGAATACCAATGATCACCTAGCCAAATTTACTGAGAAATCAGCAGAGGGCTACTTTGTTGGATACTCTTCACATGCAAAAGCATATAGAGTATACATCAAAGCTTCCAGAATTATTGAAGAGTCTGCAAATGTTCAGTTCAATGAACATACTATCAATAAGCCTAGAACTGGTCCTGATTGGCTATTTGATCTTGATAGCTTTACATCTGCATTTAATCTTGTGAAAGAGTTTGTTCCAGAGTCACAGGCAACTACCACAGACTCCTCCCATCTCACTAGAGAAGAAGACTTTCGTGTTGAACTGCCAATAGCTTCAAGACAAATCTTGGCAGAATCCACTTCAACACACAATGATGTATCACAGTCTGAGACAGTAAACACATCTCATGCAGTCCCATTGAGTGACTCTACTTCAGTTCCATTAAGTCAAGAAGAAGATGTAAATCCCTCACCTGAAACAAACACTCTGGAAACTACATGTTCCTGAGAGACTCCCTCTACTACAGTCCAAACTCAGAATCCACAGGATCTGCCAGGGATTCAACTTGAGGTGGTGCTTCCTAACCTTGAGCTGGTGAATCCGAATTTAGCCTCTCAGCTGGATGTGATTCCTAGAACTCGCATTCATAACAATCATCCAGTTGAAAACATCACTGGTAATGTTGAAGAAGGAGTAAGAACAAGGAGCTCTATGCATGAAGCAAACATTTGTTTGTTTTCTTGCATTCTATCCCAATTAGAACCAAAGAAAGTTGTTGAGGCATTGAAAGACAACAATTGGGTAGAAGCCATGCAGGAGGAGCTTCTTCAATTTGAAAGACAAGGTGTTTGGAAACTTTGCCCCTTACCTAAGGGTAAGTATCCAGTTGGAACAAAATGGGTTTTCAGAAATAAGAAGGATGACAAGGGTGTGGTCATCAAGAATAAAGCAAGGTTGGTTGTTCAAGGATACACCCAGGAAGAAGGCATAGATTATGATGAAGTCTTTGCTCCAGTTGCAAGAATTGAAGCAATCAGAATATTTTTAGCTTTTGCAGCTGCCAAGAACTTCAAAGTCTTTCAAATGGACGTAAAAGTGCCTTTTTATATGGAAGTATTGATGAGGAGGTATATGTGTGTCAGCCTCCTGGATTTGAGGATCCAAGGTTTCCTGATCATGTCTATAAGCTTGACAAAGCTCTCTATGGGCTGCATCAAGCTCCCAGAAAATGGTATGAAACCTTGTCTTCTTTTCTATTAGCTAACCACTTCAAGAGAGGGACAATTGATAAGAATCTCTTCTTCAAGAAGTCCAATCAACATATAATGTTGGTACATATCTATGTTGATGACATTATCTTTGGTTCAACTGATGAATCTCTCTGCAAGGAATTTGAATCACTAATGAAGTCCAAGTTTGAAATGAGTTCAATGGGTGAACTTACCTTCTTTCTTGGACTCCAGGTTAAGCAAACTTCTACAGGGATATTCATTAGTCAATCAAAATATGTCAAGGATATTCTTGAAAGATTCAAACTCACTGACTGCAAGGCTCTAGGTACTCCAATGTCCAAGACAACATCTCTTAGCCCTGATCTTGAGGGGGAGGATGTTGATCAGCATCAATACAGAGCAATGATAGGTTCTTTAATGTACCTCACAGCAAGCAGGCCTGATATAATGTTTGCAACCTGCTTGTGTGCAAGATTTCAGGCCAGTCCCAAAGTTTCACACATGCTGGCTGTGAAGAGAATCTTCAGATACCTCAAAGGAGCACCAAGTCTAGGATTATGGTATCCTAGAAACGAAGACTTTCAGTTCATGGCTTATACTGACAGTGATTATGGAGGTTGTAACATCAACAAGAAATCCACATCAGGAGGATGCCAATTTCTTGGATCCAGAATTGTGTCTTGGCAATGCAAGAAACAATCCTGTGTTTCTACCTCTACAGTAGAGACAGAATATATAGCTGCTTCAAGTTGCTGTGCACAAGTTATTTGGATTCAAAATCAGTTGAAGGATTATGGAGTAGAGCTCTTCAACACTCCCATTCAGATAGACAATTCAAGTGCAATTTCCATCACTAATAATCCTGTCAAGCACTTCAAGACCAAGCACATTGATATCAGGTATCACTTCATCAGAGATTGTGCAGAAAAGAAGTTAATTAATCTAGTCAAAGTTGATACAGAACACAATCTGGTTGATCTATTCACCAAGGCATTTGATGAAGGAAGATTCAGGTACTTAATAACAGCCATTGGCATGACTAACTTTGAATAAATGAATTAATAAGAAATCAATAATTCTTCGGAAGATAAACTTAAATTATCTTCTGATGAGTGATTACTCTTCAGAAGATAGTGTAAGTCTTCGGAAGCATTATTCCCTTCTTATATCGGAAGATGTCACACTTCAGAAGATAACTCTCCTTATGAAGTTTTATACTTCCGATACATTATAACTTAGAAAGTAACATCTTCTGAATCTTATATTCAGAACAAGGTTTCTTCCGAAGAACAATTTATCTGGTGAATTCATCTAAGTCTTCAGAAGATATACTTCCGATAATATACTTGTCTATGTTTCGGAAGTAAGTATCTTCCGAAGAAAACTCTTGGTCTCATGAACCTCTTCCGATACATAATCTCTCGGAAGCACTTTGTACTTAGCAACTTTTGAATAATAAATGAGTTGTATTTGGAAGACCTTTTTCTGACATTCGGATCTCAAAATTTAATGTGCTCTAATATTAAATGCTGACATCCGAAGGTATAAAAAGGTCTCCCGCTCATTCATTCTCTCTCTCACCGTTTCAGTTCGAATTACTTTTCCTTCTCTCGTCAAATCTAAACCTAAAACCCTCGATCTCTAACCTAAAGTCCGTCGATAATCATGGCTCTTCTTCCCTTCAAACCTGCTCACAACCAACCGGCGGAGTTATCAGCAGAACATGATGCTGACTTCACACCGATCATCTCTTTCCTTCAACATAGCAGGTATAATTTTGCTCTAACTATTCAGCCCATGGTGTATGAATCTCATCACCAACAATTTTGGGCTTCCTGTTCGGTCTCTTCATCTCCCAATGGTAGGATTCTTAATGCCACCATTGATGCTCATCCCATATCTATCACAGTGGAGACCATCTGTCAGCATCTTCAACTTGGTGATGCCGGGGGAAGGGTCTCATTCACTAAGGATGAGGTAGCATTGACCTTTAGGTCAATGAGGTACGAAGGTCCTCTCCCTTCAACTACTTATTTGAAGGGTGGAGTGTCCTATAATTATAAGTACCTCATACATTTGTTTTTGCACTGTCTTTCTAATAAGACAGGTGGTTGGGATCAAGTTCCATCCGACTTAGCTTCGACTATTCATGGCTTGATCTCAAACCAAACTTTTAACTTTTCCGCTTTTATATTCAATAATTTGGTTGACAATATTTCGTCACCAAAGAAGTTTTGTATGTATCCCAGGTTTTTGCAGCATATATTTTATGGTGAGTTGGGTTCTGTCCTCTCACCGACTGGGTATACATACAAAATCCCCTTGGTCTCTTCCAAGGTTTTTGTTCAACTAAAGAAGAAGAGTGCCAAGTTTTCTGGAAACTTTACTCCTCTTCTTCCTTCCATGGAGTTACCAACTCCAGAAGGTGACAGCTCTGTTGCACCCACAGATGCTGAACCCACACCTTCCATATCAGTTCCACATCCCATCACAGTTACCTACAAACGCCGCCGAACCCCTGAACAACTCTCTACAGCTGTTCAGGCCCCTTCTTCTGAACCCATCAAGAAAAAGGTGAAAAGAACTGTTCATGGCACAGTTCCACCTAAGGTGAAAACCACACCTTGTGTTACTCCACAGGTTCTTCCTCTGGAACCTGTGGCTGCCCTTAACCAGCCTAACAACCCTCAGAGTATGTCACAAAACATACCTGAGAATATCCAAAGGGACGCCCCTATAATTGAGTCTGCTTCTGATGAAGCAACTCCATTAGATCAGAGACTGTCTCCCAAGTCTCCAGGCTCTTACCATCCAGAAATGCCCCCCACCCATACTATTACCCAGGCTCAAGGAACACTATCTGCAACAGTGGAGGAACCACTCTCTCCTACTACCCAAACACTTATGAGAGTGGTGACACAGTTGCAAGCCAGGTTCCCTGACCCAGAGCCTATTTTGTCAGAGGTTGGCCCCAGTAGTTCTGAAGGGGTCAATACAGGTGACGCTGCCACAGTGCCACTACTGTGGATCTTAATCAAGGTTTACAGGACAGTGGTACAGGCATTAGGACCTCACCTGTGGCAACCTTAATTGGGGAGGACTTCTTTGAAGCTCTACTCAGTGAAGGGAACCCAGGGCGCCAAGAAACCACATCTGGTGGTGGAGGTGCAGGAGCTAGGCTCAGGACTCCATCGCCCCATGATTCTACTCTGGTAGATGAGGGCACAACATCACAAGAATTGACGGATACCATTTCATTCCTCGAAGCCAGGGTAGCTCACCTGGAAGCTGAGGTTGCTACCCTGAGGCTTGAGGTCCAGGTTAAAGATGCCACTATTCTAGATCTCAGGAGGCGTCCACCAGTAATTCTTCAACCTTTCCATCCTGCTCCTGCTACAACTACCTCTCTCTCCCCTGATGCTACCAAAAAGGGGGAGAATGCACCTTCTGCAGGGTCAGGACCAGAAGTAAGAGAAGAGGAAGGTGCACAGGAAGTTAACCCATCCATAGTCACTTTGACAACTGAATGGGATGACTTCTTGAGCACATACTTTCATGTCCCTAGTACTTCTTCTTCTTCTGAGGATAACAGGGAGGTTGCCAAAGAGACTGAGCATCAAACAACAACTGTCTCTTTGGAACCTCAGTCCCCTGCTGGGACTGCAGCCCAGGTTGCCATGGAAGAAACTACACAAGAAGAACCAATCTTCATGGAACCTGTGTCCCCTTCTGGGATAATGGCTGAGTCTCCTGCTGAGACTGCGGCCCAGGTTGCCATGGAAGAAACTACAAAAGAAGAACCAATCTCCATGGAACCTGTGTCCCCTTCTAGGACAATGGCTGTTGAAGATCTCTCCTCCACTCCTGAGCACTCTGTGGATACTAATATGGAATCACCCAAGATGGTTGGTCAACTGGAGGATGCAGTGAATGCTGAGGTTAATTCCGAAGCTGCAGCTGCTTCCGAAGGCCCAGTCATTATTGATGATTCCTCCACAGAGGAGCTTTTAGCCAATGAACCAGTTGGTGAGGCCACATGATCTGTTTCCTCTGGGGTAAAACTGACAGCAGATGACAAAGGAAAAAGAAAGCTCACCCCAGAAGAGGAAGCTGAACAAGAGGAGAGAATCCCGAAGAAGAAAATGAAGGGCCGACCAGACACTGCACATGAAGAAGAGCGGATCAGACTCTCTGCTCTACTCGAAGAGAAGGGATATGATTTTGATGAAGTGCTGAGCTGGTCGGTACCTAGAATGGCTGCCGAGCTGGACATGGTACAGCAGCAAGAATAGGCTGCTGCTGCATCCAAGGCCAAGATTGTCCTTACAAAGAAGTAAAAGGAAAAGGCCTACAGAGACAAATCCAAGGCCTTTCTCCTGGAATATGGCTTCCATGCTCGGCAGCTAGGCCCAATGAAGAACACAACCATGGATATGCATATTAGAGACATCAAGGCTAAGGTTGCCAAAGGTGAGTTACCTTCAATTGAGCAAATACATGCTCAAAGGGCGAGCCGAAACTTAGGCTTAGGTTTAGGGGGAGGAGCAAGAATAGAGTTTCCCCTCACTGGAACAGGGATCAGAGAGGGAGAAGAAGTCATGTACGGGGAAGCAAATAAAGCCATGTTCCCCAACATGTTCCCCCTAAACCCTAAAGAAGAACAAATATCTCCTCCATCAAGTCCCTCTATGGACAACATGCCAATCTCTTCAGTGATCAAGATCAATAAGGGCAAAAAGACTACAAGGAAACAACCATCACTAAACCCTGATCCTGAGAGACAAACACAGGCTGATGAGAGGAGAACAGAACCCTCAATAATCGAGGATGCTGATCCACAGCCCACTGCAACAACAGGTGCAGCAGTGGGCTCAAATGTGGAAGATCAGCAGGCCAAAGATCAGAGGAGTCAGACCACTACTCAAGACAGACCAAGATTCATAAGAAGAAAGAGCATGGCCAGAAGGAAAAAGAAAACATCTGCCATCTCCTTTGACTTTGAGTCAGACTCACCTCCCCAAGGATCAAAAGCCAAGCCTGCAGCCAGACCCTATGAACATCCAAAAGATTTATATGATCTATCACATGATCATACCTACATTCCCATTGTAAAGTGGAGCTACAATAAAGTTCACCAAGAGTTTACTCTCTCTGCTCAATAGAGGAATAAAGGTTGTAACCTTGGCACAACTGATTGTGCTGGCTGCACCCTTTGTGTTTAATTTAGAGAACCTCCCTTTTGATAATCCAGACAATGGATCAGAAGGGAGACAAGCACTCAAATGGGTAAAGGCAAGGGCTCAGGTCCTGAGGGGAGAAAAGGTTGTAAGGAGAGTCCCATAGGGAGTTTTGGTAGCATTAGCCTAGGGGGAGACTGTAAAGACTAATAAAGGCTGATGCTCACCAAACTTCGATTTTGTCTAAGTATAGAAGATACAGCCCTCAGAAGGAAGGAGTTCCTCTTCGGAAGCAACATTGCTTCCAAAGAATAACTCATTCCTATTTAAGGTTGTACAAGACAAACCTTCGGAAGATTGGTACTTAGAAGATAAAGCTTCATGACTTCCGAAGACATAAAGCTTCCGAGGAATCTCTTTTACACCAAAGATAAAGACAAGGACTTCTGAGGTATAACCTCTGACAAAGACTGTAGCTGATTACTTTCATAGTACAAAAAGGGACTGACACAAGACATGTTGGTCTGAGTAAATACAAAAAGAACATACCGAAAATCAGACAGCATCTTACTTCCCTTCCTCAGCATTAAATGCAAAAGATTATCTGAAGCCTTGAAGATCAACAACATTAAATGTCTTTTGTATTTAACTAGTCTTTGTAAAGTCAATGTCTATATTTGTAATGATAGTAAGTAAGTGTCTTAGCCTGTTAAGACACTTAATATACTAGAATAAGCTTTACTTTATGTACTGTCTAGTATACCCAACTGGTATGCCTACGTGTATACAGTTGTAGCCTTAGCTATATAACCTCTCATTGTAAACTTGTTAGTGTGCTTGTCCGTTTACACTTGTAATACTTTGAGAGAAATATATCTTTGAGCTTGAATTTACTCTTGTGTTCTTATTGCTATTCAAAGATTATTTGTTCATTTGAGTGTTTGTGAGATCCCTCTAACAGACCTTCCGCATCTGTTAGATTGTATTAGATAAATACTTGTGAAGTGTTGTTTAGGTTAAACAACCCGATCCAACACATCATTAAGCTAGACCAAAACGCAATTGCATCATATCTCCGGGTTCCGATTGTGTTCAATAACACGAACAAATGATGGTTCGGTGTTGGAACCTTGACCGACCGAAGAATGTGAAGCATCCATGATAACAAAGGGAAATTTATAAAGAGTATTGAGACTTTAGAGTAGGAAACGAGAAAACAAAAAACCAAAACGAGAGATTGAGACTAAACAAGCGCGTATAAAGAGCGTTTTTTGCTTTTTTTTTTGCGTTTTTTCGCGTTCGGGATTGCGTTTTGAGTTGTGTGATCACTCCATACCACTCAATAGCTATTTATACTAGTTTAGGGTGTTAAAAACGGCTAGATTCAAGCTCCAAACGGTCAAAAAAGGGCTAGAAATCGATCTCCAACGTTCAGATTCGTTATAACGGCTATAAACGGTTCCTAACCGGTTCCAACCGGTTCCGGTTCGGGTCCGGGTACTAACCAGTCGAGTGGGAAAAACGTGGAACCGGGTCCTAACTTTCAGGTACTACCAGGTACCAACCGGTTCTTGAGAATACCGGGTAGGAATCGGTTCGGGTCCGGGTCGGGTCCTGGAACCGGTTTGGATGGCCACCTCTATGTAAGCAGGGCGGCCTTGGGGGAGGGCTAGGTGGGCGACCGCCTTGGGCCCGACGTTTTTAGGGGCCCAAAATTGAAAAAAATTATATATTATAATAAAAAAATTATAAATCCTAGAATCCAACAAGTTTTGGTAGAATGAAAAGTAGTTTAATTGGGAATTGATCACCTCTATAAAAGTCTCATATATTAAAAAATACATTAGGTTTTTATTGACTTTCTTTCAAATTGGTTATACTTTCCACACTTCCAATTCCCAGACATGCTCCAGCAGCTGAACCAATGTCCAACTCAACCCCTCCTGCCCTCTAGTCCCACCTTCCAAATTCAACAAAGCGGATCCCCTTCGGCCTCCACTGCTTCAATTGCACAACCACGATCCACCAAACACAACCTCGATTGTAGTCTTCAACGAGCCATTTATTGAATATGGAGAACAATCAGATATTAATGCGGATAAACTTTATTTGGAGTTGAAGTTGTTTGAGACATTTTTGTGTAATAAAAATTGTCACCCTTTTTGATGCAATAAAAAAGTTGAACAAGTTTGGGTTCTTCCTAATGTGTTAATTGCATATAGAGTTTTGTTGACTATGCCGGTAATTGTAGCATTGGCAGAAATAAGCTTTTCTAAGTTAAAGTTGTTGAAGTCTTATTTACGATCGTTAATGTCACAAGACCGACTTAATGGATTGGCAATGACTGCTATTGAAAACGTCATCTTAGACAATATGGATACCGAATAGATGAACGGACCTTTTGCTTCAAAAAATATTCGGAGAGCCTCACGGTTTGCTTAGGTATTAAAATATATTATTATGTTACAATACTTTGGTTTTGTTAACTTTTTTGAAGGGGTCCATTTTTTTTTATCGCCCCGGGCCCCGGAATTTCTTTCGATTCTCGGGGCCGGATGTAAGCAAAGGTGTTCAAATTCGGGTATCCGATATTTGGAAAAAAAGTTAAAAACTTTTAAAAAATCTATTTTTAATATCCGAATATAAGAAAAATATCCAAAAAATATCCGAAATATCCAAAAACTATTCGATATCCGAAAAATATCCGAAAACTATCTGGAAAAAATAACTATTTCGGATAGTTCGGATATCGGAACTATCCGAAATTTTTCAAAAATGGTATTCGAATCCGAAATTCCAGATATCCGAACTTCCGGATATCCGAACTTTCGGATATTTTGGTCAAAATTAGGGTTTGGAAGAGGCTGGTATGTAAAATGATCCCATCTGTTTTGATGCATGCAGTTTTCCATTCATGTATATTATTGACTCGTCATGTTAATCTAAACCAACAATTTTCTTATTACCACATTCCCACCTCTAAAGGTTCGTCTGATCAGAATTACAATAATTTAGATATATGCTTATTTGTAAATAAAGTAAGTTTAATGTATTAATGTATTAAAAAAAATCTGCATATAAAATCGTTCATAGACTAAAATCTGGTACTCAGAAACCATATTGCATATATAGAAACAAAAAACTACATACATAGATACATGCACAAAACTGGATATAAAATTTTGCATAGATACATACAACTAAGTGCACATATACGTGCATAATTCTGCATACACAGCGTACTAAATTCTGCAGACACGTACACACAATCTGCATACATACACACAATTCTCCAAGCATAAACACAATAATAACGACATATTACACAACTAGGTTAACAATTACGCATGCATAAACACAATAATAACCACATATTACACAACTAGGTTATACACCCGTGTAAAACACAAGTTTGCAAATAAAAAATAATTTGATTTTATAATTATGTCTTCATGAACTTCCATAATCAAAATAATTTTATTACATCTTTTTAAATTTACATGATTATATTAATACTAATATTTATTAGTTTTACCTTTTTTTACATAAACGTATTAACACATTTACACATGTTAAGCATTTGAATTTTAAAATTATTTGTTTAAAATAACATAATACATATTTTTCAAAGACGTTTTATAAAAAATTAAACAATTGATTCATAATTTAATCATATTATTTATTAAGTTGAATAAAATCATTCATATTTAATAGAAACGAGAAGATAAAAAAATCAAAATTTAATAAAAATATGGTATAGAAATATTTATTATGAGAGAGAAGAGAAAAAAAAATCTTTAAGTAGCTTAAAATGTTGACAAGTGACATATCAGAACTTCATTTATTATATAGTATATAGATGACCTAAAACATGAAACATAATGACCAAGATATCATTTGCAAGAAATTAGAGAAATGATACTTGTTAACGCTGCAATATTTTTCATACTTCTCACCAATCTAATTCCTTTTATTAAAACCTAAAGCTATGTATAAATACCATAACAAATTTCCCCCTCATGTTGCCACATGCCAATAGGCAATACCACATTCAATTTAAAATGATTTAGGACACATGAGACGTTTTAATTAAAAATAATTTAAGGAATAATTCCTATTTTTACGTTTAAATAAATCATTAACGGATTTACATGGCAAGCTTGTATGCAGAGTATGGTGTTGGAAGTGATATGACAAGTAGTGGGGATTGTGACAATTGAGTTCGAAGAATTACGTCATCAATGACGTAAGCACCTTCGATCGTGCTTGATATCCATGTTGATTTATCAATTTTGATTATTGCAGGATGATAGTATGCGAAAAATGTGGAACATGGGCGAAAACCGCGTACAAAACGGAGTTACAAAATGGTCCGGAATCGCAAAACGAAGTTTCTGTCGAAAAAAGGAAAAAAATGGTCTTCGCGGTACGCGATGGAGAAGTTGAGGGTTCTCCGCGGTACGCGATGCTCGAAAATATCTAAGATATCTCCGGATTTCTTCGTGGTACACGAAGCCCACTTTTCTTATCTTCGCGGTACGCGACAGATGGAGAAGTCGCCAACTTGCTTAAAATATCATATTTTCATCATCATCTTCATTCTTATCTTTTCAACGACGAAACCAGCCACCATCCACGAAAATTCATCATCCAATCCCTCAAATCTCTGTTTTAAAGCCTCTGGGACGTTTAGATCGCATCCAGGAACGTTTCTACGAGTCCAGATCATCTTTCTATCCGCAGAACTCCTCCAGATTAGGTAATGGTTCAATCTAACCTTCTATTTTGATAATGAATGATTAAATCTTGTTTTTGAACGTAATGATATAGTTAGGGTAGTTGATTATTGCCTAGATGATGGCTAGGATTGATTATAAATGACAAACTCGAACTGTTAACGGGTAAATCCTTGTTTTGATCCGTTGTAATGCCCGGTTTGCATGAAATCATAACCATTGTTATAATGGTTTAAACCATTTGGTTGTGACAATGTAGGTGATTAGTTTGATTAATCCTTGACATGCAACGTGAAAGTTGAGTGTCTTAAACTAATCACAATCATTAACATACTCATTGGAACGATTATCTGATGTTACTGATAACAGTCAGATTATATGTTAAACATGGTTATAAAACCTATTCTAATACTACATTGTGATATTCCATGATAATAGGGTAATCAATAACAAGGATTGATCATTCCTAAGCCATTAAACTGTCTAGGAACTGCTTTAGCATTATAAACAACAACATTAACTATTTGGTTAATCTGAGATTATATTGATTAATCAAGTGTGTCATCAATCTAGTATTGGGAACCTGAATCAGTATAGGTTCCTACACTATCATACATTGTATGATATGTCATTAAAATGACTAATTAATAACTTAATATCGGTTTGATGACTTTCAAGGCAATGTCCTTGACATTAGACGTTCAAAAGGATTTAATCAGTAAGTTGGAACATAAATAACATATCAAACATAAACTAAGGCAGAATCTCATCATTAGCACCAGTTGCGAGTGTTCCTATTGATGTGTGTGACAATCCGACATTTCCGGGTTAACCCCGTTAACAAAGACTAATGGAAATGATACGAAATTATACGAAAACAAACTAGAGGGACTGAAAATGAATAAAATTAATCTTAAAACATTTAATTTACTAGAATTAATCTTGCAAGTAATAAGTTAATCAATTTTGACTTGCAAAAGTCAAAAATTCGGCCATATGGGCAATTAAACTCAAGATTCATAGTAAATTAGTGTAATTACCCGAATTAAACCTTTACAATGATCACAATAATGATTATTAATCATAAGAAACGGTTATTGAAACCATTAACATCAAATTAACTACAAAATCAAACTAAAAGTTTGAAACCGTAGCCTTAAACTCTCAAGATCATAAAATTCAATTATATTTCACAAAATTGGAACTTTAGAACTCCTAGTCGGTACTTTTAGAAGTTCCAGCATATACCAATTCGATCGCAGAAACTTTTGGTTGATGAATTGAATCAAAGGTCGGCCGAAACATAAGCTTCTAGTCGTTCTACACCAATTCGAAGTCAATCCAGGTATTTACCCATACCTACACGGTCGTTCTAACATGTCTAAGCAAAACCACAACGAAATGGAACCAAAGAATTACGAATTTCAAGTGTTCTAATTCTAGGGTTCCTCACTTTAAACGAATTGGGGATTTCAATGTAAATGAATTCAAAAATCAAATTCGATGGTACCTTTAGTTCCAGAAGGTTTCGATTAATCTAAACCCCATATCAATTTTGTTAAACAAGATCTAATTTGATGTAAACCGTTTGTAAAACCATGAACTAAAATCGTTTGGGGGTTTCAACCCATAAGAACTTTATATTCCAATTAAACAACACAGACATGTTCGTTATGTTTAAATGAATGAAAAGCATATATCAATTTCAAGTAACAACAAGGAATTAAACGATTTCGATTTCTAGGGTTTTTGTTGAAAAACCGTTTGGGGTTTGTGGAACTATTGAAATTGTTTCTTGAATTAGTCGATACAGAACAGTTCGAAATTTTTGTCTTAATGAAAACCCTATGAAATTCTAGTTCAGAAGCAACGAATTTAACAAGATTAGATGTTGAGTTTGGGGGTTCACGTTCGAAACAATGAGTGTCATGAAATGGAACTTTAAAATGATGATTTTTTTCAAATTAAAGACATAGTTGAACTCGTTTGGACCACTAGAACCATAACCCTATGTTTACAGATTCGAAGGTGATCGAATTATGGGCCAATTTGGGGCCTAAGGGTTCGGTTGAAAGAAAACAAAGGGAATCCGATGGATTGGTGGTTAAAACCATTTGAAATCTAATCTTAATGTGAAAATGAAGACAGATCAATTGGTAGAGAGCGTGTGATTTGTGTGGGAGGTTGGGGGTTCGAACCCTGCTTCCATTGGTTTTTGAAATTAAAACCATTTTTAATGTTTTAACAATAACTTTTTCATTATAACTCCGTTTTAACCCGTTTCAGTTTCGTTAGAACCAGAATTGAATTCCGAACATGATGAAATGATAAAATTCACATTTTAACCCGAAAACACAATCGTGTATAATTATGCGTATTTAAACATAATCGTATATGTTTATACGATTTGAACAAACAAATTAAAAGCCATGTACACTTTCGTGTGTGCGTTTCAAACAAACTAACATACGGGTTTTGACACGTATGTGATTACACACATTAAACGACATCCCGAATAACACAATGAAATTGTTTAAACACAGATTCTTCGTAGAGGATTATCTACGCGACTGCACGTGTGTTTGATCATTCTATTCACAATCAAAGGTGCGTACACGGCCCCTTTCTTATTTTAACTGTTTTGGGGGAGAAAACATGTGCAACAAACACTTTTAGATACATATCACTTGCATGAGTTAGCTGTTTACATTAAGTGCAAACATAGCATTACAAAGCCTTACATTTCGAACCGTTTAGTTTGCCGTAGCGCAAAGCGTGGTAGTTGGAAATAGATCTATTAGGTTTGACAAACCTCACTTGGTAGATGGGATCTACGCAGGTGTTTGACTGACCAAACACATATTACTATTGTTTGTGCTAGACAATAGTGGCAAGGCAAAAACATGCTATAGCATGGCAATCGTCAGCTTCGGTGTCGACCACTTATGTAAATAGTACAAATGACTAGCTATCATGACTATGCATGTGTGATTATGTTATCTGCAAATCTTATATTCAAACTGTGGTTTCAACATTTGTGAAAGCTTAAACCTGTGTTATGCACCAACCTTTGTGTTGACTTGATTTACATGTTTTCTCAGGACGCTAAGGTGCACAAGAAAGCAAGCATGGACTAGGAGATTGAGTCGCATGCATGTCTTTACATTATAGTTATTTGAATTTGAACATTTGAAAACTTTGCATTGTAATTTACATTCTACAACTGTTATTGTTTTAAAACGCTTCCGCAAACATTGAAAACTTTGATGTTACAGATTTAGACCAAAGTATGTTTTGAAATTCATATAGAGGTCTTCGTTATGTCTAATGATCTGAGATCCTGGTTTGTCACGTTCCCAAACGGTATGATTTCGTTAGTTGAAAATTGGGGGTGTGACACTGTGAGATATCATGTGAGTTTCGTACAACCCCTTTTCTCTTTATTGTTTTATAAACATCGGGGTAACTCTGCAAACTGTTTTCTGAATATATGATACGCATCACTGATATCTGTGTGATTTCATGTGACTTTTGTGTGATTTCATGGGATTTTGCCGTTAGTAACTCTATCACAGTATCAAAAGTCCTCATCTTGTGAACTGTATCTAGTGAACCCATGTGGGGCCGAACAGGAATCATTGATAGTACTATTGGCTAACAACCCATTTGCTGGGAGGATTGCATCTCCCCTGGTGTGAATGTTTGGTACCTGTTTCCAAAACACTTTCTTAATGTTAGTGATAGACATTAAGATAATGAGGCATTAAGATATTTACCGACGGGTAGTATCTTCGTAAAACGTACAACTGTCCGAAAGGAACTAGATACGGGTCCCATGGTTATCCGGAATTTGAACTTATTGAGAACTTACTTATCATATCATATTGTTTTAACTGAACTGACAAACTCACCAGCTTTGTGCTGACATTTTAAACTTAACATTTTTGCAGGACAACGGTGATGACAGGGTGAGTATGCACTTCACTTAGTTGAACTTAAATGTACCAGATTATGTTATAAATTTAGCTGTTAAGTTGAAGTATTTACGAAACCCTTGTAATATATTTATTTTAAGTGAATCTGTGTGCCATGATATCGGTTCAAGTAAGTCACACCTCATCTCTGAGACATCACCACTATGCTTCCGCAACCTCTTCAGTGTGACGTGTGACATCATCACAGGTGACGAGAGGTGGGGGTGTGACAGGGTGGTATCAGAGCCACAGGTTATAGAATTTAGGTGGACTTAGAGACCTAGACTATAACCATAGGCTCGTATAGTGACACAGAGAGCACCGAACATGTCTAACGAACAAAACTTGTTTTGAATTAAGCTAGGATAATCAGGTGGTACGGATCTCAGTTATGAGTGGCCAGCATAACTGAAATTCGCAACACGTGTGCATTCTAGTTTGATTTAATTCAAGCAGAACATGAATAACAGAGAACGAATTGTTGTGTTAGGATAGGGAGACGTCTCATATCATGTGCATGTTGAATGTTATTATTCAATATTTATCTTATGATACTGATCAGAGGTGTCCATATGTGACTCTGGATGATACGCTGTGTCTCAGCTCAAGTTCTGACTCAGATCCGTCAGAAGCATCTTCTGCAGCATCCTTGGTGGTACCTCAGATTTTACACCCGCCACCACATCCACAAATATTTGATAAAGATACCTATGCGGGAAAACTGGCTAGAAGGCCATCACCTCAGAGAGTCCAGATTTATACAAGAATTATAGAGGATAGGATGAGGCAGGTTATAGAGTATATAGTGATCTCACTTATTATCTCTGAATACCTATTGAGGTATCATTTCTGAATAACTATTGAGGTATCATCTCTGAAAACCTATTATGGTATCATCCCTGAATACCTATTGTGGTATCATCTTTGAATACCTCATGTGTGAACAATTCTGTGGGAGAACATATCAGAGAACATGTGCGAGAACATATCAAAATCCTGTGTGGTACAATTTCAAAATCTTGTGTGGTACTATATCAAAGTCCTGTGTGGCATCATATCAAAGTCCCTTGTGGCATCATATCAAAGTCATGTGTGGCATCATATCAAAGTCCCTTGTGGCATCATATCAAAGTCCCTTGTCGCATCATATCAAAGTCCTGTGTGGCATCATATCAAAGTCCCTTGTGGCATCATATCAAAGTCCTGTGTGGCATCATATCAAAGTCCTGTGTGGCATCATATCAAAGTCCCTTGTGGCATCATATCAAAGGCCTGTGTGGCATCATATCAAAGTCCCTTGTGGCATCATATCAAAGGCCTGTGTGGCATCATATCAAAGTCCCTTGTGGCATCATATCAAAGTCCCTTGCGGCATCATATCAAAGTCCTGTGTGGCATCATATCAAAGTCCCTTGTGGCATCATATCAAAGGCCTGTGTGGCATCATATCAAAGTCCCTTGTGGCATCATATCAAAGTCCCTTTTGGCATCATATCAAAGTCCCTTGTGGCATCATATCAAAGTCCCTTGTGGCATCATATCAAAGTCATTTGCGGCATCATATCAAAGTCCTGTGTGGCATCATATCAAAGTCCCTTGTGGCATCATATCAAAGTCCCTTATGGCATCATATCAAAGTCCCTTGTGGCATCATATCAAAGTCCTGTGTGGCATCATTTCAAAGTCCTGTGTGGCAACGTTTCAAAGTCCTAAGTGATCATATATCAAAAACATGTAAATAATAACGCATTGATGTCACAATGATGTGAGCGGCTTAATATTTTGACATGTTTTTGAATTATCAGGACTGAGTATAACTATGAACATTTGTGTGATTTCTGTGTACCGAAAACATATCAGAACTATATCAATGTAGTTATACTTTGCTTTCTATAATCACACTTCAATATAAACTTCAGTGTAACTGAATATGATTGAATTTATGTGATTTAACGGGTTATATATTTAATGTTCTTGAACTGACCTGAGTTGTCTGCATGTGAGCAGAAAAATGGCTCCCAAACGAGGTCGACCGGCTAAGAGATCTATCAAGAACATTACTAACCCGGAGCCAAATCAAGTTCCACCTGTGAATGTGGAATCAAATCCAGATCCATCGGTTAATCTGGAAACAAATATTGTTCCACCCGTGAACCCGGGAGTAAACTCTGTTCCACCTGCAGGTGCAAGTGGATCTGAAACGAATGAGGCAATGATAGCGCGAATTGTGCGGGAACAGCTATCTGCTTGCGGTGTTATGATACAACACCAACCACATATCACTGCGGGTTCTGGTGGGAACCCTGATCACACTGAACATAATGCTACTGGTGGCAACGCGGAAACTAATAGAACTGCCGGTACAACTACAACTGCTCCTGATCCACCACGACAAGGATGCACTTATAAGTATTTCGCTTCCTGTAACCCTCCTACTTTCACTGGTAAGGAAGGAGCGGCTGGGTTGATAAGGTGGATCGAGGAAATGGAAACGAAACTGAAAATCAGTCAGTGTTTAGAGGAGCATAAAGTGTCTTATGCTGCCTGTTCCTTTAAAGAATCAGCTTTGACCTGGTGGAATACCCGGGCAAAAACATTGGGTTCAGCTACAATCGACTCGATGGGCTGGAACGAATTTAAAACTCTGATTAGATCAGAGTACTGCCCACTCACTGAGATACAAAAGCTCCATGAGGAATTCTGGAATCACTCGATGATCGGGGCTGATTGTTTAGCGTATACCCATCGTTTCCACGAACTTACTTGCTTACTTCCCGATATGTTTCCTACAGAGGCAGCATTGATCGAGAAGTACATTAAGGGTTTGGTTCCTCAGATTCGGGGAATGGTAACTGCAGCTGAACCCACAACCCTCAAACGTGCAATTATGTTGACCACTAAGCTTACCGATGAGGCGGTAAGGAGTGGTATGTTGGTAACAAAAACTCAGATGGCCGTGGGCCGTAGTGATGTCGGTACCTCTAGTGTTTCCAAAGGTACCAAACAAAAGTGGTTTGGCAAAACAAAGGCGAGAGCTCCGGCTGAAATCAACCAGAGCAAGGCAACTGTGAAAAATTATGGTGCAGTGGTTTCTGAGAGGAAAGGTTACACTGGACAGGCGCCTAAATGTACTCGTTGTTCATTTCATCATACTGGGCCGTGTCCTACTTGTGCCAACTGTAATAGAGTTGGACACTACACCAAGTATTGTAGCTTGCCTGCTCGCCAACCGAACCAATCACCCCGACAAACCACTCAAACAAACCGGTCCTGTTACAAGTGTGGGAGTCCTGATCACTTGATTAGAAACTGTCCAAACAACAATAACGCCAATCCGGGAAATGAAGCTAGAGGGAGAGCTTTTCAGATTGGTGCTACCGAGGCAAGACACGATGCTAATATTGTTACTGGTACGTTCCTACTCAATAATATATATGCATCTGTTCTCTTTGATACGGGGGCAGATAAGAGTCTTATCTCTCCCGAATTTGCATCATTACTTTCATTGCCTGCGGTAGAACTAAAAACTCCTTATGTTATTGAACTTGCTAATGGCAAGTTGATTAGAACTAACTGTGTTATTCAAGGGTGTTCCTTGAATCTGAATGATCATCTTTTCAATATTGATTTACTTCCTATTGAGCTTGGGAGCTTTGATGTGGTAGTCGGTATGGACTGGCTTTCGGTTAACCAAGCTGAAGTAATATGTCAAAATAAGGTGATTCATATTCCCTTACTTGACGGTAACACACTGTTAGTTCAAGGTGAACGAGCTGGTAGAAAACTGGGTATCATTTCTTGTATGCAAACTCAGAAATGCTTACGGAAAGGGTGTCTGGCCTTTCTAGCATATGTGATCAATAACAGTTCTTCACAAAAACGGATCGAGAATATTCCAGTGGTCAAGGATTTTCCTGAAGTTTTTCCTGAAGATATATCAGGATTACCCCCAGTGAGACAGGTTGAATTTCATATTGACTTGATTCCAGGCGCAGCACCTGTTGCTAAAGCCCCGTATCGGCTTGCGCCATCAGAAATGCAAGAACTTTCAGGTCAACTACAGGAACTCTTAGACAAGGGTTTTATTAGACCTAGTTTCTCACCCTGGGGAGCACCAGTTCTTTTTGTGAAAAAGAAGGATGGTTCATTCAGGATGTGTATTGACTACCGGGAGCTCAATAAATTAACAATCAAAAACCGTTATCCATTACCACGTATAGATGATCTGTTTGATCAACTTCAAGGTGCTACTTACTTTTCAAAAATTGATTTAAGATCCGGATATCATCAATTACGAGTGCATGAAGATGATGTTCCTAAAACTGCATTCAGAACTCGATACGGGCATTATGAATTTCTAGTAATGCCGTTTGGATTAACAAATGCACATGCAGTTTCATGGATCTGATGAATCGGGTATGTAGGCCTTACTTGGATAAGTTGGTGATTGTATTTATTGATGATATTCTTATTTATTCTCGAAGCCAACAAGAACATGCTCAACACTTGAAACTGATCTTAGAACTCTTGGCACATGAGAAATTATATGACAAATTCTCCAAGTGTGAGTTCTGGTTACGAGAAATGCAATTTCTTGGGCACGTAGTGAATCAAGATGGCATTCAGGTGGATCCCAGTAAGATTAAAGCTGTAGAACAATGGGAAACACCACGAACCCCAACCGAAATACGTCAATTCTTAGGGCTGGCAGGTTATTATCGCCGATTCATCAAGAACTTCTAAAAGATAGCCCTGCCACTAACTACATTGACACAGAAAAATCAACCGTTTATATGGGGTTCTCAACAGGAGGAGGCGTTCCAACTGTTGAAACATAAACTCTGCAACGCACCTATCTTGGCATTACCAGAAGGTACTGATAATTTCACAGTGTACTGTGATGCTTCGCGTCAAGGTCTTGGGTGTGTTTTAATGCAGAACGATAAAGTAATTGCTTATGCTTCTCGGCAACTGAAAGTACACGAGAAGAACTATACTACCCATGATCTAGAACTTGGTGCCATGGTGTTTGCACTCAAGATTTGGAGACACTATCTATACGGAACCAAGTGTATCATATACACTGATCACAAAAGCCTTCAACATATTCTGGATCAGAAAATGTTAAACATGCGACAAAGGTGGTGGGTAGAACTTTTGAACGACTATGACTGTGAAATTCGTTATCATCCAGGTAAAGCGAATTTCGTAGCCGATGCCTTAAGTCGCAAAGAACGAGTCAAACCTTTACGGGTGAAAGCGTTAGGGATGACTATTCAATCCAGTCTAATTCCTCAGATTAAAGAAGCTCAGCAACAAGCTTTACGAGCAATGAACTATCCTGCTGAGGGACTAAGGGGATTAGACAAGAAACTGGGAGTCAAGACTGATGGGGTTTTGTATTTCAAAAACCGAATTTGGGTTCCTTTATTCGGTAACTCAAGAATAATCATCTTGGATGAGGCGCACAAATCCAGGTATTCTATTCATCTAGGTGCTGACAAAATGTATAAAGATCTTAAAGACTTTTACGGGTGGCCTGGAATGAAGAAACACATAGCAGAATACGTGGGTCGATGCTTAACTTGTTTAAAGGTTAAGGCTGAACATCAACATCCTTCTGGGTTATTGCAACAACCGGAGATTCCCATGTGGAAATGGGATCAGATCTCTATGGATTTCATTACTAAACTACCCAGAACATCGCGTAATCATGACTCTATATGGGTTATCGTTGATCGCCTTACTAAATCTGCGCATTTCATTCCCATCCGAGAAGATTACTCCATGGATCGACTTGCTAAAATCTATGTTAATGAGATTGTGTCTCGACATGGAGTCCCAATCTCTATCATTTCGGATAGAGATAGTCGATTTACATCACGATTTTGGCAAACTCTTCAGAATGCACTGGGCACACAAATCAATATGAGCACAGCTTACCATCCACAAACGGACGGGCAAACCGAACGAACAAATCAAACTCTTGAAGATATGCTGAGAAGCTGTGTAATTGATTTTGGAGGTAGCTGGGATATTCATCTTCCACTTGTTGAATTTTCTTATAATAACAGCTATCATACCAGTATTCAATGCGCTCCATTTGAAGCACTTTATGGACACAAGTGTAGATCACCTGTCTGTTGGTCAGAGGCAGGTGAAAATCGAATCATAAGCCCAGAACTCATTCAAGAAACAACTGATAAGATCGCACTTATTCAAGAACGAATTAAAGCTGCTCGCGATCGACAAAAGAGTTACGCTGATAATCGTCGTAGACCCTTGGAATTTCAAATTGGTGATCTGGTAATGCTGAAAGTTTCACCATGGAAGGGCATCTTCAGATTTGGGAAGAGAGGTAAACTTTCACCAAGATTTGTAGGACCATTCAAAATCCTTGAACGAATCGGATCAGTAGTCTACAGACTTGAATTACCTTCTGAATTCAGTAACATTCATGATGTTTTCCATGTATCAAATCTGAATAAGTGTCTAGCTGATGGAATTCGATGGAATTCACAGCGTGAACCAGAATATACGTGGGAACGTGAAGATCAGATGAAGCAGAAATACCCACACCTATTCTCATGATCAATTTTATCAAGTAAGTCTCTACTAAATTTCGGGACGAAATTTTTCTAACAGGAGGAGACTGTGACAATTGAGTTCGAAGAATTACGTCATCAATGACGTAAGCACCTTCGATCGTGCTTGATATCCATGTTGATTTATCAATTTTGATTATTGCAGGATGATAGTATGCGAAAAATGAGGAACATGGGCGAAAACCGCGTACAAAACGGAGTTACAAATGGTCCGGAATCGCAAAACGAAGTTTCTGTCGAAAAAAGGAAAAAAATGGTCTTCGCGGTACACGATGGAGAAGTTGAGGGTTCTCCGCGGTACGCGATGCTCGAAAATATCTGAGATATCTCCGGATTTCTTCGCGGTACGCGAAGCCCACTTTTCTTATCTTCGCGGTACGTGACAGATGGAGAAGTCGCCAACTTGCTTAAAATATCAGATTTTCATCATCATCTTCATTCTTATCTTTTCAACGACGAAACCAGCCACCATCCACGAAAATTCATCATCCAATCCCTCAAATCTCTGTTTTAAAGCCTCTGGGACGTTTAGATCGCATCCAGGAACGTTTCTACGAGTCCAGATCATCTTTCTATCCGCAGAACTCCTCCAGATTAGGTAATGGTTCAATTTAACCTTCTATTTTGATAATGAATGATTAAATCTTGTTTTTGAACGTAATGATATAGTTAGGGTTGTTGATTATTGCCTAGATGATGGCTAGGATTGATTATAAATGACAAACTCGAACTGTTAACGGGTAAATCCTTGTTTTGATTCGTTGTAATGCCCGGTTTGCATGAAATCATAACCATTGTTATAATAGTTTAAACCATTTGGTTGTGACAATGTAGGTGATTAGTTTGATTAATCCTTGACATGCAACGTGAAAGTTGAGTGTTTTAAACTAATCACAATCATTAGCATACTCATTGGAACGATTATCTGATGTTACTGATAACAGTCAGATTATATGTTAAACATGGTTATAAAACCTATTCTAATACTACATTGTGATATTCCATGATAATTGGGTAATCAATAACAAGGATTGATCATTCCTAAGCCATTAAACTGTCTAGGAACTGCTTTAGCATTATAAACAACAACATTAACTATTTGGTTAATCTGAGATTATATTGATTAATCAAGTGTGTCATCAATCTAGTATTGGGAACCTGAATCAGTATAGGTTCCTACACTATCATACATTGTATGATATGTCATTAAAATGACTAATTAATAACTTAATGTCGGTTTGATGACTTTCAAGGCAATGTCCTTGACATTGGACGTTCAAAAGGATTTAATCAGTAAGTTGGAACATAAATAACATATCAAACATAAACTAATGCAGAATCTCATCATTAGCACCAGTTGCGAGTGTTCCTATTGCTGTGAGATATCATGTGAGTTTCGTACAACCCCTTTTCTCTTTATTGTTTTATAAACATCGGGGTAACTCTGCAAACTGTTTTCTGAATATATGATACGCATCACTGATATCTGTGTGATTTCATGTGACTTTTGTGTGATTTCATGGGATTTTGCCGTTAGTAACTCTATCACAGTATCAAAAGTCCTCATCTCGTGAACTGTATCTAGTGAACCCATGTGGGGCCGAACAGGAATCATTGATAGTACTATTGGCTAACAACCCATTTGCTGGGAGGATTGCATCTCCCCTGGTGTGAATGTTTGGTACCTGTTTCCAAAACACTTTCTTAATGTTAGTGATAGACATTAAGATAATGAGGCATTAAGATATTTACCGACGGGTAGTATCTTCGTAAAACGTACAACTGTCCGAAAGGAACTAGATACGGGTCCCATGGTTATCCGGAACTGAATTTATTGAGAACTTACTTATCATATCGTATTGTTTTAACTGAACTGACGAACTCACCAGCTTTGTGCTGACGTTTTAAACTTAACATTTTTGCAGGACAACGGTGACGACAGGGTGAGTATGCACTTCACTTAGTTGAACTTAAATGTACCAGATTATGTTATGAATTTAGCTGTTAAGTTGAAGTATTTACGAAACCCTTGTAATATATTTATTTTAAGTGAATCTGTGTGCCATGATATCGGTTCAAGTAAGTCACACCTCATCTCTGAGACATCACCACTATGCTTCCGCAACCTCTTCAGTGTGACGTGTGACATCATCACAGGTGACGAGAGGTGGGGGTGTGACAGGGATGTCTATAGTTTTGGAATACTAGTGCTGTAGGTGATGACCGAAAAAAAGCCAACTGATGAGATATTTAAGGAAGGACTTAGCCTTCATAAATGTGAATCAATGGCATTGCAAGATAACATTGTAACTGATATAATTGATGTTAACATGATAATTATTTGTTTGGAGGAGGCTGAAGTTGTTAACGAAATTAGGGAAGAAGCAAATACGAAGACAATTATAGAGGAATGTGTGGTTTCAACAGTCAAGATTGGAGTATCATGTTCTATGGATTCTCCAACACAACGGATGGATATAAAAAACATTGTGCATGAATTACAACATATTCTCAATATCCTTCAAAATATTTAAGGTATGTGGAGTGTTCACTATTCATGTATATATATATGTGTGTAGGAGATCATGAATGCATGTATGTATGTCATCTTTGTTATTTGTCAAGACATGTATTGTTGTTATTTTGCTTGATTATCATAAATACTATGTTGTCTTAATTGATGGATTGGGAAGATATTTATATGGTTTTTAATATATGAGTATTGGATGCCCAGATTTAAAGAGAAAAAATTTGAGTATGTGTGTCATTTCAAAACAAAACATGTTCATGTCAAAGAGCCTTACATAGCATTTGAGAATAAAATTTACAATTTTAATTATTTTCTATAATTTATCTTATAGTAATTAACTTTTTCTTTTATTAGCCACTCAAATATCAAATGTTTATCCATTTTCATTAATACTAAATTTGATAAAATTTTCTTTAAAATTTATTATTTTATAATTTTACATTTACAAAAAGAAACCAAAGGCATTTTGTTATCATACTCTTAACGGTTAAGGTTATATTTGTCATCCAAATTATGTTTGGGTGTTGTATAATGTTTTTCCAATAGTTGGTTACCATAACAATATATAATATGTGATTGTTCTCTTTGATTTAGAGACACCTAGCATTTATTTTGATCTAGTATTTGTCTTCATCAAAGTGATATGATGCTGGTTCATGGGAGGTCTAGGTAATTAGACCTTGGTGACATGACCGGCCTGGAAACAGTGGGCTTATACGATTGAGACCTTCGCCGTTAAAAAAAAGGGATAGCTGGTTCAAGTCTCAAAAAATTGACAATTCGTGGATTTTAGAGGTAGATTTTAGAGTTGTGTGCTTGCCATTTGAAAAAAAAATACGAACAGGGAGAAAACAACTTCGAACTTGAAGAAAACATTGAGAGCTAGGAAAATTTCATTGTAAAAAAATTGCGATACAAGGAAATTAGCGATTAAATGTTGTTCGATTTCACTCGGATGGAGAATTTAAGGATCGTGTGAAGACACATGGACCATGTCACATGCGTATATTGAGGTTGAATCCACTAAAAATAAGTTTTTATTTTAAAACATAAAGTTATTTATTTTTTGAACTTAATTTATGTTTTTTTTTGTAATGTATTATGTTTTTAGATACAAATATACAATACAAAATTTTGTACTGTATTTTTAAAAACATAAAAGCACTAATTTTTTATGCTGAGTTTGTAATTTTATTTTTGTATTATATTTTAATTTTAAATACAGTACAAAAAATTTGAATAAAGTATAAAAAACATAATTCTAAATTAGCACAAAAAAAGGACAAATCCAATTAGGGATGTGCATGAAACCAAAAAATCTGACCCAAAACAGAAAAATTCAAACCGAAATAACTGAACTCAAATAGAAACGACGTGTTTGGTATAAGTTTTATAAAAAGCCAATAGTTTGGTCGCTTTTGGTTTACTAAATAAATATTGTTTTTCTACAATGCGAAAATAGATGATTTTATTATTATAATATTAAACTATATATCATTTTAACGTTAAACTATGTGACCATTAGAGGTGAACAAAAAAACCGGTTTGGATTTACAAACCAGTTTACAAACTGGTCATCAGTGGATCTCAAACCGGTTCTTGCCAAACCGATTTATGTTTTTCTAAATTTACAACAAACTCATTCTTATTTTAACACAAGACCAATTAATGCATATTTTTATATATGTTTTTGTTTAATTTATTTCTAATTTATAGATTTTCCCAATCATTATTGTACGAGTATAAACTTACAAATTACAAAAAACTTCAGAAGAAAATCTCCTAAGGGCATATGTATACCCGTGTGAATTGAAGGATGAAAATAGAATAACTAGCTACCTCACTCACATAAAAATTTAACATGAGATAGGTATACTTTATGTGAGTGAGAGGTGCGAAAATTAAATGCATTTATTTTAGTTAAATTTATTTAAAAGAAAACAAAACCTATTATTAACATTTGGTTTATTTAGTTATTTTTAGATAAAACTTGTCTGTTAAAAATCTGACACTATCTTACAAAAAAAAATTATTGAAAAAACATCAAAATTATTTATTTCTTTCTTCTATTGTATAGTGTAATTTTGATATGCTTTTGCACCAGCTTTCATTTCTTTATTTCTAACCCTTCTAATTACCTAATTTCTATCATAGATTGTTCGCATCCAAACATTTATTTCTATCTTGAATATCTAGAAGATTATTCGTCCTCTTTATTAAATTCAAATCCGGTTCAAAATTTTGTCATACAAAGTCCTCAATTGGCCCAAAATGTTGGAAAATAATCACAGGCAACAAATATGATGCTTTTGAAGATATCACTTTGAAGTTTCATGGTTTATTAACGGTTTTAGTTCAAATGATTTACTTAATAAAACTTATAGGACCAAAAATAAGTTTTCGTTAGTTTTATTAGTTAAAATAAGGGCATACAACTTAAATGCATTACGCATTTACGCCAACTGTCATCTAGGGATTGAATCAAACTAAAGATAATTTTTAACTAAAAACATAAAAATACATATTTTTTATGTATTGGATTATAATTTTTTAACTAAATTTTTAAATACGTTGCAAAAAAATAAAATGCACTAAAAACATAAATGTAGTAAAAAACAAAACTAGGATAAAAAATATGTGTTTTAATGTTTTTAGACAAAATCACATAAATTTAGTTAAAAAAAACAAAACTAGCATAAAAAATATGTTTTTTAATGTTTTTAGACAAAATCTTATGTTGTATTTTTAAAAACATAAAAAATACATATTTTTTTGCGTTGGATTTGTATCATTTTGTAATATATTTTTAAATATAGTAAAAAAAAAATATTATAAAAAACATAAATCTAGTATAAAAAAGACAAATTCAGTATAAAAAATAAGTGGTTATTGGTAAAACTTCTTTTTATTTGATTATTATTTAATTTAATTGTATATATAGGCTAAGTTGATAATGGATAAGAGAATTCTAAGTGTAGGTCTTGGTGATAAGACTATCCACAGCGGTCACCCCACTGAAAACCATTTCCCACTGAAATTTCATGCCACGTCATCACCCCACTGAAATCCTTTAACACCCACAATGGTCACCCCACTGAAAACCCTTCCCCACTATTCCACGTCATCAACAATAAAAATTAAAAAAAAAACATTACTCTAATTTAAAAATAATTCAATATTTTACAAAAAAAAGACACATTACATTAAAAAAACAATAACATATTAAAAATATTCTAGACGGCTTAGATACTACGAACGACAATATCGGTTCGAACCCTTTCGATATGTTCGACCAAATCGGCTTTTAACGACTCGTGAATGCTTTTGTTTCGCAACGCCAAAATTTGGTTATCTCTACGCGGGTCATCAATGTCAAAAGGAGATGGCGGTTCGTCTTCATCGGGAACAAACGGGCTAATCGACTTGCCCTCACATTCAAGTATCATATTGTGTATTATGATACATGCATACATAACGGATCTAATTTTTTAGGATGCCATGCTCTAGCCGGATTTTTTATAATTTGAAATCTTTTTTTAAGAACACCAAACGCCCGTTCAATATCCTTCCTTGTACCCTCTTGTGCTACTTGAAACCTTTTCCGTTTAAAGGTTGTTGGACATGTTATTGTTTGCATAAAAACCGGCCATTCTGGGTAAATCCCGTCAGCAAGATAATAACCGTGAGCGTACTCGTTATCGTTACAAAAAAACGATGATTGTGGAAACACACCGTTTTCCATATCATTGAGTAACGGCGACGAGTTTAGAACGTTTAGGTCGTTATTCGCACCAGGCATGCCAAAATATGCATGCCAGATCCATAAATCCTGTGAACAAACTGCTTCAAGAATAATCGAGGGGCATCCGTGATCGCCTCTCATAAATTGTCCTCTCCATGCAACCGGACAATTTTCCCAATCCCAGTGCATACAATCAATACTACCAAGCATACCGGGAAACCCATGATAATTTTCATGGTGTTCGTACAAATTCATAACATCGTTATAATTTGGTTTGCGCAAATATTTAGGACCATAGAGTCGACGGATATTCTTACAGAAATTATAAAGGCACTCTCTGGAAGTGCTGTCTGACATCTGTAAATAGTCGTCCATTAAGTCTGCCGTACTCCCGTAAGCCAATTGTCGAATAGCCGACGTACACTTTTGTAACGGTGTGAATCCTCGCTTGCCGCGAGCATCCCATCTCAGTTGAAAATAAGTATCTGCAACCTCCAGATCGGTCACGATACGTTCAAATAGAGGTCGTTGCATCCGGAAACGCCTCTTGAACAACTTCTCATTATACAACGGTTCGGGCCCAAAATAATGACGCATCAACAGATCATGCCCAGCTTCCCTGTCTCGATTAATCTGAATTCTTCTAATTATAGGCCGAGGAATCTGAGAAGCGTTTTCTTGAGCCATGGTAGACAAAGCCGCGATAAAAAGATCAGTACCCTCGCTATCAGAAGATGAGAACACCGTAGAGGATGATGACATTTTTATAAAAAAATGTATAAAAATTAAGAGAGTTTTGGATGAAATTGAGTGTGTAAAAATGTTGGGTATTTATTTAGTTTAAAAAAGTTGTTTTTTTTTTTTTTTTTGTTTTATTACCGTTCAATAACGGTCAAATGGGTTGGACCAATCACAAGCCATGGAACTCGACGGGGAGCGGGAGCCGCTGGGGCGGTTTGAGCGGGGGCCGCTGGCTAGGGGGGCGGGGTAGCCGCTGGACCCCGCGGCGGGGGAGGGCGCCGCTGGCCGGGCGGCTTTACCGCTGTGGGCGGTCTAATGATCAAGTGGATGGCATTTGCTTCATTATTTCTATGTCAACTCTCTGACTACAATAACATTCATAATTTGAAAATCCAACACATCTTCTATTTAATAATTAAATTATTCCTAGAAAATGAAATCAAGTATTTCCTCATCATCTTCTGCTACTCATTTCCTCATTTACAGTCTCGTTATATATCTAACTTCAACCATCATATCGAGAGGAAATGAAACAGATCATTATGCTTTGCTGAAGATCAAGTCGTTGGTCACTCACGATCCATATGGAGCTCTCGCTTCATGGAACAATTCATTTGATCATTTCTGTGAATGGGATCATGTTTATTGTGGGAAACGACATAGAAGAGTGACTGATATAAGGTTGGAGTCCAATGGTCTAGAGGGGTCTTTGTCTCCTTATGTAATATAACCTCACACTCTTAACTAATATAATTATCAGTTGCTTAGTAGTCTTCATCCTGCCATTATATAGGCGGAATGCTTCGCCTTGTTTCCCTTCAGTTACAGCATAACCAACTAAGTGGACCTCTACCACCATCCATATCTAACTAGTTTTATACCCGTTCAGTGGCCGGGAATTTTAATATTATAATGAAATTATTATTTTTATTTGTATTCTGAACGATGAATAATATGTCTTGTCTTAGTGGTAAGATGGAGGTATGGGGGAAGTGACAGAAGACCCAGGTCATGGGTTCGATTCTTGATCCCACCCGGTTTTACCGGCCTTTCACCATCGTGCCTTTGGGCGGGTGTTTGGGCATCCTTTAGCCATTGGGAGCCGCGCACGAAATACTCGACAGTTAATTAGTTGGCCATTCAAAAAAAAATACGCTTCATTTAAATTCTAAACCACATAGAAAATTGTCAAAAAAAAAATATGAAATTAATAACATGCAATGATGACGAGTCTGCAACAAAACCATATAGTAACTCTTACCTATTTTATTGTCTTTTTTCCTTTGGTAACCTTGCAATAATAAATGTCATTTGTTTCAAAGAACTGAATTGTTACGGACAAACTTTAATAAAACATTTAACAATGTTTGTTGAATCGGGTTGTTTAACCTAAACAACACTTCACAAGTATTTCTCTAATACAATCTAACAGATGCGAAAGGTTTGTTAGAATGATCTCACAAACACTCAAATGAACAAATAATCTTTGAATAACAATAAGAACACAAGAGTAAATTCAAGCTTAAAGATATATTTCTTTCAAAGTATTACAAGTGTAAATGGACAAGCACACCCTAACAAGTTTACAATGAGAGGTTATATAGCTAAGGCTACAACTGTATACACCATTGTTGTAAAAGTCGCTAGGCACTAGTCGGGCGGTGAGGTACCGCCTAGGGATTAATCGGGATTAATCGGCGCTAGGGGATTGGAATTTTTATATATAATTTTACAAATATATATTATATACACACATCAATATCAATAATTTAATATAATACTTTAAATAATTTTAAAAAATATACTTAAATATACTAAAAAAATACTTTAAAGTGCAAACTTAAACACTGAGTTCAAAGTTTAGAGATAAATTTCGATGTTAACTTCCTGGATTCGATGTTTTAGAGACATATTAAAGATCTTTGGTTGAGAAATGTCTAAATAATCATGAAATTGGTCCATTTTTACCATAAAAAGTCAAAAAAAGTCAAAAAAGTGAAAAAATAAAAATAAAAATCTGATTGGGCCGCCTAGGCCAAAAATTAGACAGTAGATGGGCGCCTAGCGCCTAGGCAGCCACCTAGGCCGATTTTTACAACACTTGTATACACGTAGGTATACCAGTTGGGTATACTAGACAGTACATAAAGTAAAGCTTATTCTAGTATATTAAGTGTCTTAACAGGCTAAGACACTTACTTACAATCTTTACAAATATAGACATTGACTTTACAAAGACTAGCTAAATACAAAAGACATTTAATGTTGTTGATCTTCAAGGCTTCGGATAATCTTTTACATTTAATGCTGAGGAAGGGAAGTAAGGTGTTGTCTGACTTTCGGTATGTTCTTTTTGTATTTATCCAGACCAGCATGTCTTGTGTCAGTCCCTTTTGTACTATGAAAGTAATCAGCTACAGTCTTTGTCAGAGGTTAAACCTCAGAAGTCCTTGTCTTTATCTTTGGTGTAAAAGAGATTCCTCGGAAGCTTTATGTCTTCGGAAGTCATGAAACTTTATCTTCTAAGTACCAATCTTCCGAAGGTTTGTCTTGTACAGCCTTCAATAGGAATAAGTTATTCTTCGGAAGCAATGTTGCTTCCGAAGAGGAACTCCTTCCTTCTGAAGATTGTATCTTCTATACTTAGACAAAATCGAAGTTTGGTGAGCATCGGCCTTTATTAGTCTTTACAATGTTTGTCATCTAAGATACTAAAAATTGAAATCGTTGATAAAACAATGATGCTAAAAAGATTACATATCTTCACATTCTTTGTCATGCATGATTATCATTGTATTGTTCTTGAATTTAAAAAAAAAAAAAGTTGGTTCATAACCTTGAGTGTTATCATTCATGAAAATTAAAGGTTGTAATAATATTATTTTATATTTGGAAAAAAACTATATGATTGTAACACAAAATTAAATGTTTTTTACTACGCAAGACATTGCAAAGATTAACTTCAATAACATTGTAAATATTATATTTGAAGTGTTTATTTCTTAAATGAATAATATAATCTTATTAAATAAATAATGTATTTTAAATCCAAAGACAAGCTCATATTAACCCTCATCTCGAAAGCATCTGTGTCGCTTCAAACGCCTCTCGTACTATTTCGACCCTTCATATTCATCTCTTCATTGCCTCAGTTTGTACGTTCCAGAGTAGGGTTAATTTGTTAGAGCAAATTATATAATTCCATAATTCATCTTGTGTGCCGCTAATTGTTATTATATGCACTACTCTACTTGCTAGTTGATATTTAATATAATTATTTGCACGAATTCTTGATCTTGCTATACCTTTTTGAGAATAGTTAAGGTTCTTCGTATACGTGAAGTAAAAGATGGTGAGTGGATAGTATTTGAATATCATTTGTCATTCGAAGAACAGGTATGTTTTCATTTGTTTTGATAAACCACGTACTTTGAATGTTAATCCTTCATCATAATAGTTGCTGGAAATTTGTATAACAGCATTCATGTTCCACCTGTTGATCGATACGTGGTTTTCACTTAAGTTTCTAAATGAAAAAACATCATTTATTTAAGGAGCATACATGCAAGCTTTCAAAACCTACATAAAATTAGTACAACACACGTTCCCTATATATGTTCAATTTGCATGTATGGGCTAAAATTATGGTTGTAGTCGATAATATCATCATTCTGTTGTAATTTCTTTAAAACATAATGAGTGTTATAAGAAGAAAAAAAACATGATAATCAATTAGAAATAACAAAGTGTAGCATACCTTTGAGGCAAATGTTTTAGTAGTCATTTTCTTGTCAACCTGCCCTGCAATCAAAGAAAATAAAAGTGTCGGGTAGAAAGTAAGGTATAAGAAACTAATTATGTGAATAGGGAGAATACCTTGGAAGGATGGAAGGTTGCAGGAGGTGACTTTGAATTGTGTTCCATTTTTGGGATGAGAAACAGTGTACACAGAAAGTACGCATGTATATCTATTTAAGGTTTATTAGTTGATCGAAAAGGTGTGCTCAAATGTGTTGTAAGAGGTTGAGTTTTACATGGGGACGTGTGGAGTTTTACTCGACAGGTGGTGTTCAAACATTTGTTGTGAAATTAAACTGAATGTGTAAATTGCCGCCAACTTCGCAGATGTCTCTATTAGTGAAAACTGAATATAACCGTTAATAAAACTGCTCAATTAAATGAATTTAAACGGTCTAGATATGATCTTAGTGAATTTAAACGACTAGATTTTCTTCTTTGAGCAGTTGAATTCACCGACGTCTATATATATATAATTGTTCCAGATTAAGAAATTTTGATGTAGCCGTAAACAACTTTAGTGGAAAGCTCAAAATCGACTTCTCAAAACTAAGAGATATGCATTCTATATACTTGGGTAAAAACAACTTTGGAACCAAAGAGCTAGATGAAATGAATTTATTGATTCTTTAAAAAACTGCACCAAACTAGTAACGTTGGTACTTGATAATTGCATGTTTCAAGGAGTGATCCCATTGTCAATAGGTAATCTTTTCTAGTCAACTCAATTTTCTAAGTTTATATGGAAATCAATTACATGGAAACCTCCCTACATCAATTGGTAATCTTGTTGGCTTGGAAACGCTAGCTTTAGATGGCAACCAATTAGCAGGAAACATCCCCATAACCATCAGTAACCTTCAAAAGCTACAAGCTATTTATTTAGAAGAAAACCGACTTTCAGGTCGGATTCCAGATGCCATGGGAAACTTATCATCATTAATCTCACTGAATCTATCTTCAAACATGTTGGAAGGGGTTATTCCATCAAGCTTGGGAAACTGTCGAAAACTATTAGCCTTGCACCTCAATGACAATAAACTTAGCGGGAAAATACCAGTACAACTTCTTCAAGTTTCAACTCTATCAATAATATTGGATCTTTCTCAAAACAACCTGTTTGGATTACTTCCAACCGAGGTTGGAGACCTTAACATGTTGACTATTCTGGATTTATCAGATAATAACTTATCAGGTGCTATTCCTATTAGCCTTGGTGATTGTGGTAGCCTTTTAGCGTTGTCCCTTAAAGGCAATTTATTTCAAGGTGTGATACCACAATCATTAAGTTCTTTGAAAGCATTGGTGGAACTCGACATTTCTCATAATAAATTATCAGGTCAAATTCCCAGATTTTTACAACAATTGAAGTTAGAACATCTGAACCTATCATATAATGATTTCGAAGGTGAAACACCAATGGTAGGGGTGTTCGCCAATGAAAGTGCACTCTCTGTTTTAGGAAATAGTAGGCTTTGTGGTGGCATTGTTGAACTTGGGTTACCCAAATGCAAGAAGACAAAGAAATATGCAAAAAAGTTTCCTCTGTTTGTAATATTTATTTTGATTGCATCAACACTTTTCACCATAGCATGTTTAACATATGTTTGGTGTAAGAAGAAAAGAAAGAGCCAAATTTCTCAAGCTTCAACAGGCAAAGGGTTCATAACAGTTTCATATAGTCAACTTCTCAAGGCTACTAACGGCTTCTCCGAATCCAATTTGATTGGAAAAGGTGGCTTTAGTTCCGTTTATAAAGGAATCCTTAATGAAGATGATGAGACATTTGTTGCGGTTAAAGTTCTACATCTACAAAATCAAGGAGCCCAAAGAAGCTTTATGAGGGAATGTGAAGCATGGCGAAACATTAGACATCGAAACTTGTTGAAGATAATAACTTCATGTTCTAGTGTTGACTTTCAAGGAAATGATTTTAAAGCTTTGGTATACGAGTTCATGCCCAATCGGAGTTTGCATGATTGGTTGCATTCGAGTGAAAGTACATCGAGGTTAAGCATTCTTCAAATAATGAAAATTTTTATGGATATATCGTATGCACTTGATTACATTCATAATCATTCCTTACCATCCCTTGTTCATGGTGACTTGAAGCCTAGCAATGTGCTACTCAATGATGATATGGTGGCCCATGTTGGAGACTTCGGTTTAGCTCGTTTTCTTGGAACAACTTCTTTCCAAAACAGCTCAACCGGGATTAGAGGAACAATTGGTTATGTTGCTCCAGGTAAGTAATCATTCATATATACTTAACCCTTTACATGATTGATTATCTTTTTTCGAAGGTAACTGTTTATAATTAAGTTGCATGCAGAGTATGGTGTTGGAAGTGAGATGACAAGTAAAGGGGATGTTTATAGTTTCGGAATACTAGTGCTGGAGGTGATGACCGGAAAAAAGCCAACTGATGAGATATTTAAGGAAGGACTTAGCCTTCATAAATGTGCTTCAATGGCATTGCAAGATAACAATGTAACTGATATAATTGATGTTAACTTGATAAATGTTCATCTGGAGGAGGCTGAAGTTGTTAATGAAATTAGAGAAGAAGCAAATATGAAGACAATTATAGAGGAATGTGTGGTTTCAACAGTCAAGATTGGAGTATCATGTTCTATGGATTCTCCAACACAACGGATGGATATAAAAAACGTGGTGCATGAATTACAACATATTCTCAATACGCTTCAAAATATTTAAGATACGTTAAGTTTTCATTATTGGTGCTAGGAGTTTAAAGGTGTATCATGTATGTCACTTTGTTATATATTTTGTCAAGACATGTTTGTTGTTTTGCTTAATTTCATAAAGCTTTATGAGTTTTTACTGTGATTGTGATAGTAAAATAGGATTAATTATGTTGTCTTAAATATTATTGGATTGGAATGAGATTAAATATATGGTTTTTAATAGTTTAATATTGGATGCCATAAATTAAAGGAGCAAAAACATGAATATGTGTGTGTACATGGAAAACAAAAGCTAACATCACAATGCATCAAATAGCCTTGCAAAACATTTGAGAGTAAACTTTACAATTTAATTCTATAAAAAGTATGAATATATAAATAAAAATGTTTCCTCTTTTTGTGATATTTAATTTGGTTCAATCCACGCTTTTCACCATAGCTTTTTGAGTATATGTTATAGGGGTGTTCATAAAATCCGAAATTCGAATTGTATTCGAAATCCGAAAAAACCGATCCGAAATAAAGGTTCGGATATTCGGATCGGATATTCGTTTTTTGAATTCGGATCGGATCAGATATTAGATATACAAAATCTTGTTTATTCGGATCAGATATCCGAATTTAATCCGAATAAGCCGAAGAAAATCCTGTTTATTCGGGTTATTTGGGTTGTTCGGATTATTCGGATGAAAAATAAGTTTATTCGGGTTTTTCGGGTAGATTCGGATCGGACTGACAAATTTTGAATTCGGGTCGGTCGGGTTTCAGATATGGTCTTAAAATTTTCAAATCCGAATTAATTGTTATCCAACGAACACCCCTTATTATGTTAGGTCTATAAAATGCCACCTTTATCAATTGTAAACTAAAAAATGGTTCTTATTCTCTAGGCCAGGCCACCAATGACTTAAGAAGACAGTTTTAAGAGAAATGGTGGGCTCTTACTAGCCTATTGACCCGTGTATTACACGGGGTTGTATTAAAAAAATTATAATTCAAACATTTGAAAATTAGTATTTGCAAAAATAGAAAATATTTTATAATTTATAAAGAAAAAGAGACCTAGTTTATAATATTCAAATTGATAATCTTTTCATTGAACCATAACTTCTGAATAATGGAGGTCAACATCGATATAAAAAACTAAAAATAGAAAGAACAAAAATTTCTTCGTAATACTTGGGCTACAATATGGTCAAATATGTGGAAGAATATTATGAGATTATTGGTATTGGTGGTTTCCATTACACCCCCTCAAGTTGGAGCGTGAAGATCTCGAACACCAAACTTGTCAAGTAATATCCGAAATTGTTGAGTTCCCAAGGCTTTTGTAAACAAGTCAGCAATTTGCATTTTGGTGTCTATGTATAGGGGATTGATTTCTCGTGACTCTACTCTCTCTCTAACAAAATAGCAATCCATTTCTACGTGTTTTGTGCGTTCATGAAAAACAGGGTTGTTCGCAATGTGGTGCGCTGCTTGATTGTCGCAAAACAAGGGAGTTGAACCACTTTGACTAACATCAAGCTCCTTCAAGAGCCACCTAATCCAAAGTATTTCGCTTACCGTGGTAGCCCTTGCTCGATATTCTGCTTATGCAGATGAACGCGAAACTACCGATTGCTTTTTCGATTTTCATGACACTGGTGCACCCCTAGGAGTAATAGGTATCACGTCCGCGACCGTCTAGTGAACTGGCAACCCATCCAATCTGAATCAAAGTATGCAGTGAGATTTGTTCCCCCTTCTTTTGGCAGCAAAATCCCTTGACTAGGTGTCGCCTTGAGATAACGCAATACGCGGGTGGTCGCTTCCATGTGAACTTGTCTCGGATTAGAAACGAATTGGCTCAACATGTTGACCGAGTAAGCGATGTCTGGTCTTGTGGCTTGGAGATATAGAAGACGTCCCACAAGTCTTCTATATTGGTTCGCATCCACTTCAGGTCCGTCATTATTCTTATCCAACTTCAAGTTTTGTTCCATTGGGAAACTACTTGGATGACAACCTTGTAGGCCGATATCCTCCAAAATGTCAAGTGTGTACTTTCTTTGACTCATCACAAGTCTTTCCTTTGTACGAGCTACTTCAATACCTAGGAAATACTTCAACGTTCCAAGGTCTTTGATGCTAAACTTTGTATCGAGGTAGTTTTTTGTTTGTTGGATTTTGTCAAGGTTGTTTCCTACAAGAATTACATCATCAACATATATAAGTGCCGCCACATAAGTATTATCTTTCTTATATACAAAAAGAGAATGGTCGACTTTTGTTTGTCTGAAGCCAATTCCAGACAAGGCCATTGAGAATTTTTGATACCAATTCCGAGAAGCATGTTTCAAACCATATAGCGACTTCTTGAGTTTGCACACTTTGGTCCCTTCGCCTTCTCCAAATCCTTGAGGAATCTTCATGTACACCTCCTCATATAGATCTCCATGTAGAAATGCATTATTTACATCTAGTTGGTGAATAATCCAATCTTTCTTGACCGCAACGGCTAGTAAGCTTCTAACAGTCACCAACTTTGCTACGGGAGCAAAGGTTTCATGAAAATCAATGCCTTCTATTTGCGTGAAACCCTTAGCTACTAGCCTCGCCTTGTATCTTTCAACTTCACCATTTGGTTTGTATTTCACTTTGTAAACCCATTTCGAGTCAATAGCCCGCTTTCCTTTTGGTAAATTCTCTATGGTCCATGTACCATTATCTTCAAGTGCTTGGATCTCCTTCTTCATGGCTTCGATCCATCTAGCATCTTGAACGGCTTGAGCAAAGGATTTTGGCTCTTCATTTGAATCGATGGCTGCCAAAAAAGCTTTCTGGGATTTAGTAAAGTTTTCATACGAAACAATGTTAGATAAAGGATGTACTATTGAGGGCTCATGATTGGTTGAGTTTCGTGTGTGGTCAATAGATGGAGGTAACTTCACAGCATAATCATTGAAACGTTGCGGTTGAGTTTTGTTTCTTTTTTGGTCTTGTCGGCTCGCCATTTTCAACATGCTCATTTATGTTTTCGGTTTGGCCCAAACTGTCCACTATAGACTCACCTTCGACCTCATTTTCTAGGCCCATGTGTCCTATTTTTGGAATCTCATGTGAAATGTCTTGTTGGTCCATCGGAAGTTCTCCTTGATTTTGACTATGATCCTGTTGGGCTATTCCTTCATTTTCTCCACTTGGATCATGAACTGTTGTATCATGAGGTTCATAATTTCCACATTTTATGGCATCTGCATCATTATCCCAACAAGTTGGAAGTTTAAAAACCTCTTCTTCTTCAACGAGACAATTGACATTTTCAAAAGGAAAAACACTTTCAATAAATCTCACATCTATTGAAACAATTATCTTGTTGAGTTTAATATCAAAAATCTTATAGCCCTTCGTTCCTCCTGGATATCCCAAAAAAATTCCCGATCTCCCCCTCTCAACAAATTTGTCTCCTTTTGTCTATGTATTTCGGTAATACGCCAAACAACCAAAAACCCTCATATAATCGTAATCAGGCTTTTGATTGTATAATATTTCATAAGGAGCTTTATTTTCAACTACTTCCGAGGGCAACCGGTTAATGACATGGGCGGCCGTTAGAACACACTCCCCCCAAAACTTCGTGGACAACTTCGATTCGAACCATAGGGAACGAGCCGTTTCTAGCGAATGTCTATGTTTACGTTCCACTACTCCATTTTGTTGTGGTGTGTGTGGGCACGAGGTTTCTAATATGATACCTTGCTCGGCATAAAAATTAACCATGTGATTTGATGTAAACTCCCCCCATTGTCACACCTAAACCTTTTGATGCCTTTGTTAAATTGCGTTTTAACCATTTTATGGAAATATATCAAGCAATTGCTTGCTTCATACTTGTGTCTAAGAAGAAACACCCAAGTGGCTAATCATCCACTATGGTTAGAAAATATTTTGCCCGTGTGAGGGAAGGTGTGCGATACGGTCCCCATACATCACAATGCAATAATTCAAAACATTCATTTGTTTTGATAAAACTCTTGGGGAACGGCAACCTTGTATGCTTGGCCTTTAAGCAGGAATCACAAGGTATATTTTTGGTTTTAAAAGGAATACCTTTAACTAAATCAATATTCAAAAGTTTGGCATCTGAAGCGTGGCCTAGACGTTTATGCCAAACATCGGCAGAAGCCATCATTGCTCATCTCTCGCCTCCTATCATCCCCAACTGATAAAGACCACCCTTGCATTCACCTGCTCCAATTAATGTCCTTGAACGTAAGTCTTGCATCACAAAGAAGTCCGGGAAAAATGTTATTGCACATTGAAGTTCTTTGGATAATTTGTTAACTGATAGCAAATTGCAATTGAAATCAGGAACGTGTAGAACTCCTTTGATTTTGACTCCATTTGGTAGGCTGTAGTTCCCGCGACCCTCAACCGGTATGCTATCTCCATTTGGTATAACAACCGGTAATTCACGAATGTTTTTGGTTTTGTTTTCAAGAATAAAATCCTTGAAGGTTACATGTTCTGTGGCACCTGAGTCCACAATCCAAATGTCACTACGGTCTGTTCTACATGTGGTGTTCCCGATCAGTGCGTGTGCTATGTTTGCGACTGGTTGCACGTCTATATTCCATTCTTTATCACCGCTTGCAAAATGATTCATGAGTTGTTGATATTGATCACCGACTAGTCCTGGTATGGGACACGTATTCTTGTTAGTGCAGGTTGCGTCTTCTGAAACAAGATGATAAGCGGTTCGTTGGGGATGATTGGAACCGTGGATGTTAAAAAAAGAGTTGTGATATGTGAGGTTTCCATCAGATGGCTTGGAATCAGGTCTATCATCGGCCATGGGAATGATGGTAATATTTGGTTCTTTAGGATTTGTTAAGGTCCTGCTCTGATACCATATTCAAATTGATAATCTTTTCATTGAACCATAACTTCTGAATAATGGAGGTCAACATCGATATAAAAAAAACTAAAAATAGAAAGAACAAAAATTTCTCCATAATACTTGGGCTAGAAAATGGCCAACGATATGGTCAAATATGTGGAAGAATATTATGAGATTTCTACAAGAAATTTGAGTCTTTACCTACAAATAGTATGTGTGGTTAAAAGCCTATTATGTGTTGTTAATTGTCTTTACCTACACATAAATTAAGTGTTATGATGTGTTGCCTCACAGCTGTTAAGATAGATCATTACCTACACATCAATTATATGTAGGTATACATCATGATGTATATACACATATATGTGTAGCTAAAACTAATTGATATGTGTTGTTAGAGTTATAATGATTTGTAAAGATTTAACACAATATGTGTAGGTAATAATCTTCAATTGCATTCCAATAAATACAAAATATTCAAATGCAAATAGATACCAAAATAACAAAATTTAATTGAAAATACAAACACTCATCATTCAAACCACAAATGAACATACGAGTTATACAAACTGAAATACTCAAACTAACAGTTGCGAAATATAATAAAACTAACTCACTCATCAACATTTTCATCACACACTCTGATGTATCATCTTGAGGTGGTCCTCTTGTTTTTGGGAAAGGTGACATGAGATTCCTTTCAATCAGTTTTTGTTGCATTGTTGCAGATGTCTCTTTCAATGTTTCAACTTTATCCACAAGTTCATTGTAAGTAGGATGCTTTGATTTCTGATTAATATCCGTGAAGTTACTACAAACATTTGGATAATAGCGACAAAGTTGTATTTCTTTGTACTCTAAACAAAAAAAGCATTTATTAGTTGATGATCGAAGTACAATTTGTAAGATAACAAAAAATACAACTTTATTAAAAGAATCACATAGCAAAGAAAATTAATCAATAACCATGCAAATAACGTAATATAAAAAGATAGACAAATGAAAACAACTGAATAATCAGTGTGTTTGTAAAACTAATTTCAAGTACTTGAAATAACGTAAATAATCAAAGATAGTAAACATACATTCTAACATATTCAATCATTTAATATTTTGGGTTACTAAATATAACTTTTTGACCTCAATTGGTAGGTTAATCTGTGTAATTCATGGACTTGCCAATAGATAAAAGAAGAAGGTGTTGTCATGTCAACATTGCTATGCTACAATTTGAGACGGCTTTAAAAAGATTACAAAATCATTAAAGTAATAAAATATCCTACTTTGTGATTTGCTTTCAAGAAAATTCTTAGGCAAATAATCAGAACATGAACATATATTAACATTATATCAAACTATAATATTTCTCAATTATGCAATGAATGATTCTTTCACCTGTAATGAACTCAAATTATCAATAATTTGGTATATCTTCCATTGAATTGGAGTAGAGATCAAGAAATCTTACCTCATTCTACATCATGAACAAAATAACCATGTATTTGCTCTACAATTCTGCAAGCACCAAACATAATAGTTAGGCAAAATTTAATAGAATTTCAAAAAATCCATGTTGTAAATTCTAATTAATAATAGTTCGAAAAACAATAACATGTTAATTATTTTTACCTTGCTAAATAGCTTCGCAAAAACAGCACATTGTGGCAAACAATTTAATCAAGCTACATTTTAAATGTTGTTATTTAGATGTTTCTCAATTATAAAAATTGAGCAGGTTTAATGTATCAAAAAACTTTTTCTTAGTTGACAAATAATACATATATACATAATAACTTGGCAATTATTGTATCAAGAAAAAAGAAATTTGCAACTCTTCTAAACTGTTTAAACAATGATTTGGGGAAGAATGTCAATGGTGTATATGTAGTTGACCTCGCATAATTATCTGCATAATTTTGACTTTCAACCTCTGAAATACCTGTTTCATTGCAGCAGACAACTCTTGAAAACCCAGGACCTCCAATTTGAGAATCATTAGCATCATCAAATCTTCTTCTTCCAAACTTGAATGAGTAGATATTGCTAAAATGCACTTTGCTTTTGCTCCCTGTACCCATCATTCTTAGTCTGTTCTATGATTCTTTCAAGCTTCAAGATTTCTGATTTTTGCAGACACCCAGAGGAGAATACAACAAAAGCTTGATGCTTTGCACACACCCCAAGCAAAAAATTAATATGAACCATGTTATATAAATATTAGGCACTCCAAGAAAGCATTAAAGGTAATTATAAGATAAAGAGTGGTTCTATGATTTAGATCCTTTTTTCATCTCAAAATATTTGAATGAAAACTACTTTCTTGTTTTTACTTCAATCAATAATAGCAAAATATTATAAATAAATCAATTTTTAATTAGTTCTAAATTACATTGAGTAAACAAATCCAAAAACAGCTAATGTGTTTTATCAATTTGGTTGTAATTTACAAAAAAGGAGATGCAGCTTGCAAAGAACAGTACAGAACCGAAAGAATTACAGTTTTCTGAATTTTTTTTAACTCACCATGACTTTTTGAGATATAGTGAGGAGGAAGCAAACCTAAATCAAAATACAACACATTGAGAAAGAAGTAAATTTAAATCAAAGGCCTAAACAATCAAAACAACCACTCACCTTAATAGATGGAAATCTAAGCAAGTAGACAACCTGCAAAACCAAAAAAAAAACTTATGTGAACAACAAATGTAAAACACGAATCCTGGTATCGGAATAAAAATCAAGAACATATAAAACCAAACTAAAGAGAAACCTGATTAGGGTCTGACTTTCCCGCTAAGGCAGATAGATAGTTCCGCCTCCACGATCATCTTCCGGTGGATCCCGGCGGAGTTACCGAAGATCGGCTAGTCGGGCAAGGGGTGTAGCTCATTTTTTCCACAACTAGAGCGAGATCGGCAAGAATTGGAGGCGAAAGGGGGGGGGGTCGCCGGGTATTGAAGGCAAGAAGCACGGTTTTTCCTTCTCTCTTGAAACCGTATTTCCCCATTCTCATCGGCAATTTTTAGATGGATTGTAGCTATGTGATAACCAGGTATGAAGAATTACGTCAGCAACGTATCAAGCACATTTGATCGTGTTTAAAATCCGCGTTGAATTGGTCGCCGAAATTAATATGGGATGATAGTATGCGAAAAATGATGAACGTAGGCGAAAACGGTGCGCGAAACGGAGTTACGGATTGTCCGGAATCGCGAAAAGAAGATTTCGTCGAAAAACAGGTGAAATAGCCCTGGGGCGGTACGCCCCAGGTCGGGTGAACAACCCAGGCGATGCGCGCGGATCCCACCGAAAATATCTGGTTCTCCTTCTTCCGCGCGGTACGCCTGGAGTGGGTGCAGGTGACTAGGCGATACGCCTGGGTGTGATCAGTCGAGCAAGTTGATAAAAAATCAACTTTCTTGTTCTTATCCCATTTTCTTCCTTCCTCTCGACGACACAGCCACCACCTTCGAAGATTTCAGTCATCCAACCTTCAAATCATCAGTTTTCAAGCTTTTGATCACGTGGAACGCATAAAGGAGTGTTAAAACAAGTTCATATCATCTTTCTATCCGCAGAACTCCTCCAGATTAGGTAATGGTTCATTCTAAACCTTCTGGTTTAATGTTAGTGATTAAATCTTGATTTTGAACGTTATGATATAGTTAGGGTTGTTGATTATTGCCTAGATGATGGCTAGGATTGATTCTGATTGACAAACTCGAACTGTTAACGGGTAAATCCTTGTTTTGAGCCGTTGTAATGCCCGGTTTGCATGGAATCATAACAATGGTTATAATGGTTTAAACCATTTGGTTGTGACTATGTATGTGATTAGTTTGATTAATCTTTAACATGCAACGTGAAAGTTGAGTGTTTTAAACTAATCACAATCATTAACATACTCATTGGAACGATTATCTAATGTTTCTGATAACAGTCAGATTAGTATGTTAAACATGGTTATTAAACCTACTCTAACATTACATTGTGATATTTCATGATACTTGGGTAATCAATAACAAGGATTAATCATTCTTAAGCCATTAAACTTTCTAGAGACTATTTCAGTATTATAATCAACAACATTAACTATTTGGTTAATCTGAGATCATACTGATTAATCAAGTGAGTCATCAACTTAGTATTAGGAACCTGAATCAGTATAGGTTCCTACATTATCATACATTGTATGATATTACATTAAATTATGTAATTAAATACTAAACACTGAGTGATGACTGTTAAGGCAATGTCTTGGACATTGGACGTTCAAAACGATTTAATTAGCAAGTTAAAACATAAATAACATATCAAACATAAACTAATGCAGAATCTTATCAATAGCACCAGTTGCGTGTGTTTCTACTGCTTTGAGACATCAAGTGAGTTTCGTACAACCCCTTTTCTTTTTAACGTTTTATAAACATCGGGGTACTCTGTAACTCATTTTCTGAACATATGATATGCATCACTGATATCTGTGTGATTTCATGTGACTTTTTGTGTGATTTCATGGGATTTTGCCGTTAGTAACAACTATCACAGTATCAAAAGTCCTCATTCGTGAACTGTATCTAGTGAACCCATGTGCGGCCGAACAGGAACCATTGATAGTACTATTGGCTGACAACCCATTTGCTGGGAGGATTGCATCTCCCCTGGTGTGAATGTTTGGTACCTGTTTCCATAACAACTTCTTAATGTTAGTGATAGACATTAAGATAACGAGGCAATAAGATATTTACCGACGGGTAGTATCTTCGTGAACAAACAACTGTCCGAAAGGAACTAGATACGGGTCCCATGGTTATCATGAACTGAACTTTTTGAGAACATACTTATCATATCATATTGTTTTAAATTGAACTGTCGAACTCACCAGCTTTGTGCTGACGTTTTAAACTTAACATTTTTGCAGGACATCGGTGATGACAGGGTGAGGATGCACTTCACTTAGTTGAATTAAAATGTATCAGTTTGTGTAATAAACTTAGCCGTTAAGTTGAAATATTTACGAAACCCTTGTAATATATTTATTTTAAGTAAATCTGTGTGCTGCGATATCGGTTCAAGTAAGTCACACCTCATCTCTGAGACATCACCACTATGCTTCCGCAACCAATAGAATGAGACTTATGACATCATCTCAGGTGACGAGAGGTGGGGGTGTGACAAGCTAGGGTTGGCTCCAGCTTGGCTCGTGAATTTTCGAGCCGAGCCAAAATTTCTTTCGGCAATTAACGAGTTTTTTTCGAGCCGAGCCCTTTTCGAGCCGAGCTTTTTCGAGCAAGCTTCGAGTCGAGCATCGAGCCTCGAGCTTTTTGAACAGCCCTAATTGTAGCATTCTTTACAAAAAAAAAAAATAAAAAATGCAAAACTTTCCAATCTAGTCACCCCTCCGATTTAGATTGCAACCAAAATGGTGCTTTTTTTTTTCTTTTTATTTTTTACTTTATCCTATTTGGTTTTATTTATAATCTTATTTTTTTAATAACTACTAATAATTAACATTTTCTAAAAATCAAAAAACACGGTCATGATCAGTTTTTTTATGAACATGTCGGTATAAATTTTGTTAAAAACAGAGTTTGTTTAAAAATGTATTTTTTAATATAAAATAAAAGTAAACAATAATTGATTTATCCCATCAAAAACTTGGAGGTTTTTTATATTTGATTCAAAAGATTTTCTGGTTCAAACTCATCATCTAAAAAATTATCTGTTTAAAATACATATTTATTTCGAAAATTCATTATTTCTCCCTATAAAATAACTTTTAATAAAACTAAAAATCATAAATTATATTTATTTAATAAAAAGTAGTAAAAGTTGGATTGTTAATGAGAGTGAAAAGTTGAGTTTGATTGGGTTGTGTAGGTGGAAGAGAGAGAAATTAGTTTTTTTTATTAAAAAATTTGGTTGAATTTGATTGTAAATGAGGATGGTCTAAGTAAAAGAGTCCCCAAATCACGTACTTTGAGCAACCGGAGCGAGATCAGCAGGAATTGGAGGCGAAAGGCAGGCGATCGCCAGATATTGAAGGCAATAAGCACGGTTTTTTTCCGCTCTTGAAACCCTATTTCCCCAAACCCTATTAGCCCTGTTTTTTAATATAAGGGTGATGTTCAATGGTCAACAATTTGGATTTTTTTTTAAGTATCTTGTAGCTACACATATTAATACTTTGAAATATTTGTAGGTATTTGTTTTATCATATCATTTTAGAAAATAAAATAAAAAAATTGTATACTTAATTTATCTACTCATTTATTTACACATATTATGTATAAGTAAAGCATGATCAATTATCCACACATATTTACTTTTTTACATGTGTGTAGAAAATTTACCTACACATAACATAAATTTGTCACATGTGTGGGTAATTCAACATTTGATTGATGGTAAATTTGGTGGGGGGGGGGGGGGGATTTTCCTACTAATGTTAAGTGTAGCTAAAATGTATTGTCAACACATATTAAGTGTTGGTTACTATAAAAATATATGATCAACCATTACTCACACATATACAAGTGTAGGTAAACTATGTGTTGGTAAACACTTTAATTTGGTATTGGTGGTTTCCATTATATAAAATAAAATATATAACACATTATCGTGCGTACAATGGAAAGAAAGAGCAAATGATCATCAAATTCTAAATTGAAAAAAAGTTCACAACATGACTTAAAGGAAAATCGTCAAGCCCAATAAAAGTCCATAAAACAAAATTGTAAGTTATTCTAATCAAATGAAAATAGGAATATGTCAACCACTATAAAAATTTATAAACAGATTTTTTAAAACTGGAAACATGTTCGAAAGCAAAAATGTCTCATTTAATTTGAATGTATTAATTAGATAATCATATCTCAAGCTTATGATTCAACATCTTTTGCTTAAAATCTGGATTAGGATCTTCCATATGTTTATTTTGTGTTTTGAAATTGATTGGCATGAGCTATCATCCAGATCATAGACGTGTTCAATATTGTGTTTCAGGTCAACATCAGGGAATGGATTTTGGGAGTTTCCATTATGATGCTTAGTCTCTGCAGTAGTTGCCTCATTATCTGAGTAAATAATAGAGTTGTCTCTAGCGAAGACGAAACATTTTTAGAAAAAAAAATAATAATTTAACAACATTGTCTACAACACTTTCCATTTTCCAATGGAAAATACTTTAAATTTTAAATCATGGTATAATTTTACTCTAAGGAACACTATGGTACTCAGAAAAAGAGTTGAAAATCCATTTGCTTTCTCGGTCAAGTATAAAATAGGAATGTCTGTTATAAATACATACTTGTGACCACCTTGCAAAGAATAAGATGGGTTTATCATTTTTACCATATAAAGCCCTCTACCAGTCTCATTAGCAATGACAATTTGATCACCTATATCTTAATAATGGGTGAAAAAAATAGAGATGAAAGTAGTTATTACAAAATCAGTATTTATGATTGATTACCAGTTTGTTGTTTAGACATTCACACCAAAATTGAGAGCTATACGAATTGTCTCACCACTGTTATGGTAAGGTTGTTGCACCATCTACTGCTGGAATAAATGATGGAAACTTAACGTTTGATAAGGTTGGCATATTAACCAGATGTGAGCATCACATTAACGAAGCGGTGGGTATACGATACAAGAATGAATTATTTACTGTTAACGTGGTTGAAGAAATTCTTCCATGGTCACCGGATTTTCTTATTCCGGTGGAAGCGGAGAAGTCGAGTAAAGCTGCAAAATCGGTAAGACTGAAGTCGAGGAGCCAGTCTTCTAGAAGGATGAGAAAAGGTGGAAGTGTCAGTGTAGGGAATGTTGAAGGCCTATCATATCCCATTGAAAATAATGCATGCATTAATGAGGATGAAGGTGATAATTTATTTAAATTCTCAGCAGGTGGCAGAAATACTGGAAAAGGCGTGGAAAATACAAATATGGATAGTGATGGGTCTGGGCCCAGAAAAAAAAAAGAAGACGTAGTGGGGCTTTAAATGGGCCGAAGGAAGTGAATACTGAAATGTCAGATCCAGAACAGAGACACAATGGATCCTGAATCACAAACTGAAGATATGGAGGTTTTGGAAACAATTAAGACGGGCAAAGGAATAGGAATCAACTTGGTGAACAACATTGCTGATGTAAGGGCAGGTGCAAGGTGAGGTGAATAATCAAGTGAACTCATGAATTTTTTATCCTTAAACATTAGAGGAGTTGGGGGTGCAGCTAAACCTAGATGGGTCAAGAGTTTAGTTGTAAGTAATAAAATTGGTTTTCTGGCAATTCAAGAAACGCAACTTTCTGACAGTTATAAAATTGATTTAAGGAGATTTTGGAATGGAGGTGGAATGGAATCCGATTTTGTGAATGCGGTTTGGCGCTCAGGAGGGCTTTTGTGTATATGGAATTCGGGGATTTTTGGGGCTTCAAAGGTTGTGAAAGATAGGAATTTTTTGCTGATTAGTGGAATGCTAATTGGCAACAAGAAACATCTGAATATTATGAACGTTTATGCTCCTCAAGAAGTGGCTCTTAAAAAAATTTTATGGACGCAAATTAGACGGTTGATATTGGAAACTGACGGATATTGGGTGTTTATGGGAGATTTTAATTCTGTACGTGTTCCGGAGGAGAGATTGAATTCTCAATTCGATTCAAACTGTGCAACGGAGTTTAACAATTTCATTCTTGAAACTGGTCTACAAGAATTTAGTATGAAAGGGGCAAAATTCACTTATTGCCAGAAGCAAGGGAGAAAATTAAGCAAAATTGATAAGATCTTGGTGTCGTTGAACTATCTGGATGATTGGAGTGATTCGTGCTGTATGGTGCTGAAGAGGAGTTTATCCGACCACTCTCCTGTGATTCTTAAATCCAGTTTTCTGGACTATGGCCCAAGGCCTTTTAGGGTGTTTAACTCTTGGTTTGATAAAGAGGATTTTGATTGTATATTAATGGAAGCGGTCTCTTCTTTTAATGGCAGTGGGAATCCGGCCAAGAGATTACATGATAAACTAAAACACATAAAAGAATGTATTAAGTGTTGGGCTAAAAAGACAAGGAAGAAGAAGAGAAAATCATTGAAGTTGCAAAAAATGAATTGGAGATGCTTAATGACGTGTTAGAATCCAGAGAGCCGGAGGAAGAAGAAGAATGGTCTAGGGTGGAATGTTTCAAAATCATTTATGAGTTGGAGGACTCAAAGGCAAAGGATTTACATCAAAGATCAAGGATACAATGGGCATCTTTTGGTGATGATAATTCTGCTTATTTCCATAGAATGATTAAGCAGAGAGGTATGGTTAATTCTATTCATGGGATTATGAAAAATGATGTTTGGATTAAAAAACCGGCACTGGTGAAAAAAGAAGTTATGAATTTTTTTAGAGCTAGATTTGTAGAACCTATTGAGGTGAGGCCTGTTATATCGGCGGATGGTTTCAAAAAATTATCGGAGATTAATAAAAGATCTCTGATTCAAACGTTCTCAATGCAAGAAATAAAGGCTGCGGTTTGGAGTTGCGAATCTAACAAGAGCCCTGGTCCAGACGGCTTTAATATTGAAATTATAAAGAAGTATTGGGATGTTTTTAAAGGTGATTTCTTACAGATCATGGACCATTTTTATTACACTCAGGAATTGAGCCCAGAGGTATGTTCATCTTTTATTGCTTTAATTCCTAAGTGTAAAGCTGCAGTTTCATTGGATGAATTTCGTCCTATAAGTCTAGTGGGGATTATTACAAAGGTGGTGTCAAAAATTCTAGCTGAAAGGTTGAAAGATGTGCTGCCATCTGTAATTTCGGTTACTCAATCAGGCTTTTTGAAAGGAAGGTCTATTGTGGATGGTCCTTTAATGGTGAATGAAATAGTCTCTTGGTGGAAAAAAAACAAGAAGCGGGGATTGCTTTTTAAAATTGATTTTGAAAAGGCATATGATCATCTTAATTGGCAGTTCCTGGATGTTGTGATGGAACATATGGATTTTCCTTTGAAGTGGAGATCATGGATGAAGTATCTGGTTTCTTCGGCGAGAGCTTCTGTATTGGTTAATGGGGCGACTACCTTCGAATTCAAATTCGGTCGTGGAATTAGGCAGGGAGATCCTATATCCCCATTTTTGTTCATTATTGGTATGGAAGCTTTTTCTGTCATCATTGAAAGAAGCAATTCAGTTGGTCTCCTAAACGGTTTTGCCTCTCCAAATAATGGTCCTGTTATTACCCATCTATTATACGCGGATGATGCTTTAATTGTGGGGGAATGGTCCGAAAGTAATATTAGAAACTTAGCTAGGATCCTAAGATGTTTTTATTTGATTTCTGGTTTAAAGATAAACCTGCAAAAATCCAGTTTGGTAGTGGTTGGAGTGAACACTATGGAGGTGGAAGAAATGGCCAGAATAATTCATTGTAATTATGAATTGCTTCCTTTCAAATATTTAGGATTGCAGGTGGGAGCAAAAATGAGCACGATTAATAAATGGCAGCCGATATTGGATATGTTCGATAGGAGATTGGCGACATGGAAAGGCAGATCATTATCAATGGGGGGTCGACTGACCTTATTGAAATCAGTTATGGAGTCTCTACCAACATACTATTTTTCTTTATATAAAGCGCCACAAGAAGTGTTGGAGTTGTTGGAAGCTAAAAGAAGAAGATTTTTATGGGGTGGTAATGATGTAAAGCGAAAGACATGTTGGATTGCTTGGGATACAATTACTCTTCCGAAATCAAAAGGGGGGCTTGGATTATGCTCGTTGAAGGAAGTCAATTTGGCTATGCTAATCAAATGGGTGTGGCGGTTTAAAAACGAGAATGTAAGTTTATGGGGTAGGCTTATGACGGCCATACACTCGACAACTAGATTTATTAATGAGATCCCATGCAATTTTAAATTACCAAGGGTTTGGGCGAATATTGGAAGAACTTATAATATGGCTATCCAATCGTTCCCGGATCTTAAAGATCGGTTTTTAGGTGCTGTGAATGGAGAGTTTTCTGTCAAAAAAACTAAAGATTGGCTGGTAGCTCCAAGATGTGAAAATAGAGAGTTTAAAATGAAATGGAATGGTTGGATTCCTATAAAGATAAACACATTCGCCTGGAGATTGATGCATAACCGGCTGGCTACAAAGGATAATTTGATGATGAGGGGGCTGCTTAGTGGTAGTAATATGTGTTGCATGTGCGGTGATGTGGAGGAATCAGCCCTTCATTTATTTACGGCATGCCCTGTTACAAATTCGGTATGGGGCTGGTTAGTCGATTGGATTAAGATGCCTCCTCTTTTCCTTTTCTCTATCGAAGATTTGTTTGATGTTGGCAACTTTATAGTTGGAACGAAGACAAAGAAAAGGTGTGTACAAGTCATTATTATGGTCGCTTGTTGGAGCATTTGGAAGGAAAGAAACAAAATGATTTTTGAAGATGCTAAAGTGGAAGTTAGAAAAATTGTGGAGACGATAAAGTTTTTATCTTTCTTTTGGATTTCTAATAGATCAAGGGGCAAGCTTGGGGATTGGAAGGATTGGAATCAATTCTTAATGTAATTCGTTGTAGTTGTTTCTTGGTTTTTGTTGTTATTTGGCTAGCCTCTTGCTAGTGTTTTTAATGAAATTTGCCGTTCAAAAAAAAAAAAAAGTAAAAACATGAGTTTGCGTGTCCTTTTAAAACAAAACATGTTCATGTCAAAAAACCTTGCATAACATTTGAGAGTAAAATTTGCATTTTTAAGCATTTTCTATAATTTATCTTATAATAATTTGTCACGTACCATGAATATATATATATATATATATATATATATTAAACTTTTGTATAATTTAATACTTTTATCTTCAAAATTTGTTTTCTTAAATATTTTAGTATAAAAAACTGTTTTTGAAACTAACTGTTATTATAAGTTTCACAAAGTCAAGCTTCTCCGAAGCCAATTTTAATGGAAGTGATGGGTTTGATTATGTTTAATTAAAAAAATCATCATATGTGTTATATTATTTTCAAAATATTGATTATCCCATAAATGTTATTCACATTGTTGTCACATAACCTAATAACCTAGAACCCTCTTTGTTCTTGTTGTGATATAAAGGGAGCGTTTGAAAGTGTGTTTTCTAGCGACTAAAGTATATAACCACTTTAAGAACTAGTTTTAAGTCCGTCCGGTGGCCGAGTATTTTAATGCTATGATCTTATCACCGTAATGAACTACATTCTAAACAAAACACATAATTTGTTTAATCAATTAAAGTACAACTCGTAAGTTAGATAAAAAAATCCGACTTTATTTTAGTAAAACCACAAAGAAAAAACTAACACGGAAATAACGTAATGACAAATAAACACACAATGCACAAGACTTCTGACTCCAATCCACATCTTATATGTATTGCATCAATTAGTCAGATAAAAGATCTATATACGAAGCCATAAATCATTTAACTACTGAACTCGTCTTGTAATAGATGACATTTGCTTCGTAAACGCATCAATCAATCCTTGCAATTTTGCTTCAGCTTCATTGTTAAAGTTTAGAACCTCAAATACTTTAGGAATTTGTGAAAGCTTTAGCAACCACTTCATCTAAAATACGAGAGACACATAATAATCTATCAAAAATCAAAAACAAAAGTTAGCTAATAAAATATAAAACATCAAGAGACAAAAACTGTTAAATTTATGATAATGATGGTGTAATAAGCATCGTACCTCAATCAGGGTTATGTAATGAAACTATCATCTAATATTTGAAAGAAAAAAATGCACGAACAATTTTACACATTACATTCATGCATTGAGTTGTATTAAAATTCAAGAATACCTTACAAGCCATCAATTTCCTATGATTGTGTATATATCCACATATTCTTCAACACTAATGAAAAAAAAATCAGTCCAATTTCAACATATAATAACCTATATATCACTTCATCCACCATAAAATAGTTAAAATAGTTAGAAAATATTTATTTGACACGTTAATATCGAACAATGTGATGTAGATGTCTAGACCAGATCAAAACTCCAAACCAATGTGTGTTCAGGAACTGTGTTCTTAAAAGGCACTTCCCTGCCTCATTTGCAATCCCTTGTTTACCATCATTGGTAAACCCTCATTATTGGCTGAAATAAAAAACATCCATATAAGAATAAGAGTCAAAAGTTATAATTTTGATTAGAAAAACACTTGAAGAAAAAAAAACAACTAAATAAAATAAACCTAAGAAGGTGATTAACTTAGTTGCTTCTACTTGATCTCCTCCAAAAAAGAAATGAAACAATCCACCAACCAAAAAGAATCAAATTAGAATAATTATAACTTGTAGTTTGATAGACCAAATCGTAGATAAAGATTAATCACTGCATACTTTAATATTTATGTTTTTTGTTTTTTTCATGTTTAAAGTATTGTACCAAGTATCGAAATCACTTGTTGTGTTGGTGTATCCATTTATGATTCCTTAGAAACTGTTGTTACCTTCACAAGAGTCTGTATCAACTCAACTGATTGTTTAACATTTAACTTTATAATCCCAAATTGAAGCTTTTAAAATCTTTTACTACAATTATTTGAAAATTTTTATTGTAATTCCTATGTCTTGCTATTTACTAAGAGGCAAAGTTATCATCCTGGCATACTAGAATCACTAAAAGTCAAATCTGGAAAATAATGCATGCTTACAGTGGGAAACATCAAGTAATCAGCTTCAAGCATATGAAGTTCATGCCCCCATTGTAGCATCTACACCCAAAAGGCCAAAAACCCACTAAAAGTATGCGTTTTATTGCTTTTGAAGATGAAACTTAGGATCAACAACCGCATCAAATTTACATTTCCTAATCATTCCTAAATTTATCTGTAATGATGCAATTGTTTAGATAGAACAAACTTCATATCAAGATAATTAATGTATGTTGATGGAGCAGTTTTCCTTACCTAAATGTTGCCAGTAGGAATGGAAAGCAAGATTAACAATGGGTTTCTTCATTACCTGATTATCAATTTTAGAATTGACATGATTGGAATGAAAATGAAGAACAAACAGCTCATAGTATAAACAAAATACGTTAAAACCTCAAATTAGAGGTCTCGAAATCATCAGAATTGATAGAGTGATGACTACAAATCCCTGAATTTATATATTTACATATGATAAGGCTCTAAGTAGATTTAACTAAATTTTGTACCAACAAAAATGATGATCGGGATATGCCAGAATGGAATTGTACCTGAGATAGCAGAGGAGAGTAAAAGCAAGGTGATTAATCAAATAAGTTCACAAGCAAAATGCTTTAAATCACGACGGAATGATTGTGAACGACTCAGACAAGGAGTATTATTTGCTGGTGAAGCATTGCCGGAGTTTCTCGCACTTCCAATAGCGGTGTTCCTAAAGCGTAAGGAATCAAAGGAGTTTGTGGTCTTCATATATATGGTTCAAGATCTGGATTCAACCGGTAATGAGTTCGTCGAAGTCTTCATAAATCAATTATACCAATACAACAAAAGATTACCCAAAAACCCTAAAACAAATTAGCACCAAAATTTACAAATGGCTAACCTAGGTATTTTAACAAACAATTGATCATCGGTAATCACTCCGTCTCCTTCTCTGCTGCTGCTGCCGACCACCCTCTGTCTTCGTCTGTATGTACGGATTTTGTGAGTGGAAACTGTTTGAGTGCCTTCTCCGCTGATCCTTCCACTGGTCACCCACAAATGTATTATGTTTGATGGATGGGAAGAATACATAGAAATTACACAACCGCTGTAACGTGGGGCAAGTGTCTTCACTTTTTTTTTTAACGGCATTTGATCTTAACGTGTGAACCACTGATTTTCAGGCCACGTCACCAAGGTCTAGTTACCATGACCTCCGTTGAAATCCCACCACCACCCAGGAGAAAACCACACCGGAAAACCCTCAGACCTCTCAAGGACCCCTATTTCACCTTGAGAGGGATTTGAACCCATGACCTCCCACAGGGAAGCCAAAAGGGTAATCATTAGACTGGAAGTCCTTGATTAAGTGTCATCTCAGATATTAATTCCTACCTTGGTTAAGTGTCTCTTCACTTCAACATCCTAATTCCTACCATTGAAATCGTCGAAGAAGAGGAGAGAGAGTGAGGAACTGCCTCAAAACTGGCGTAACAACGCTTCAAATCGATCTAGAGGACGGTTTCCCTTACTTGTGTCTCTATATATAACTAGTCTATTACCCGTGTGAATACACGGATTAAATATAAAATATTAAAAAATTAATGGTAGAATTTTAAAAGTAATAAATGATGATATTTTTTATATAAAATGATTAAATTATGTATTAATAATTACTTTAGATAATGAAACAATAATCAAAATTTTTAATAACAATAATAATATATTTAACATTCTTAATTTGTAATAATTGAGATATTTGAACTAACTAAAGTTAAAAAAATCTAATTAGTTAGTTTTCTACCAAAAACTAACTATTTTTAAGTAAGATGAAAATGTAATATTTTAGTGATTATTAAAGTTAAAGAACCTAGTTTGAAATTACCGTTAAACATATAAGACAAAAAAAAGTGTAACTTTTATCATCATTTACGTATTTTTCTACTTATATTTATTTTTTTGAAATAAATTGTTTTTTAATTTATTTTTTTTGTAAAACTATTATTTTCTAAAAATAACAAATTGAAATATTTCTTATTTTTATAAAAATTGATATTTATGAAAAAATATATTTTATAAACTTTTTAAAATATATTTTATAATAAAATGATTCGATTTAAATATATAAAAACTATTTTTAAATTTGAAAAATAAAAATAATATCATTAGTTATTATTATTATAATTATTTAATAAGATAGATAATATAATTGATTTACTATGAGAGATAATATAATATATTTAATAAGAGATAATTAAATGAATGCATAAAAAATTGACAAGTGACATTATGACCTTAGAATATGACAAGTGGCAAATTAAGATTTTTGTTTATTAGAATAGATAGATTATAATTAGAGTTATAATTAGAATCAAATGGTCAACAGCTTAAAGCCTCAACAATCATACACAAAATCATTTTACCCGCTAGCAATGTTTTCAGAACCAGACCGGACGTCTTGTTGGTTACTAATTGGACCGATCGAACTGGATTCTATAACCGAATGACATAATAAATATATAAAAAATTCAAAAAAAAATTATAGAATTATAAACACATTCAAACAAACATAATAAATGTTCAAACAAACATAATCATGATAAAAACATACAAGGTTTGATTTTAATGTTTAATTCTTTGGATTTTTGTTAAAAAAAAATTGAAATCCGGTCTGACAAGTGAACCGGTTCTTGGTCCGACCGGTATACCGGCTCAACCGGACGGTTCCCTTTAAGACGGTTTATATGTGGTTTTTGGGCTGGTCGACCCCCGGTTCCTGGTCCGTCCGGTTCGGTTGTGACAACACTAGCCACTATCTTAAAACTGCTATCAAGTGCAAATCACGAAACCCCAGAATTTAATTTTGATAAATTGAAAGATAAAGCAAATATTAGGCATGATCGATTAAGAATGAAAGAGAATCATACATCTTTTCTGATGGAACTTTGTCACCTCTGAAGACACCATCGATAGACTTGTTCAATACAAATGTTTCTTCCTCCCCATCTCACAGGATTTAATTAAACTCTAAAGAAACATAGAATTTGACAATTTTAAAGTAGGGGTGTTCATTCGTTCAGCTAACGGTTTGTTCAGTTTCTTCGGTTATAACCGAACAAACCGAATTCAACCGAACAAACCGATTAAAAACCAAATAAACCGGTTAAAAACTGAATAACCGAACCGAATAAACCGAATTCAAACTTATATTATTAATAAAAATAATAAATTTAATTATGAATTCGGTTTAATTGGTTAACCAAATAAACTGAACTAAAAAAACTAAAATCGTTAACCGAACCGAAAACTGAATTCGGAATTCAAATACGGTTAGGAACCGAACCGAAAACCGAAATCAGAATTCGGTTTGTTTTTTTTCGGTTACGGATACGGTTTGGTTATCGGTTTTAAACGGTTTTCGGTTTTTCTGAACTTTCCTATTTTAAAGCTAGCTGGAAATATTCATCAAGAACAAACAAAAAGAATTTATTCGATTGATCAAGAACAGATTGAAAAACCTAAAAGATACAATGTTTATTAGGGCTGTAAACGAACCGAACGAACACGAACGAGCCCTTGTTTGTGTTCGTTCGTTTAACTTTTAACTTGTTCACGAACGCTAACCGAACGAAAATTATTGTTCGTGTTCGTTCATTAAGGAATTTAGCTTGTTCACGAACGGTTCACGAACACTAACGAACACATTATTTAACCAATAAAATCAACACTATTAATTTCAAGCATTGGAAATAATCATTTATAAATATATAAATTAAAATATTATAGTATTAAACTAAAAATAACTTTTAACTATATAGTATTAAACCAAAAATTAAAAATTAAAAATATAGAAGACATTTAATGAATAAATATAATAAATAAACTTAACCGAACATAAACGAACGTAAACGAACATGTTACCGAACGTTCATGAACACAAATGAACAAACACGACCTCTGTTCATGTTCGTTTATTTAACTAAACGAACGGAATTTCTTGTTCGTGTTCGTTTATTTATTAAACGAACGAACATAAACAAACTTCATGCCGAACGATTCACGAAGTGTTCGCTGAACGCTCGGTTCGTTTACAGCCCTAATGCTTATACTTTGCTTCGTATTAATATCACACACAAGCACTAGTACTTTTTCTATATAAAAGCCTCACTCTTGCACCAACCAACTTTATGTCTTTATCTACCGAATTTGGTTAAAAGAAATTATTAAGAATATAAATTATTATTACTATTCACGTATGTTTATATTTGGTTAGAAGAAATAATAGAAAAAAAATTATTATTACTATTCAAGTACCCGTTATTTGCTACTTTTCAATTTACAAACCCAAAAAGAAATCAAATAACGACCACATACACTCTTCGATGTTGAGGACCAAACGATGCAATGCATGTCGAACTTATTAAAAGCTACTGCATTAGTATTCTATTTAAAATCAACTATTTAACTTATTGATTTGATAGAGAAGTTAATAAGTTAAAAAGATGTTTGGTCATTTGAAAAACACTTTTGGTTTAACTTTTTGAGTAGTATTAAAAAATTATTTTTAAAAAGCTACTTTTTGTGGCTTCTATAAGTGTTTTTTTTAACTTTTAATGGTTATAATCAGTTAAGTTTTTGTGTGAACTTACATATTCAAACAACTTATTGTTTAACATACACATTTCATACACACAAACTAACCTGAACACATGTTTAAAAACTTCATTTCAAAAAGTCATAAGTTAATAATTACTTTTGACAAAAAGTTCTTTTAAACTTAATAATTAAGCAATCCCAAAAATACCATTAAAAAACACTTCTAAAAATTACAAAATATAACTTTTTAAAAATGACTTTTTAATACTAAAAAAAGTTAAAACAAAAAACGTGTTTCAAATTACAAACATCATTTTAAGTTTTAACTTTTAACTTCTCATCAAATCAATAATTTCAAATGTAATCCCAAACTAATGTGTTCACTTGGTCTATTCTCTTTTCATACGGATTCTTCAATTCAACGTATCTCTCTTCATTGATGCTTTGTTCCCCGTTGATTTCAATAGGTAATCTTATAATCATCAATCGATTTTGGTCTCTATCCTCAATAGTTATTAACCCACCGATCACAAACCTGTTGATGTTCTGATCTTCTTCACTGGCCACATTAATGGATCTGCGCAATCTCCAAATAAACCAGGTTAGTTAGCTTTTGTTCTTGATTACTTAGAGTTTATTTAAACTACACCATTGATTTCTTGAATGTTTACCTGTTGATGGGGTAATCGTAATTTAGGGTTTCAGTTCCCTTCGGATACAGAATGGTTAAACTCATTGTGATTGACAATATGATCATCATATAAACAAGTGACATCCCTCTAAGATGTAATGATATGTGCTTATCAATGCTTTCACAAGTTTGACTTTTTAATCTATGGTGGTCATTGTTTGGTTGTTTTTTTTTATTGTAACTTTACACTGTGTAATTTTTTCTTTGGATAACCGTGGGAACCTAGTTGCGTGTTAAACGCTCGGGTTCTATGGTAGATCTTGAGCGTATTGAGAGGGGACGGAAATTTCCAGGACCAAAATTCATGTTAATTTTTTGAAGCTAGGTGAGGTAAAACCACTATTTTTAACTAAAAATAACATTTCTGCCAAAAAATTAACACTACAGACGGAAAAAGAAGGGGCGGCCCTTGAAGTGGTTCGCCCATGCTCGGGTCCCTCAATACCTAACTAATTGTGAGAAACAGGTTAAGTGCGACCGCAAGCAACCGTGTCTGTGGCCTCCAAAGAAAATTGCTTCAAGTGGGATTGAACTTGAGACCTCTAGGTTGTCTGTCCTTAGTCTAACCACTACATGACTTTTGTCTGTCACACAAAACATGCTTCATACTCTTAAATTGTGTGGGAGGACAAACCAGAGTTGTGTTGATGAACCAGAGTAAAAGAATTGTCATTTTTTATTTTTTACTAATACTAATTCTTCAATGAAATAAATAATTCATGATTTTTTTCATCAAAAGAACATATATATGTTGCTTGTGTCTTCAACTTGTATATGATAGGTTTTGTAGCGAGCTTTGGTTGAAGACGACGATGATGATGAAGATGACGATGATAAGGATGACAATGACGTGGGGTATGGGAATGGATTTCATCTGTGTCCATAATTTTGTAATTTGTTCCTTTGATCTCCACAGGCTTCCTATTTCATGCTAATATGCTATCATTAAAAGTTTTCGCTAAAAGGGTTGGGTTGGTTTAAGCGTTTAATAGATAAAAAAAATGGCGAACGTAACCATTAGGCGCTTCTCACCGACCGGTGCCATGACCAACATGATGGAGGTAAATCGTGTGACCCAGGGAAATTGGTTGGTGCCGGACTTTGAACCCTAGACCTCCATCATAGATTTTCACCCCCTTACCACTAGGTTACCATCACGGAGACAACTGTTTAATAGATAAATGTTACACAAATAATGTTTTTAGTAGATACAAGTGTACGGCCTCCTAATTTTAAAAAGCTAGATTGTTATTCCCATTATATAAGTTTTGTAATCATATTTAGTGCATTAATTATTTGCAAACAAATAAATGTTGTAATGTTTTGAAGCTTTTCTGTAAGCTGACATGGAGATGCAAGCAGGAGATCTAAGCAAAGTAGCAGTTTAAAAATGAGCCTAAATGCTATGCTAATGCTTGGGATGAAGCCTATCCTCTCTTGATCAAAAACGAATCTCAAATCGGCAGAGACCAAGCTCTCATACCAATTGAAGCCCAACTACTTGATCGGAACTCAAAACCAAAAAATTAGGTAAACGAATTGGAAGCCCACTATATTTTATTGAATAATAACTTTGGTACTATTTAAGCTAAAGACTTTACCCCTATTTATTCTAAAACAAAAACAATCATAAACCAATTCAACTCCTATTTTCAAGCTTACTATAACATATATAAATAACTAATTTTTTTTCTTCAATATGAGCGGCTGCTTCCACCATATAAAATGGGTATGCCATGATGATACAGACTTTTTCTTTCTTTCTTTTTGACAAAATTGCAAAGGGTCACTGGTGGAAAGTCTAATAGGCCATAATGATAATGATAAGTGGATGGTATTTGGTTCACTATTTCCATACCGACTTACTGACTACATTAACATTCAAAATTTGATGATGCAACACATATTGTGTTTAATAATTAAATTATTCCCAAAAAATGAAACCAACTATTTCCTCATCATCATCTGCCACTCATTTCCTTATTTACGGTGTTGTTATATATCTAACTTCAACCATCATATCAGGCGGAAATGAGACAGATCATGAAGCTTTGCTAAAGATCAAGTCGTTGGTCACTCAAGATCCATATGGAGCTCTATCCTCATGGAACAATTCATTTCATTTCTGTGATTGGGATCATGTTTATTGTGGGAAACGACATAGAAGAGTGACTTATATAGAATTGGAGTCCAATGGTCTAGAGGGGTCTTTGTCTCCTTATGTGGGGAATCTCAGCTTCCTTCGCATGCTTTCTCTACGTAACAACAGCTTTCAAGGAACCATCCCTCATGAGCTCGGTCGTCTTTCAAGGCTACGTTTCCTACGTTTGTACCTAAATAAATTCAGCGGTGTCATTCCATCTAACATATCTGGTTGTTTTAATCTTGAGAAGATTGGTCTTTCAAGTAACGAGTTAGTTGGAAGCATACCCAAAGAGATCAGCTTCCTCTCCAAACTTACTTTTCTTTCACTAGATGATAATAAGTTAACAGGTGGAACCCCACCTTTCTTGGGAAATCTTACATCAATGGAAGTGTTTTCTGTTGTAAACAATCCGCTCGGTGGAAGCATTCCACACACCTTGGGCCATTTGAAAAGTTTAAAAGAAATTTACTTGGGTGTTTGTAATTTATCTGGAACCATCCCTGATTCGCTTTATAACCTTTCACTCCTAACTAATATAAGCTTATCTGAAAATCAGTTGACTGGTAGTATTCATACAGGCATAGGCAGAATGCTTCCTTATCTTGTTTCACTTCAATTATGGGGTAACCAACTAACTGGACCTCTACCATCATCCATTTCTAATTGTTCCAGATTAACAGGTTTTGAAGTGTTTGAAAACAAGTTCAGTGGAAAGATCAAAATCGACTTTTCAAAACTACGAGATATTTATTTTATATCCATGGGAATAAACAATTTTGGAACCAAAGAGCCAGACGAAATGAGTTTTATCGATTCTCTAAAAAACTGCTCCAAATTAGTGACGTTGGCTCTTCCTAATTGCAATTTCCAAGGAGTGCTGCCATGGTCAATAGGTAATCTTTCTAGTCAACTCAAGCATCTATTTTTAAATGGAAATCAGTTGCATGGAAACCTCCCTACATCAATTGGTAATCTCGTTGGCTTGGAAACACTATCATTAGCAGGTAACCAATTTGCAGGAAACATCCCCTCAACCATCGGTAACATTCAAAATCTAGGAGTTCTCTATTTATCTTTTAACCAACTTTCAGGTCAGATTCCTCATGCCATGGGAAACTTATCATCATTGACCAAACTGTATCTATCTTCAAACATGTTGGATGGGGTTATTCCATCAAGCTTGGGAAACTGTCGAAATCTATTAGCCTTGATACTTTATGGCAATAAACTTAGCGGGAAAATACCAACACAACTTCTTCAAGTTTCATCTTTATCAATAATATTGGATCTTTCAAAAAATAACTTGTTTGGTTCACTTCCAACAGAGGTTGGATACCTTGACAAGTTGACTATTTTGGATTTATCTGAGAATAACTTATCAGGTGCTATTCCTATTAGCCTTGGTGATTGTGGTAGCCTTTTAGGGTTGTCTCTTAAAGGCAACTTATTTCAAGGTGTGATACCACAATCATTAAGCTCTTTGAAAGCATTGATGGCACTCGACATTTCATATAACAAATTGTCAGGTCAAATTCCCAAATTTTTAGAACATGTGAAGTTAGAATATCTAGACCTTTCATATAACGAGTTTGAAGGCGAAATACCGATGGTAGGAGTGTTCTCAGATGAAAGTGCACTCTCTGTTGTAGGAAATAGTAAACTTTGTGGTGGCATTGCTGAACTTGGGTTACCCAAATGCAAGAAGACAAAGAAATATGCAAAAAAGTTTCCTTTGTTTGTAATATTCATTTTGATTGCATCAATACTTTTCACCATTACATGTTTAGCATATGTCTGGTGTAAGAAGTTGAAAAGAAAGAGCCAAAATTCTCAAACGTCAACAGGCAAAGGGTTCATAACAGTTTCATATAGTCAACTTCTCAAGGCTACTAACGGCTTCTCCGAATCCAATTTGATTGGAAATGGTGGCTTTAGTTCCGTTTATAAAGCAATCCTTGATGATGATGATGATACAGTTGTTGCGGTTAAAGTTCTACATCTACAAAATCAAGGAGCCGAAAGAAGCTTTATGAGGGAGTGTGAAGCATGGCGAAACATTCGGCATCGAAATTTGTTGAAGATAATAACTTCATGTTCTAGTGTTGACTTTGAAGGAAATGATTTTAAAGCTTTGATATACGAGTTCATGCCCAATGGGAGTTTGCATGATTGGTTGCATCCTAGTGAATGTACATTGAGGCTAAGCCTTATTCAAACAATAAAAATCTTCATGGATATCGCATATGCGCTTGATTACATTCATAATCTCTCCTTACCAACCCTTGTTCATGGTGACTTGAAGCCTAGCAATGTGTTACTCGATGATGATATGGTGGCTCACGTCGGAGACTTCGGTTTAGCTTGTTTTCTTGGAACAACTTCTTACCACAGCAGCTCAACCGGGATTAGAGGAACAATTGGTTATGTTGCTCCAGGTAGTTAAGTAGACGTTCATATTTACTTACTTACACATGTGATTATATCTTTTTTTCTTAATTAATTGCTTACAAGTTACAGAGTACGGTCTTGGAAGTGAGAAGACAAGCAGTGGGGACGTCTATAGTTTTGGAATACTAGTACTTGAGGCGATTACAGGGAAAAATCCAACTAATGACATCTTTAACGAAGACCTTTGCCTTCATAAATTTGCTTCCATGGCATTGCAAGAGAATACTGTAACTGATATCATTGATATTAACCTTATAAATGTATATCAGGAGCCTAAAGTTGTTAAGGAAATTAGGGAAGAAACAAATATGAAGACAATTATAGAGGAATGTGTAGCTTCAACAGTTAAGATTGGAGTATCATGTTCTATGGATTCTCCAACTCAACGGATGGATATAAAAAACGTTGTGAATGAATTACAACATATTCTCAATACACTTCAAAATATTTAAGGTATGTTGAGTGTTCATTATTGATGTCTAGGAGATCAAAGGTGTATCATGTATGTCATCTTTGTTGTATAAGTTGTCAAGACATGTTTATTGTTTTGCTTGATTTCATAATGCTTTATGAGTTTGTACTGTGATAGTAAAATAGAATTATGCTGTCTTAATTGTTATATTGGAAAGAGATTAAATATATGATTTTTAATAGTTTAGTATTGGATGCCAAAGGTAAAAGGAACTTAAAGTGCAACAACATGAATATGAGAGTAAAAATTGCAATTTTAAGCAATTCTTATAACTTGTAGGGTAAAATAAACAAATATGTCATATAAAGACCACATGAGTTCCATTGTCCAACACAAGACAAATACCGCTTTACCAAACAAAGAATATATATAGTTAGATATGAACAAAGAAATCATTATCAATTAAATAAAGATGCTTCTCCAACTCCAATGGAAGTTTTCCAAGATCGAATTGTTTCTTTTAAATTCAAAATAATTTACCAATTCATATGACAAGATAATTGAAAAAATGATCCTAATGGATCAACACAAGGTAAACAATAGCTAGGAACTCCATTACCTTACGAGAAGATAGTTGTAGATGAATAAATTGAAAAAAAAAATTATTAAAGGAATAAAACTAATAAGATGAATGATCCCTATGTTAGCTTAGAATTAGAAAGAACTACAGAGAAGAAAGAATTTCATCATCCAAGCTTATCAATTTCATTAGCTCAACTGTTTATTATAACCGTGTAACAAACTAATGGCGGTGAATACAATTTTCAGTTTTAGTCCTTTATCAATACAACTATTACAATTCTAAACTAAAGTATTAACTATTGTAACAATACTTCCCCCTGTTACGGGCCTTTTCTAGATTAAATTTCAATTGCTTTATCATAGCTTCCCTATCCCTGTGCAACTCTTCGACCGCTGCTACTTGAGTATCACCAGGTATGTATGGAATGTGAATAGGAGGTTTAATACCAAATAAAGCTTGGTAAGGAGACATTTTGATAGCTGAATGAAAAGTGGTATTATACCACCATTGTGCTAATGGTAACCATTTAACCAATTGCAAAGGTGCATCCATAGACAATAGACCTTAGATAAGATTCTAAGCAACGATTTAAAACTTCCTTTGGCCATCAGATTGAGGGTGATAGGCACTAGAAAATGCCAATTAATTCCCTTTAATCTGGTAAACTCCCTCCAAAAATGGCTTAGAAATAAAGGGTCTCTATCAGATACAATATTTGTAGGACATCCATGAAATTTGAAAATATTATCTAAAAAAACTTGAGCCAATTGAGTAGCAGTGAAAGGATGACCTAATGGAATAAAATGGTCGAACTTAGTTAATCTATCCACAACCACAAAAATTGTGTTTTTTCCATTCTCCTCTGGCAAACCAGAAATGAAATCCATAGAGATGTCAGAAAAATAGATTGTAATGGTTGAAGTAATCCAGAAATGGCTATAGTCTCATATTTGCTTCGCTGACAAATAGAAATTTCTTTAATGTACCTATGCACATCTTTAGCACAACCTTTCCAATAGAACATTTGCTAAACCTTCAGTAATGTAGGTTTATAACCCGAATGACCCCAAGTTGGAGAAGAATGACAAATGTGAATTATATCATTGAGAAGGTTTGTATCTTGAGCAATTAAAATCTTGTTCTTCCTTGATAAAATCTGACCATTCCAACTTCTGTTAGGAATAACAAATCCTTGCATTAACTTTGACACCAACTCCTTAAGATTTGGATCATTTTGCCACCCTTGTTGAATACGTTGCTATAACATGGGTTGCAGTGAACTAACTGACATTGTGCAAAGCGCCAACCCTTGCACCCTAGAAAGCGCATCAGCCACTGAATTCTCATAACCCTTTTTGTAACAGATCTCATAATCATATCCCACTAATTTGGATAACCAAACCTGTTGTAAAGGAGTGATAATCTTTTGATTTAACAAATGTTTTGAACTCTGTTGATTAGTTCGGAGACAAAGTGTTTAATGATGAGGTAATGATGCCATTGTTTAACTGCTAGTAAAATGGCCAACAATTCCTTTTCATAGACTGATAATGCTTGTTGTCTAATAGAAAGAGCTTTACTAATAAAGGCAACAGGATGATTTTCTTGCATTAGAACAGCCCCAAGACCTTTAACAGAGGCATTAGTTTCAATCACAAACTCCTTAGAAAAATCTGGTAAAGCTAAGACTGGAGGCGAACTAAGGACCATCTTCAACTTATCAAATGAATCTTGTAACACCCAAAACATTCGCACGCTTACACGTGTCAATATAAGGTCCCAGTTAAGTTTTATCCCAAAAACTTTAATAAAAGATCTCGCAGAAGCGCCAAAGTATTTACAAAAGTATTATGAAAATAAAAAGTTACTAATTACATCCCAAAATCATTATACCATAATGTATACGACAACACAACAACCAAACTTTGCATAACGTTTGATGTTTCCAAAATACGCGACCCGATCATAAGCTTTTATGCACATCTACCTTCAACCTACAAACACCACATATAATTTCACCATTAGTTCATAAGAACTAAGTAAGATTATCCAATTATAAGTTATGGTTCGAATCGGAAAGGTTCTAGGCCTTAAAACGCGATTTCGGCATCAAAACAAAAAAATTCCGGATAGTCTAGGCCGTAGGCTACGGCCTGGCCGTAGCCTACGCCCTCTGGGACAGAACCCTTAGGCCGTAGCCTACACCCAGGGCCGTAGCCTGTCACACCCCGGGCTCTCAGCGGCCCGGGTGTTGCGACCCAAATTGGTTTCATGAATAATACAGTCTCGGTCAGAGTTTATTACTCTTTTTCAAATATTTCAGCGAAAGCGTTGTTTCATGAATTCAAAATTTTACGCAGCGAAAATCGTTATTTTTCAAACTTCATAAATAATTCACATGCATAGATGTGAAACCATATTTCATCTTTTTCAAATGATCCATACGCATAGGTATGAAAACTACATTTCGTTATTTGTGATAACTTGTCAAAAATAACTTTTCAGGATTTCATAAAACATCATACGCATAGGTATGAACATCATCATTTCATATTATTGTAAACCGGATTTTCACAAACACATAAGTTCAAATCATTTTATAATATCCGGTTTATACATGACTTGGAGGCATAGCTCCAATAGCTCCATGGTCTCACCACAAGATCCTATTCAAGGCATCATAGGCCAAGAATCTCTAATCTTGTTTCTCTTTTATATTTCATTATTACCTGAAAAGTTTTTGAAAATAAAACGTCAACATAATGTTGGTGAATACAAATAACAGACTCGATATGTAAGCATATCATATTCGGTCCTTTAACCATAATTAATAGTGGCAATACTACACATTTAGCAGGTTATTTCACTGATCGATACAACCACTGCATACCCTGGCTTGTACTGTCACTGGTTAGGAACAACAGCGGAGTGCGTCTTACAATTGTTCCCTCCAGCCCACAGCCTGTCACTGGTTAGGTTGCCTGCGGAGTGCGTCTTACGTATAACCTTCCAGCCCACGATACCAGCCACGTATGGGAATTTCACCCATAGCGGATACAATTTGCAAATCGTACGTATACTAATGGCCTAAATGCTGGTCTAATAGTATCCCTTTATGCGTCAAAGTTTAAACATACATGCTCATAAAAATTCATTTATAATTTAATAACAAGTTAGATGTATTCACCTGGATTTTTGATTGGTTGGGTAACAGCCTAGAACTTCTTAATATAATCCGACAGCGTTTCTGCTTAATCTATCCTTATAACTGTTTGCAAGGATGATTCCTGATGCGTTTATTTTCAGTTTCCTAAAATAAATCATAATTTTAACATAACATTCGTATATATAGGGTCGGATCTTAACTCTAACCCTATAAGTTAATAATATGCAAAATAAGATTGAAATATATACCTCAGTGTTACCGATCTCTTAATCTTGAAAGATTTTAGAAAGTATCTCGTAATAAAAATTGAATTCCTTGTCCATGCGTTCAACAGAGGTATTCTGTTTCATTCAATTCTTCTTCTTGCGGAAGTATGTTTTGTTTGTGAAGTTTTTTTTTTTTATAATATATATATGTGTGTACAGACAAGATAAGTTAACACTTATCTTATGTATTTATTTATTTTTTTTTCTTTGACAACTCACAAACACACGTGCACCTTTCCAAAATTTTCTTTTGATAATTATTTTTTTTTAATAATTATTGTATTATAATTAATTTAGCTTCAGTTTTGTTTTTCTATTATAACTCTTAAAATATCACGCTTTATAAACTTATAAATATACGGTTATGACCTACTCATTTTTCTCTACATTTCGACCTAAGTTTCGTTTAAAATGGATTAAGATAAAATATATATATATTATTTGGACGATCAAAATTAACGTTCATTTAGACCTCAATTATTTCGAATAATTGTTTCTTCCTACCTATTTGTTTAAATAGGTGAAATAAATCTTGAACGATAATTTCTAATATTAAATCCTCAAATAGTCGTATTTTATAAACTAAACTATTTTAATTATTAGACGGAAATTTTATAATTCAAATAACCGTTTCTATTATTTTTTTTTATAATATTTTAATTATAAACAAGAGCATTTATATTTACAAAACGGGATGTTACATCCTCCCCACCTTTGTTTTAATCTCGTCCTCGAGATTATTGAAATCGGTGTGTATATATATATTTTTTTTTCCAATTTCAGACTCTAGTTCCCATGTATAATTAGAACCACATCTGGAATTCTGTTTAACCTTAACTAACACCAACTTCTTATGTTTGAGTCTCTTTTCACTTCATCTTCGATTTGATTTTTTTTTTTTTTTTTACATCAATATTTTGTAGAGGCATTAATACTGACTCATTATATAAGCATTTTCTAAGGTTAGAAACGTAAGACACGTCGTGTAAATATACAATCTCATTAACGTATAGTTGTGCTAATTTATCCATATCGTAAGTTTCTTTAATTTGTAGGAAATAAGTAGACTTAGACAGTATACCAACAATAATCCATGTCTTATCATTCTCTCGACTAGTTCGAGGAAGTTTGGTTATAAAATCCATAATTATCATCTCTGTTATGCAGACGGGTAATTCTAGTTTTTTTTTTTTTTTTTTTTTTTTTTTTTTTTTTTTTTGCAACATATGAGAAGGTTTCTGATGTTCTGCTTCAACTTGAGAACAAGTTAAACATTTTGCAACTTATGCAGTTATATCTTTCATCATGTTGATCCACCAATAGTTTTCTCGTACGTTTTTTTTTATACTTTTTTTTTTGTTTTCGGGGTGCATCATATATTTGGATCTACTATCTTTTTCTAATATCCTTTCTCTTAAATTACCAATGACTAATATCCAGATTCTTGTATTCATTAATTTATTTCATCAAATCAACTTGTAGTTCAAGCCTTGTAGCACATACTCGTTTTGGTTTCTTTGCCTCCTTTCGGCTTAAAGCATCTACTACCACATTCGTATTGTGTTTGTGATGAAGAATTTCACATTCATTGTTGTTTCATGTCTCCATCATACTTTGTTGTCGCATATTTAATTCTTTTTAGGATTTGGATTCAAAGTTTGTTATGATTGTGTCTATTGTCCCTTACAACAGGATTCACATGTACTGCAAATTATCGTTCCGTGTGCACCCGCAACGGTAATTTACCTTGCATGATTACCTTACTTCATGAACATAGCACACAACTGAGTTAATTTAGAACTTTATATAATCAAAAATTGTCTTATCAAAGTTGTTTTGGTTTGCAATATGTTTGGTATAACTAACCTTAATCAGGTAGATTGAAGAAGTTCGTTTTGTAAAAACCGTAAACTTTGACTCGTTTGGCATTTGTAGGAAAGTGAGTTAGTTTTTTTTTTCCGTATTTATAAGAAGTCTGAAGTCGCAAGCTTTAACCTACTGGGTTGTTACAAGTCCGTCATATCATTCTGTCCAAAGATATATTTTAAACTCTTAGGGTCAATATAAACTGTGAAATGAATTCTGTTAAGGTAATGTCTTCACAGCTTCAACACAAAGATAATGGTGCCTAATTTCAAATCAAGAGTGGCATAATTCTTCTCATTTTTTTTACTAACGTGATGCATAGACAATCACTTTGTTTTATTGCACCCGTACTAATCCTGTATGTGAAGAATCACAATAGACAATAAAGTCTTCAATGCCTTCAGGTAATACTAGGATCGGAGCGTAAGTCAACTTATCTTTGAGGATTTTGAAAGATTTATATTGTTTAGAAACCTATTCAAATTTTTCTCATTTTCTAGTCAATAAAATGATAGGAACAACTATTTAGGAGAAATTCTAAATAAATCAACAATAATAACCGTCCAAGCCTAAGAAACTCTACACTTTTGTTGGTGACTTAGGAATCTCTCATTTGGTTATAGCCTCTATATTTTTTTTTACGGATCTACTTGCTACCTTGAGAACTAATCGCATTCCCTAGAAATTGTACTTCAGTGAGCCAGAACTCACATTTAGAGAATTTAGCATACAATTTCTTACGTCGTAGTAGTTCAAGTAGGGTTCTAAGATGTTAAGCATTATCCTCGGGTGTTTTTGAATAAATAAGAATATCATCAATGAACACAATGATGAATTTGTCCAGATAAGGTTTGCATATCCGATTCATCATATCTATAAAGGCAGATGTAGCATTAGTAAGTCCAAAAGACATAACAGTGAACTCATAATGCCCATATATTGTATGAAAAGCAGTTTTAGGGATATCTTCTTCCTTGACTTTTAGTTGATGACATCCCGATCGAAAAAGAATTTTAGAAAAATAATAAACTCCTTGAAGTTGATCGACCAAATCGTAAATTCGTGGATGTGGATACTAATTCTTGATAATCACCTTATTTAGCTTCCTATAGTCAATGCACATCTGCATTGACCCATATTTCTTTTTAACAAATAATATTGGAACTCCTTAATGGTGATGAGCTAGGTCGAATAACACCTTTTTCCAATAACTCGTCTAATTATTTCATGAGCTCTTTCATTTAAGTCAGTGTCAATCTATAAGGAGATTTAGTACTAGAAGCCATACCTTGTACCAAATTGATATGGAATTCTACTTTTCATTCTGGTGTTAAACCAGGTAATTCATCAAGAAATATGCCAGGAAAATCAACTACAACTAGTACATCTTTAAGTCTCTTCTTTCTTGATCATCACTAGTAACTGAGATTAGGTAAACTAAACAACCTTTGTTCAGACACTTAATAGCTTTAATCATAGAAATTATTCCAATAAGATTCGTTGGCTTATCACCTTTGATGATCAATTTTCTACCCCTTGGAACGCGAACTTCAATGGATTTGGTGTCGTATAAGATGCACACTTGTTTCGTAGCTAACCAATCCATTCCAATTACCGAATCAAAGCCGGCTAACGTCATTGGTAAGAATTTGACAGGTATGTTGTTTTTAAAGAGTGTGATCTTACCATTTACTAATGCTTCATTTATTTTGACTACATCACCATTAACACTTTCTACTAGATAAGGTTTATCTAGTATTCACTAGTGGTTCATTTGAAAGCTTACATAATTCATAATCAATAAAGCTAGGGTTTGCTTCTGAATAAAACGAGACCTTAGCATAAACATTATTGACAATAAACATACTGGTAATGACATCTAGTATGTTTGCAGCTTCCTTGGCATTAAGAACAAAAGCTCGAGTCATCTTTTTCGAATTTGAATCCGATTTTGCTCTTGAACTACCAACCCTGCTAATTCCACTTAATTTGTTCAATTTAGGACCATGTCAGCTCAACGGCTAAGTCAATGGTTCGGGGCATAACAACCTTTACCATGTCACTAATTTTACATACCATTTCCCAAATATAACGATTGATAAGTTTTGATTATGGTGTCACAAGATTTGACTTAAATCGAGCATATTTAAAGTATTTAGAAGTGTATTCCTGATGCCTAGCACCGGCCATGCGATGGCTCAAGAATTTCCGCTCAATCTCTTTTTTTTTTGTTTTTCATTCATTAGGCAAAATTTTTGAGTCATCAACTCCCGAAAACTTTCTTAAGTCATAGTATACGCTTAGTTTCTACCTTTGGTTTGAATAATGGAATTCCACCATTCTAAAGCTATACCTTTAAATGAAATTCAAAGTATATACAATCATATCTTCATCGATACATTTGCCGATAGCAAGTACTGCCTCAATCATTTCAATCAATCTTAATGCTAAGATAGTTCCTTTCGTTCCAGTGAACTTAGGAGGTTTACAAGATTGGAATGCTTTACACTAACATTCCTTAGTTTTGGATTGTTTCAAACTAAAAGCTTCTTAATTTTCATTGTTCATTTTAGATGCATCGTTTTCTTTTTCTATTGTTTTAATGAGATTCGAATTTTCATTTTTTTTAGCGATTATTGACAGAATCGCATCTTTTATTCATTCTACAATCATTGATTGTATCACAGTAGTATTCTGAGTCATGGTTTAATCAATATCCGTGTGTGTTTTCTTGCACCCACGTGTTTTTTTTAATAGAAGATTCGCTATTATTTAAATTTCTAGACACTGTCTATCAAATATGATATTTGACAAAGCCTTAAAAATAATTCATCATAATTAGTTCATAGACTATCATCAAGGTTCAAACTGTTATTTCAATCATTCTTAGCATTTCAAGAATACTATTCCACCTATTCCTTTGATAGGCACTTATCTCAGTTCGGTTAAAGCATAGATACTGTCAATAGTACCTATTTCGCTAAAACCAGGAGCTCTGATACCAACCTGTCACACCCCGGGCTCTCAGCGGCCCGGGTGTTGCGACCCAAATTGGTTTCATGAATAATACAGTCTCGGTCAGAGTTTATTACTCTTTTTCAAATATTTCAGCGAAAGCGTTGTTTCATGAATTCAAAATTTTACGCAGCGAAAATCGTTATTTTTCAAACTTCATAAATAATTCACATGCATAGATGTGAAACCATATTTCATCTTTTTCAAATGATCCATACGCATAGGTATGAAAACTACATTTCGTTATTTGTGATAACTTGTCAAAAATAACTTTTCAGGATTTCATAAAACTTCATACGCATAGGTATGAACATCATCATTTCATATTATTGTAAACCGGATTTTCACAAACACATAAGTTCAAATCATTTTATAATATCCGGTTTATACATGACTTGGAGGCATAGCTCCAATAGCTCCATGGTCTCACCACAAGATCCTATTCAAGGCATCATAGGCCAAGAATCTCTAATCTTGTTTCTCTTTATATTTCATTATTACCTGAAAAGTTTTTGAAAATAAAACGTCAACATAATGTTGGTGAATACAAATAACAGACTCGATATGTAAGCATATCATATTCGGTCCTTTAACCATAATTAATAGTGGCAATACTACACATTTAGCAGGTTATTTCACTGATCGATACAACCACTGCATACCCTGGCTTGTACTGTCACTGGTTAGGAACAACAGCGGAGTGCGTCTTACAATTGTTCCCTCCAGCCCACAGCCTGTCACTGGTTAGGTTGCCTGCGGAGTGCGTCTTACGTATAACCTTCCAGCCCACGATACCAGCCACGTATGGGAATTTCACCCATAGCGGATACAATTTGCAAATCGTACGTATACTAATGGCCTAAATGCTGGTCTAATAGTATCCCTTTATGCGTCAAAGTTTAAACATACATGCTCATAAAAATTCATTTATAATTTAATAACAAGTTAGATGTATTCACCTGGATTTTTGATTGGTTGGGTAACAGCCTAGAACTTCTTAATATAATCCGACAGCGTTTCTGCTTAATCTATCCTTATAACTGTTTGCAAGGATGATTCCTGATGCGTTTATTTTCAGTTTCCTAAAATAAATCATAATTTTAACATAACATTCGTATATATAGGGTCGGATCTTAACTCTAACCCTATAAGTTAATAATATGCAAAATAAGATTGAAATATATACCTCAGTGTTACCGATCTCTTAATCTTGAAAGATTTTAGAAAGTATCTCGTAATAAAAATTGAATTCCTTGTCCATGCGTTCAACAGAGGTATTCTGTTTCATTCAATTCTTCTTCTTGCGGAAGTATGTTTTGTTTGTGAAGTTTTTTTTTTTTATAATATATATATGTGTGTACAGACAAGATAAGTTAACACTTATCTTATGTATTTATTTATTTTTTTTCTTTGACAACTCACAAACACACGTGCACCTTTCCAAAATTTTCTTTTGATAATTATTTTTTTTTTAATAATTATTGTATTATAATTAATTTAGCTTCAGTTTTGTTTTTCTATTATAACTCTTAAAATATCACGCTTTATAAACTTATAAATATACGGTTATGACCTACTCATTTTTCTCTACATTTCGACCTAAGTTTCGTTTAAAATGGATTAAGATAAAATATATATATATTATTTGGACGATCAAAATTAACGTTCATTTAGACCTCAATTATTTCGAATAATTGTTTCTTCCTACCTATTTGTTTAAATAGGTGAAATAAATCTTGAACGATAATTTCTAATATTAAATCCTCAAATAGTTGTATTTTATAAACTAAACTATTTTAATTATTAGACGGAAATTTTATAATTCAAATAACCGTTTCTATTATTTTTTTTTATAATATTTTAATTATAAACAAGAGCATTTATATTTACAAAACGGGATGTTACATAGCCTACGGCCCCTGCAGGTGCAGAATTCCATTTTTTAGCGTTTCGGACCCTTTTCAACCACTTTCTATCGTTCCAAACCACTCGAAACTAAATCCCAAGTTCCCAATACATATTATATGGAGTATCAACTCCTCCATTTCAATTCATAACATATCCAAACATAATTGGGAAACAATCATTCAATTAAGAATCAAAACCTCAAAAGGGGTCAAAATCACCAAAAAGGTGTTCTTTCACAAACTTCAATTTCTATTAACAAATTTAGTTATACAAATGATAACCAAAATATTCATCAACAATTACTATAATGTTCACCCTCTGGTACTTCCATTATAGATTTCAACCAATTCAAATCAATTAACCAATTACAAATCAATTATCCACACTTAGGTGAAAACTTGATATTCAATATAGTTATGATGTTCTCTCCCAAGTACTTCCATCATAACTTTTCAAAGTTTACTTCCACATTCAAGTGGTAAAGTAACCAAAAATTTTCAGTTTAAACTATGATGTTCACACTCTAGTCCTTCCATCATAGTTTTCAATTCCAACCAACAATTCATATGATTATAACCAAATATAATTCATGCTTTTATGAGATATATATATATATCCTATGATACTTCTATCATAGAACTACATAACCAATTTGCATTTAACTCAATTGCATCTCGTCACAATCAAATATTTCAATCTAATAACAATTTGACTTTTAAATAGTCAAACCACATAATCAACTCAACAACATCAATTACTCATACATACACAATCAATCCAATACAAGTAATAGACTATAACTACTACATATATATGGTGTTTAGTAAGTTGGATAACTTACTTTAGCACTTCTAATCACGGGTTAACGATAGGTGCTTTGCCTTCCCGTTGACTTCCTTTTGAACTTCCACTTTCACCACCTAGTTACAACAATTCAATCCTCTTAATTACCATACTAGTTAAGATTGACATAACTTATTAATTCAACCTTTTACTATCATATCACCAATTTTATAATGATAATTACTTTTTAAACCCATTTCATGACCAAATTTCCAATTATTGACTAAAAATCAATTATTGGCATTTTAACAAACAACTTGTGTGCAAGCTTTTTCCTACACACTATCTTGTTAGTTTCAATTTATCCATATCCCATTTCTATGATAAATCTCATAATTTAACATATTTGTTGAGTTTTGACCAAAAACTTGCATTCAAAACATCAACATATCATTATCTTAGAATCAATTTCACCATGTTCATAGGTAAACCCCAAACCCACATGCTTTACCCACATCCAATCCTTACCTATTGATCCTTTATATAAGAATCATGTGTTTGGGTGTTTTGAACATGATTACTAGATCAAAACAACAATCTTTTGCTACTGATAACCACCAAGTTAAGATTTGATGAAAACCCATTCAAGTTCATCTTCCAAAGACTTCAAAAACTAGAATAAAAACCTCAATTTCACTTACCTAGTTGTTGAAGATCACCAAAGGAAATGATTTAGCTACTCAAACTTGGATTTAATCTCAAGATCACCACCAATTTTGAAGGTTAGGTCACTCCTTCCTTCTTCTCCTTGGCTTCTCACGTACGACACACACATATACACATAGTGAGGCTATGTAACTTTTGACCAAATTCAATTACTTATCCTCCAATTTACAAGTTTGAGTATTTGACAACTATTACCCCCAATCTTTCAAATAATATAACTAAGTTAATTAACTTAGTTATTAACTTTACTACAAGTCACGCAATTCAAATACTAGTTAAATAAATATTTAACTAAAATTTCACCCGATCAATTATAGTATAATATTTAAACAAAACGGGTCGTTACAATTCTCCCCTCCTTAGAGAGGTTTCGTCCCCGGAACCAATTTACATATCAAACAAAAACGGGTAAAATTTCTTCATTTCTTCCTCCGACTCCCAAGTGACGTCAGCTCCCTTTCGATTCTTCCATTTTATCAATACTTGGTTAATTGACTTATTCCTAAGTCGCTTAACCTTTCGATCCAAAATTGCCACCGGTTTTTCAACGTAATTCAACTTGTCAACAATTTCAACATCTTCCAATGGCACATAAGCCGTCTCGTCAGCTAAACACTTCCTCAAGTAGGAAACATGGAAAGTGTTATGTATTCCACTCAACTCATCCGGTAGCTCAAGTCGGTAGGCAACCTCCCCGATTCTTGATATAATTTTAAAAGGTCCAACAAAACGTGGACTCAATTTTCCACGTTTGCGAAACCGAATAACACCCTTCCATGGAGAAACCTTTAACAAAACATAGTCCCCCACTTGGAACTCTATAGGTCTTCTCCGTTTATCAGCATAGGATTTCTGTCGATCTTGGGCTGCTTTCAGATGAGCTCGAATTTGATCAATCTTGTCATTTGTGGCTTTAACAACTTCTTTATTAGCAAGCTCTCTTGGACCAACTTCTTCCCAACAAACAGGAGTACGACATTTTCTCCCGTAAACCATCTCATACGGAGGCATACCAAGGCTAGAATGATAACTATTGTTATACGAAAACTCAGCCAATGGCAAATAGTCATCCCAATTTCCCCCAAAATCAATAATGCACGCACGCAACATATCCTCCAACGTTTGAATGGTACGTTCACTTTGACCATCCGTCTGAGGGTGATAAGCCGTGCTCAACAGAAGTTTAGTTCCCAATTCCTCCTGGAATTTCCTCCAAAAGTGTGAAGTAAATCGAGTGTCTCGATCAGATACTATACTCACAGGAACTCCATGACGTGATACAACTTCACGTATGTATACTTCTGCCATCCTTTCTGACGAATAAGTCTCACGAATAGGAATAAAGTGAGCACTTTTCGTTAACCTATCAACAACAACCCAAATCGTGTCATGACCCCTTTTTGTTCTAGGGAGTTTGGTTATCAAGTCCATAGTAACATGTTCCCATTTCCACATGGGAATTTCCAATGGTTGTAACTTGCCATACGGTTTTTGATGCTCAGCTTTAACCTGCATGCAAGTTAAACACTTTTCAACATATTTAACAATGTCTCTTTTCATCCCTGGCCACCAATAATTGTTTCGAAGATCTCTATACATTTTAGTAGCCCCCGGGTGAATCGAGTATTTAGATTTATGGGCCTCCTCCAACAATGTTACTTTAAATGGACATGTAGGTGGAATCCAAACTCGACCCCACCTTGTTTTTAACCCACGATTATCCTCCTCCAAATTATGTATTTGGCCTTTAATACGATCTCTTTTCCAATTTTCTTCTTTGAGTGCTTCAACTTGAGCATCTTTGATTTGATTGACAATATCTGAAGAAACTACAATCTTCATCACCTTCACCTTTACAGGTGGATATTCCTTTCTACTTAAAGCATCGGCAACCACATTTGCCTTTCCCGGATGGTAGAGAATTTCACAATCATAATCTTTGATTAACTCTAACCACCGTCTTTGTCTCATATTCAACTCTTTTTGAGTAAAGAAATATTTAAGGCTTTTATGGTCAGTGTAAATGGTACACTTTACACCATAAAGATAATGCCTCCAAGTTTTAAGAGCAAAAACTACCGCCGCGAGCTCAAGATCATGGGTTGGGTAGTTTATTTCATGTATCTTCAATTGCCTTGAAGCATACGCAATCACTTTTCCTCGTTGCATTAAAACACACCCTAAACCCGAATACGATGCATCAGAATAAACCACAAAGTCATCGGGTCCATCTGGTAATGTTAATATGGGAGCTTGAGTCAATTTTGTTTTCAACTCAAGAAAAGCTTGCTCTTGTTCTTCTCCCCATACATATTTTACTCCCTGCTTTGTCAACTTAGTCAAAGAAGAAGCAATTTTAGAGAAGTCTTGAATAAATCGTCTATAATATCCCGCTAAACCAAGAAAACTTCTCACTTCAGTAGGAGTCTTAGGTGAACTCCACTTCGAGATAGCTTGAATTTTAGAAGGATCAACATGGATACCCTTTTCATCAATAACATGCCCCAAAAATTGTACCTCTTGCAACCAAAAAGCACATTTTGAAAATTTAGCGTATAGTTTCTCCGTTCGAAGAATTTCAAGCATCTCGCGCAAGTGACAAGCATGATCATCCTCATTTTTAGAATAAACGAGAATATCATCAATAAATACAATGACAGATTTGTCTAACATCGGACGACATACTCGATTCATCAAATCCATAAACGCCGCCGAAGCGTTAGTTAATCCAAAAGACATGACGAGAAACTCGTAATGCCCATATCGAGTACGAAAAGCCGTCTTCTCAATATCATCTTCTTTAACTTTGAGTTGATGGTAACCCGAACGTAAATCAATCTTGGAAAACCACTTAGCTCCTTGCAACTGATCAAAAAGATCGTCAATTCTTGGCAATGGATAACGGTTCTTCACAGTTACCTTGTTCAACTCTCGGTAATCAATGCACATTCTCATACTCCCATCCTTCTTCTTGACAAAGAGCACCGGAGCACCCCAAGGTGAAATGCTAGGACGGATAAAACCTTTTTCAAGAAGATCTTGAAGTTGAGACATTAATTCCTGCATCTCGGTTGGAGCCAACCGATACGGAGCTTTAGCAATTGGCTTAGCTCCAGGCACCAAATCAATACGAAACTCCACATCTCTTTCCGGAGGAACTCCCGGTAAGTCATCTGGAAAAACATCTGGAAAGTCTCTAACTATAGGAACATCTTCAATTTTCTTTACTTCTCTTCCCATATCAACAACATAAGCTAAGTAAGACTTGCCTCCTCGGCTTATGTACTTCATGGCTTTAACTATCGAACACAACACGGCTCCATGTCTTCTTTCTCCACTAATACAAACTTCACGACCATTTGGTGACTTCAATTGAACCACCTTTCGATCACATATGATATTGGCTTGGTGTGCAGACAACCAATCCATTCCCACCACAACATCAAATTCCCCAAGTAGCATTGGTATCAACTCTATCTCGTAATTTTCATCATCAATTGTGATTTTACAATTCCGGTAAACATTAAAAACTAAGAAGCTCTTAGAGTCAGCTACTTCTATTTCTAGAGGCACAAGCAAACTATCCAATACAAACGAGGAATGATGTACAAATTTTGTTGACACAAATGATCTACCCGCTCCAGAATCAAACAACACATAAGCCGGTAAAGTGTTGACAAGAAAAGTACCTGTCACCACATCAGGACTCGCTTTAGCCTCTTCAGCAGTAATCTGAAAGGCTCTCCCTTTTGGTTTAGGGATCTCCGGCTTCTTCACACTAGCACTTCCCGATCCAGCTCCTTTCAATTCTGGACAATCACTTCTCTTATGTCCAGGTTTATAGCAATTGAAACATATACTTGGAGTGTTTGTGCAATGAGAGGCAAGATGCCCAGGTTTTCCACACTTGTAACATGTTAAAGTTTTGGCATAACACTCCCCCACATGATTCTTCCCACAATTGTTGCATTTCTTGATTTCTTTCCCCGATACGAACTTCTTTGAAGGACTAGAAAATTTGCCCTTCTTTGAAGTAGTTTCAATCGTTTCAACCTTGCGCTTTTCTCCGCGCTCTTCTTGTCTTTTCAACTCCAATTCCCTTTCACGTGCACAATCAACAAGTTCCGATAGTGTCTCACACTTAGATGGAGTGAGAAATTCACGATACTTAGCATTTAGCATGTTGTAATACCTATTAATCCACATCTTCTCTGTCTGCAACAAATCCGGACAAAATTTCGCCTTATCATAGAATATAGCAGTGATAGTATCAATGCTCTCATCCTTTTGCCTCAAATGAAGAAATTCTTCCGTGATTCGATCAATGGCAGCTTGTGGACTAAATCGTTTAAGGAAGAGTTCCTTAAACTGCCCCCATGTGAGGCTTGCAACCCCATCACGACCCTTCTCCTTACGAAGAAGTTCCCACCAATCTTTGGCACGATCTTTCAATTGATTGCCAGCAAAGACAACCTCATCCTTGGGATCACAATGACTTGTTTCGAATGTGCTTTCCATATCTGAAATCCACCGTTGACTTAACAAGGGATCAACCTCCCCTTTGAAGACGGAGGGCTTACAAGCAATGAACTCTTTATAAGTGACTTTCTTGGTTGGTGGTTCAAGATTACCCACTGTTTGACCTATTTCAGCTTTCAAAGCCCCTAATTCATCACTTATAAATTTACGTAAGGACGCTTGCATTCCATCCATATATGTAGGCATGGCTGCTTCAAACGCTTTTGCAACCTCCTCTTTCACAATACGCCTAGTTTCAATGAGAGTAGCATCTTCACCCTCATTTTCTCCAATATTATGTTCATCAACCATAATGACTGAAATTTTAACATTTTAACGTTAGTTATTTACAACCCATTATTACTAGGAACTAATCAATATTCAGTGACTCTATAATCACTTTTAAAACAAATTCCTAACACTTTACCTAATTTCCTTAACCTTAATACAAAATGGTTTCCATAAGGTTTCGTTTATATCATGTGTGTACTATTACGTTGGCCAGACGTAAAAGTCCATACACCATATATTCGATTCCTTATTTCTTTCATTTCATACTTAGGACAAAGATTTAGGTTTCATATAATCAATCACATCAATTCAAATTCAACAATCAATAATTAATTCAACAATTTAAGTCAAAAATTAGATGTGCTAACCTCATGCATTTAGCTTCATGATCGGATCTTCAAATCAAACGTTATAAATTTTATATCAAGAGCACAAGAGTTTGAGATCAAGTGTTCATGACGCACTTGATTCACTCAAACCATCGGCTCTGATACCAACTTGTAACACCCAAAACATTCGCACGCTTACACGTGTCAATATAAGGTCCCAGTTAAGTTTTATCCCAAAAACTTTAACAAAAGATCTCGCAGAAGCGCCAAAATATTTACAAAAGTATTATGAAAATAAAAAGTTACTAATTACATCCCAAAATCATTATACCATAATGTATACGACAACACAACAACCAAACTTTGCATAACGTTTGATGTTTCCAAAATACGCGACCCGATCATAAGCTTTTATGCACATCTACCTTCAACCTACAAACACCACATATAATTTCACCATTAGTTCATAAGAACTAAGTAAGATTATCCAATTATAAGTTATGGTTCGAATCGGAAAGGTTCTAGGCCTTAAAACGCGATTTCGGCATCAAAACAAAAAAATTCCAGATAGTCTAGGCCGTAGGCTACGGCCTGGCCGTAGCCTACGCCCTCTGGGACAGAACCCTTAGGCCGTAGCCTACACCCAGGGCCGTAGCCTACGGCCCCTGCAGGTGCAGAATTCCATTTTTTAGCGTTTCGGACCCTTTTCAACCACTTTCTATCGTTCCAAACCACTCGAAACTAAATCCCAAGTTCCCAATACATATTATATGGAGTATCAACTCCTCCATTTCAATTCATAACATATCCAAACATAATTGGGAAACAATCATTCAATTAAGAATCAAAACCTCAAAAGGGGTCAAAATCACCAAAAAGGTGTTCTTTCACAAACTTCAATTTCTATTAACAAATTTAGTTATACAAATGATAACCAAACATATTTCATCAACAATTACTATAATGTTCACCCTCTGGTACTTCCATTATAGATTTCAACCAATTCAAATCAATTAACCAATTACAAATCAATTATCCACACTTAGGTGAAAACTTGATATTCAATATAGTTATGATGTTCTCTCCCAAGTACTTCCATCATAACTTTTCAAAGTTTACTTCCACATTCAAGTGGTAAAGTAACCAAAAATTTTCAGTTTAAACTATGATGTTCACACTCTAGTCCTTCCATCATAGTTTTCAATTCCAACCAACAATTCATATGATTATAACCAAATATAATTCATGCTTTTATGAGATATATATATATATCCTATGATACTTCTATCATAGAACTACATAACCAATTTGCATTTAACTCAATTGCATCTCGTCACAATCAAATATTTCAATCTAATAACAATTTGACTTTTAAATAGTCAAACCACATAATCAACTCAACAACATCAATTACTCATACATACACAATCAATCCAATACAAGTAATAGACTATAACTACTACATATATATGGTGTTTAGTAAGTTGGATAACTTACTTTAGCACTTCTAATCACGGGTTAACGATAGGTGCTTTGCCTTCCCGTTGACTTCCTTTTGAACTTCCACTTTCACCACCTAGTTACAACAATTCAATCCTCTTAATTACCATACTAGTTAAGATTGACATAACTTATTAATTCAACCTTTTTACTATCATATCACCAATTTTATAATGATAATTACTTTTTAAACCCATTTCATGACCAAATTTCCAATTATTGACTAAAAATCAATTATTGGCATTTTAACAAACAACTTGTGTGCAAGCTTTTTCCTACACACTATCTTGTTAGTTTCAATTTATCCATATCCCATTTCTATGATAAATCTCATAATTTAACATATTTGTTGAGTTTTGACCAAAAACTTGCATTCAAAACATCAACATATCATTATCTTAGAATCAATTTCACCATGTTCATAGGTAAACCCCAAACCCACATGCTTTACCCCACATCCAATCCTTACCTATTGATCCTTTATATAAGAATCATGTGTTTGGGTGTTTTGAACATGATTACTAGATCAAAACAACAATCTTTTGCTACTGATAACCACCAAGTTAAGATTTGATGAAAACCCATTCAAGTTCATCTTCCAAAGACTTCAAAAACTAGAATAAAAACCTCAATTTCACTTACCTAGTTGTTGAAGATCACCAAAGGAAATGATTTAGCTACTCAAACTTGGATTTAATCTCAAGATCACCACCAATTTTGAAGGTTAGGTCACTCCTTCCTTCTTCTCCTTGGCTTCTCACGTACGACACACACATATACACATAGTGAGGCTATGTAACTTTTGACCAAATTCAATTACTTATCCTCCAATTTACAAGTTTGAGTATTTGACAACTATTACCCCCAATCTTTCAAATAATATAACTAAGTTAATTAACTTAGTTATTAACTTTACCACAAGTCACGCAATTCAAATACTAGTTAAATAAATATTTAACTAAAATTTCACCCGATCAATTATAGTATAATATTTAAACAAAACGGGTCGTTACAAATCTTAAGCCCCTTGATTCCATAAAAAGCATCCTTCTTGAGTAAATCAGTTAAAGGTCTAGCAATCATGCCAAAACCTTTTATAAATCTCCTATAATACCCTACAAGACCCAAAAATCCTCTTAGTTGCTTAACAGTAGTAGGGACCGGTCATTCCATTATTGCTTGTATCTTCTTTGGATCAGTAGCTACTCCCATTGCTCCCATTGCTGAAATAATGTGCCCCAAATATTCAACTTGACTTCTGCCAAATCTTGCACATGTTGTTGCATATTTCGGCTATAAAACAAAATATCATTAAAAAAACTAAAGTACATCTTCGTAATACAAATTGAAAAGTAGTGTTCATTAGAGCTTGGAATGTAGCCGGTGCATTGGTTAACCCGAAGGGTAGAACTAAAAACTCATAATGACCTTGATGAGTCTTAAAAGCTATCTTATGGATATCTTGTTCATGCATCCTCACTTGATGGTAGCCCGACCTTAAATCTAGCTTAGAAAAAATAGTTGCACCTCCCAATTCATCCAACAATTCCTCAATCAACGGAATGGGATAGACATCTTTGATTGTAGCAGCATTCAATCGTCTGTAATCCACACACATACGCCAACTACCATCCTTTTTCCTAATCAAAACAACCGGAGCAGCAAAAGAACATGTATTGTTTCGAATGACCCATGAATCTAACAATTCTTGAGTCGTTTGTTTAATGATATTTTTCTAAACAGCTGGATATCGATAAGGTTTAAGATTCAATTGAATAGATTCATCTTTCAACTGAATTTTATCACAGTCTCTTGAAGGAGGTAATCCTTTGGGTAATTCAAAAATTTCCTGATACTCATCCAACCATGTTTGTAAAGCTGGAGGAATAGGAATTTGTGAACCCTCAATTGGTTGCTAATGTTGAAATGCTTCCCCTTCCTTCAGTTGGCCATGTGTAATTTGTTTAAAAAATCTGAACCAAATTGTTAAATTTCTCCATGGAACACATAGTGATGTTATTAACATTAGTTCCTTTTAGTTCTAAACTCTTACTGCCTACCTTAAACTTCATAGTCAGCTTTTTAAAATTTCAGTTAATATCATTTAGTGTTTGCAACCATTGAATTCCCAAAACTATGTGTTAGCCTTAATTGTTTAACCCAAGGTTGAGAAAGTTAATGGGTCAACTTTGTAATTAAGTCAAAGTTATGTTGTAGTCTAATATGTAACCTTGTAATTATACAAGGGTGTATAGTGTCAAAAGTGAAACTTTATAACCATAGTTAAGTTATATAAACCCAACCATGGTTTGTTGTAATGTGATCGATAAAACATAATAGAAAGAATACGTATTTGTTCTTCTTCTTTGTTCTTCATTTTTGGTTCCTTTGATTATGGATGCAAGATGATCCCCTGTGGTTTATCAATTGGTATCATAGCCGAAGGCTTGATTTTGATATGGGATTATGGGAAACATCGCTGCACTCTATAAATCAAAAGAATCATAAACTTAATCGGTGCCCGGTTTTACTGTGAATGAAATCTCAAGGATCACGTAACAGAAAGTTTGAGATCAATTTTGTTCTCTTTGTTTGACGGTGTCGGTAGTTTGGAAAAACAAAGATGTCACTGGGATACCCAAAGATTCAAGCAAAGGGTGTTTCTCCTTTATTGATTTTTGGCATACCCAAAGATTGAAGAAATTAGAAGGATAGGCACCAGATTTTTCTCTCTCTTCTTCCGATTAACAACATTACGAACGATTGCACATCACCACTGTGGGTGACGACTGTAAGTTTTAGTTGTTTGTGTCAACATCAAAACGAATGCCAAGAGTTTTTAGTTTTGGTTTATTTTTGACTTTATTTGGTCAAAATCAGAACCTGTTATGGTTCCTGCCAATTTCAAGGCTTATCACAAAACATCAATGAGGGTGTTTTCTTGTGTTAAAGATTTCGAATTCAATGAGGCTTTAGAGGCTGTGATCGGATTCAAACCAGTATCAAAAACTGAACCACTATGGGTTTGAGTTTTTATAGTTTTTTTTTTTGTTTTGAACCTCGTTTTTGGAATTCCATTTAAATGAAGGTTGTGAAATTGGAGTCCTGTTTAATAATCAAGACCGAAGAGATATTGAGCCTTAATTGACATATTTGTGGATAAAATCAGAATCATTTTGTGATTCTTTGTTTGATAATTCAAGGTCGAAACATAAGTTTTTATGTTGACTTACTTTGGTCAAAAATCAGATTATGCAATCTATCTAAATTAAGGCTGATTGCAATTCATTGTAGAGGGCATTTTTGGATTAATCTGTTGTTGAAAAACAAAGCAATTGAGGCTTTGTTTCCTCGTTTTGTTTGAATTTTGAGCAAATGGGCAACATTTGAAACCAAGAATTTTGTTGGGTTTAAAGTAGTGTGTTTTGATTAAGAATCAGACCATTTTTGTCGTTACTCCAAATTCAATTAAGACCAGAGGACCTTCCAAATTCAAATTGTAAAGATTTTTGCTCCAGATTCAAGAACATAATGAGGGTGTGCAAGTTTCAAGAAAATGCCAAATCAAGAGGATTTGATTGTTCATTGAACGAAATTTTTGTTGTTTCATTATTTTTGGCACAATCAAGAGGATTGTTTGCGATTGCCGTTTGCTCAAAAATCAAGACGCAATTTGTGTTAAATTTGGTTGAAAGTCAGAACAAAGGGCTGTTGTGTTTGTTGACCAGTTCATCGAAAGACCAGAAACAAATGTGAAATTTTGTCTGTGCTCTAAAATCACAAAGGCTAAAGAGGTTTCGTGGGTGTTTGCCATTGCTGATCAAAGATTAAGGCCATGAGGGCTATTATTGTTTTTGCATGTGATTTTGGTTCGTCACTAGAGGAAAAGAAGCCATGAGGGCTGTGTTTGAGATGAGTGATTAGAACCAAAATCATAACGGGTCAAGTGCAAATCCGAGAGAAGACGATGCGTGTTTCAATAGTGAGTGTGTCAGATTCAAGAGGGATCATGTAGCCATTTTTTCAAAGCAATTGGGTCAAGAGGACCAAAGGAAGATTGCTCAGTTTAAAACACGGTTGTATTCTAAATTTTGCATTAAATTCGAAAGAAAAAGGAAGCAAGTATGGCAAGTATAAACATAGAAGAGTTACAAGAACAAGTGAAGATATTAGAAGTGAAGGCTCAACTTGGATTAACAATTAGGGGGTGAATGTTAGCCTTAATTGTTTAACCCAAGGTTGAGAAAGTTAATGGGTCAAATTTATAATTAAGTCAAAGTTATGTTTTAGTCTAATATGTAACCTTGTAATTATACAAGGGTGTATAGTGTCAAAAGTGAAACTTTATAACCATAATTAGGTTATATAAACCCAACCATGGTTTGTTGTAATGTGATCAATCGTACATAATAGAAAGAATATGTATTTGTTCTTCTTCTTTGTTCTTCATTTTTGGTTCCTTTGCTTATGGATGCAAGATGATCCCCTGTGGTTTATCACAATGTCATAGGTACTTAGTGGAATTACCAACATATCAGCTTTGAACCAATTTCCTTGCATCAACCATGAGCAATCTTTGCACAATTTCATACATGGTAACTGATTGCCATCTGCTATAGTGACTGGCATATTCTTAACACTTTAAGTTGCACACTTAAGTTTATCAGCTAGCTTATCATTAAGGAAATTGTGAGTGGAGCCACTATCTATAAGAATTTGTAATGGTTTAGTACCTATAGCTCCCATTATCTTCATAGTAGAATAAAATGGAACACCAGTAATGGCATGCAAAGATATTTGAGGATCAATATTTGCATCCAAAGATTCAACATTAATTTCATTTGTTTGATATTGTACCTTCTCTTCCCCTTCAACCAACAACTTCAAAAAGGAATAATTGTTTGTTCTTACAATTATGGCCTGGAGTAAACTTATCATTACACCAAGAACATTCCCCTTTTGCCCTTTTTTCATCAAATTCTTTACTAGAAAGCCATCTTCCAGTTGTGGTCCTATTAAAATTGGTAGATGCTGCTGGTAATGCTTTAAGTGGAGTAGGCAGTATAGGCAATTTTGCTGCAATACTCATACCAGTATTTGTGGATTTGGTCTTTAGTGATGCATTACTTTTGAAATAATTGTCTATGCCCACCTTACCACTATTATTACTACCAATTGAATTGGCATGATTCTACAATTTTGATAAAGTATATGCATCTTTTAAAGTTTTTGGCCTAAACATCCTGACATGTGATCCAATTTCAGGTTTCAAACCTTCTAAAAACAAACTAATGGAATATTCTTGACAAATATTCACCGTGTTCAACAGAAAATCAAACTTATCACAGTATTCTTCTAATACATCAAAATCACCTGTTTGTGTTAAAGCCTTAAGATCTCCCATTGCATCCTCTATTAGGGTAGATGCAAATCTAGCAGAAACACTTCTAACATAATCATTCCATGCCATTTTAGATAATGATATACCTGAGATTTTCATGTGAGATTGATGCCATTGTAAAGCCCTTCCTTCAAGATGAACAGCTGCATATCAAACTTTAAGTCTTTCTGGAGTTTCATCGATTGTGAAAAAATGTTCGCATCTGTAAATCCAACCTTCCACATCTTTTCCTTCAAATTTAGGAAATTCGACCTTTGAAAATCAATTAATACTTATTGTTAAACATCATTTTCCTGTATCTTCTCTATTCGAATTCCAATTTCCATGACAACCTGAATCGTTATCGTTTCTGTTATAACCACTGCTGAGAATCTGCAAATTCTTCAAAATTTCCTCCATTTGTGACTTCATCGTTGCCATGTCTGTAGAATTCTTCTCTGCTATTGACTCCAAACGAATTAACAACAATTCATGTTCCTTCAATGCTTTCTCGAATTCCTAATTGCGAGTCGTCATCTATCGTTCGTCTTCAAACAATTCACGATCAATTTTGAGCGTTTGCTCTGATACCACTTGTTAGCTTAGAATTAGAAAGAACTAAAGAGAAGATAGAATTTCATCATCCAAGTTATAGCTGTGTAACAAACTAATGGATGTGAATACAACTTTCAATTTTAATCCTTTATCAATACAACTATTACAATTCTAAACTAAAGTATTAACTATTGTAAAATCCTACAAAACGAATTATTATGCTTTTTCTTATTAGGTCTCAATCATACATGAAGAAACTAAGGCAAAACCCTAAAACGTGTTTTATTAAAAAAGGGCAATTTGGATTCGTTTTTAGGCACAAAGGGTACACGAAAGTTAGATAACACATACCCAAATGATTAATCACGCAGAATACCATAAGATTACAAGTACATCATATGATATTTATAAGATCTAGACTAGGGTTTATACCATAAACAAGAGCTTTAAACTAGGGTTTATAATTTTTAATTCTGTTTTTATAAGGAATCCTAATAAAATAAACATCATATATTTACACTTAATTTTCTTTTTTAGTATAGTTCAATATGATAAATATAAATGAAATGAGAAAACGTACAAGAGACATCAAGTGAAAATAAAATGTGTTGCTATTGGAACTACCTATCATAATTACAAGTGAAAGTTGAGAGTGTTATTGGCCGATTAGCTAATATGCATTATTATCGGACAATAAGTCATAGTTATAATAAAATTCAATTTGTATTATAAAAATAATGATTCTGAATAAAATTTTACATTATATGTTAGAATAAAACTTTTGAATTACAAAAGATTATTATTCTTTTGATTATTGTTTGTTTTTATCTATATTAGGTGATAGAACATGTGTCACTTTATTGTGTCCATTTATTTTTTTCATCTCTCATATTTATAATATTGCACATGTCATTCTTTGTGTTTTCTTAATTTTTTGTTTCTCTCTTACATTAAATAATAATAATGTTTGGTCATGTATTGTTTGTTCGTGTCGTTTAAAGTTTAATTGCGTGATTTTATAGGTTCTGGGTCCGAAACACGATTACTTTAGGTGTTAAGTGGCTAAGGACGTGTTCGAGAGCTGATTGGGTGATTAGAAGAGAAGTCGACGGGTTAAAAGTGCAAATAAATGAATTTCAGAAGGCCAAAACTTAGTGGAGGCATATCTTGATCTTGGAGATGAGTTACAAGGCCCATAATATATGAAAATTGCATTTCTCTTATCATATGGCTAGCCCAGCCTATCATATGGCCGGCATATTAAACTCCCAATTTTGGGCGTTGATAGAAAGGCTTGGGCGTATCACTTGGAGGTAGGCGTATCATACGCCCATACCCGTCATATGATACACCGGCGTCCATAAAACTCGATCTTTTAGCTTATCTCATCCATACTTAAAACCAAGTCTAAGGGTTTCGAAGGAGGCCGTTTTTGGGACGTGTTATGGTCGAAAAAGTGAGGATTTTGAGCCTTCTAAGTCTTCCGAATCCATTCAAGTTCATAGAATCATCATCCGAATTAAGAATCAAAGTGTGTTAATGACGATGAGTGGCTAGTTTTCATTTGTAATTGCTTCCGGGCAATTAGGTTAATGGATGAACTTTGATTTGATATTCAAACTTAGATTTTGGTTTGCTTTCGTTTTGACAACTCGAATGCAATTGTCGTTTGGATGATTTAAACAATTTATTTATGTTTGTATATATGTTTTCCCATCAGTGATTCAGTTTTCTTGCATCGTTTACTCATTGTTATATATTTGCGTATTACTTTGCATATCTAAATTGGTAATTGTGTGAACGAGTAAGTCTTAAACGTTTGTTCCATTTTTTTGCTTTAACCAAATCAATTAACAAAATCATGTGTATGTAATTTCCGACTAAGTTTAAGTAGAATCATTGTGAATCTATTACCCTAAACCCGGAAGTGATTACCTTTTTATTAATTGTTTTTAAAATCATAAATCATAATCCTTGCTTTGAACGTTTTCTTAATTCAATTCAATTCCAACTTTTCTTTTTCTTTAATATAATCTAGTAATTAGTATAAATTAGAACTTTACAAGGATTCCTTAAGGAGACGACCTTACTTACCCTTACTATAGTTATAGGTAGCTAAGTGCCTAATTTTACATTGTTTTTTATTCACCCACGAGACATCGATCAATATCACAATGATATTTTTAGATATTTAGTATACATTTAATTATACATAGTTATAATATTATTAATTAAATGATTAACAATTATTATTTAATTTTTTCTTTATTCAATCCGTGTAATATACGAGTTTTCTAACCTAGTGTTAAAATATGGGTCATTGATGTGCTAAGATCAATGGTTGGGATTAAAAATTGGTTAAAAAATTAATTTAAAGGGATTTACGGTTATCAAAAGGGCAAATTAGGGATTTATTTGTTTTTTAATTTGCTAATATCATGGTTTTACGAAAAAATGGGATTCAGTTTCCGAAATTAAAGATTCAATCCAACTTTTTTGTGCTTCACGCTCATCGACGACCAAATTAGGTTTCAATCCGACACCACCCTTTGATTTTTGCTAGTTATGGCTAATGACCAAACCCTATTATTTTAGACGATGAAGAATGTGGTAAAAAATTTGAAATTTAAGGGAAGTGCTATTATGTGTTGTATGTGCTATTATTGAATAAGATAGTGTGTTGTTTTTTTGTACACATTATGTGAAACATTGTGTTGTTATACAGTATTGTTATGCAACACATTGTGTTGTTATGTGTTGATATTGTGTGTGTTTTGAAAACAACACATGTCAGATCGTTAATTTAAACATGATTTCTCATATCATCACATACCAATACATACCCTCACATCATGTCAATGTCTGCATTTTTTTTATTCGTATTTGATGTTACGAATCCGTTTTTTTTATGATAATACGTGATATTCAATTAAATATTAATTTTTGGAATAGGTTTATCCACTTTCCTATTTTAATGCAAAATTTAAAAATCAATTAAATACAAATTGCCTATACTACCCTTTTTATTAATTAATTAAAATGACACATGTCAACACTTTATTGGTTCCTACCATTTTTACAAAAAAAAAACTATCTATATCTGAACCTACTCCTGTATGTGTGTGTGTGTGTGTGTGTATATATATATGGGAAGGAATTTTTTTATAACCAATCAGAAATGAACTAACTCATTAACCATTATCAAACGGTTAATCTAAAGTGTAAGTACATGGGATCTTGCCATGTGTCATCTTCCATTTTTTAATATAAGAGGGCATTTTGGACATTTTGTAACCAATTAAGAAGTTATATATAATATAGTGGTGATAAGTGTCAACATCTAATATATTTTAATAAATCTAATTTTTTATATAAAATTTACTCCCTTGTTTTTTAAACATTCATAACTTTTTTATAGTATATTATTTTTTTAAAAAAATAGCATCATTATACTCGTCTCATTTTTCTCTTTAATTCCGATATAGTCTCAACTAGTTTTTTTATTTATTTTTTAGTTTTTTCGTATTTACATTATTGTAACTATGTGTGTGATCGGTTCGGTTCGGTTCAATTTTTTTTTTTGCAAAAACCGAAATCGAAACCGACATAATCGGTTTTTAGTTATTATGAACCATTCGGTTACGGTTTTTTTCCGTCACAGTTCAGTTTTTGGTTTTTTTATTTTTTTTTGTTTTTGTTGTTTTTTATTCTCTCCCGCGCCCAATATTAAAAATACAAACATGTTTAAAAATGGATAATTTATAAATTAATTGATCGAACACTACCTATATATGTTAATTTTTAAACAAGATTAAAAATCGGTTCGGTTATTAGTATATGATAAACCGAAATTGAACACTACCTAATGTGTTATTATAATGCGTTATGTTACATCACTGTAATTTAGTATTGTTAGAAAAAAAAATTCAAAATAATACGTTATTGTTGGATCGGGTTATGTAACTTACACAACACTTTCACAAGGTATCTTCTACCAAGTTGATAGATGCGGAAATTCTATCAACTTGATTTGCACTAACAGATTGAAACAAATACAGAAAACAATTATAAATTCAAGGTTAAAGTATATTGTATTCAACTGTTGAGATTACAAGTCTTAGCTTCAAGCATACACGCACTTCCTTCTCTATTACAGATGAAGGGTTATATACTAAAACCTACAGTTGTATCCTCGTAGGGATACAAGGCTGGACAAAATACTAAAAACAAACTAATGCTAAAACTAGTATCTGTTATGGTCTTAACAGACCAAGCCATATTAATTACAATTAATACACATGTCATCTCCTAATTAATTATGAAAAAAAATTTCCCGCCTCTTTTTCTAAAAAACACTAATATTTTTTAGTAATTAAATTAAACAATTGAAGATTTATATTTTCAATAATTATATTATTAATAAGATTTAATTATATACTAAACTTAAAATATAATTTTATAATTATTAAATACTTATTATTATTTGTTATTTATATCTTAAAAGACATTATTTTTATAACAAAATTATATTTATTCAACCCATGTAATAAATGTGTTTCTAAGCTAATATATATATATATATATGAGAGGGTTCAAATAAAAACTCATTACTATATAGGGGATGGTTCAAATAAAAACTCATTACTTTGGAGAAAACTAAAAAACTCGTACTAAACAATCAATTTTTTAAAAAAAAATTCATGATTTTTTATATTTACTTAGAAATGGTATAAACAAAGAAAATTTTTTAATAAAAATATGTAGATTACGAAGTTACGTATATGTAACCAAAAATGTTACATATATGTAACTAATATATGTAGTTTACAAATTACATATATGTAATCAATGAGTTACACATATGTAATAACATGATTTACATATATTTTTTTTATTTTTTATTTTTGTTAACAGATCTAACCTTATAATAAAACAAAATGTAAAATAAAAAACGAAAAACGAAATTGATTGATAACAATTGTGATTAATTTTTAAGTTTTCTCCAAAATGTAGGTTTTCTATGGAACCCTCCTTTATATATATATATATATATATATATATATATATAGGGATTGAATCATATGAAAACTAATATTAAAGAGAAAACTCTTAAAATCAATATGAATCTTGAAAATAAATATGTGGTTCACATTAAGTCACATTAAATATATGTGATGGGGAAAGTTATTTTGGAAACCCACTTGAGTTGAAGAAACTTTGGAATCTTTGAAAAAAACAATGTAAACAAACCCAAAAAAATTTTTTTTTTATAGTCGTTAGGGTCAATTTTATAAAAAAATGAAAAAAACGCCGAGCCATTTTTTTTAAAAAAAATAATTTGTCGACGATGTAACAAAGACGTAACACAGCTGTAACACAGACGTAACACGATGTACACAGCTGTACAGCTGTGTTACGTCTTTGTTACATCGTCGACAAATTATTTTTTTTTTAAAAAATGGCTCGTAGCTTTTTTCATTTTTTTTATAAAATTGACCCTAATGATGTTAAAAACTATAAAAAAAATAAAAAAATTTTGGGTTTGTTTACATTGTTTTTTTCAAAGTTTCCAAAGTTTTCTTCAACTCAAGTGGGTTTCCAATTTATACATGCCCTATATGTGATACATTTTTTTAATATCAAGAACTTTTTTAATTGAAAAATATATAATTATATCATAACATTTAATAAATTTGTGTATTTATTAAGAGAAAAATGATTGCGAAGATACTCTGTATTTATGAAAAGTGTCACTTAGTTATTTTGATTTATTAACTATAATAAATTATATCAGGAGTTTACGGAGGAAAAGTAAGTTCCGGTCCCATCAATTGGATGAGTCATGTATGACGAGTCATGTGCAATTCCTCTTCTAATTCGTACCCCCTCAAACGCTTGTGATTTGTGACCCAATCAAAAAAAAATAATAATAAATTGATACATTGAAATTCAATGTGTTTACTTTATTCAATGAAAATAAACTCGCAAAACACAAATACAAAAAGGGGATCGACGAGCGAGAGGTGTTAAAACCCGATAAAAATTACACGTACAATATAAACGATAAAAAACGTAGATGATGATGTTTTTGTTTTTTCTTATTTTTTTTATTTAAGTAAATTAGAGAAATTATACCTGTGATTATGCAAAAGAGTTATTAACAGATATGGCCTCTTTGGTTATATAAAAGGTATTTTATTCATTTTAATAAAAGTTTTAAGTGATGTTAGCCTTAATCATGCCTTGAACTTGTTACAAGTTGAAATCACGAGCCCCAAACTGTTTAGTAAGAAAGTGAATACTCAAACATGTGGACCACATATAATCCGTAAGAATTATTTGTGCAAATAACTCGAATGTAAAAGTATTTTTTTTTCTGAATTAAGTAGTTTTGTATTTGTGTTGTTTAGTTTAATTTCAAATTGTTTGCTTAATAAAACTTACATGACCACAATTTATTCATTCAATGACCTAAAATAAGGGCATACAACTTAGCTTATAAATGCATTCCTCTAGTGCCATACATTAATAGACATAATTCAATTGTATGGGCCATGGTGCATGTAACGATCAAGTGGTTGGCAATGGCTTCACTATTTTCTTCCCGACTCAATAACATTCAAAATTTGACAATCCAACACGTCTTCTGTTTAATTCTCAAAAATGAAACCAACTACTTCCTCTTCTACTCATTTTCTCATTTATGCTCTCATTTTATGTCTAACTTCAACCATCATATCCGGAGGAAATGAGACAGATCATGAAGCTTTGCTGAGGATCAAGTCGTTGATCACTCATGATCCATATGGAGCTCTATCCTCATGGAACAATTCAATTCATTTCTGTGATTGGGAACATGTTTATTGTGGGAAGCGGCATAAAAGAGTGACTTATATAGAATTGGAGTCGAATGGTGTAAAGGGGTCTTTGTCTCCTTATGTAGGGAACCTTAGCTTCCTCCGTATGCTTTCTCTTGGTAACAACAGCTTTCAAGGAGCCATCCCTCAAGAGATCGGTCGTCTTTCAAGGCTACGTATCATGTTTCTAAAACGAAATAAATTCAGCGGAGTCATTCCAGCTAACATATCTGGTTGTTTTAATCTTGAAAAGATTGATATTTCAAATAACGAGCTAGTGGGAAGCATACCCAAAGAGATCAGTTTTCTCTCCAATCTTACTTTACTTTCACTTTTTAATAATAAGTTAACTGGTGGAATCCCACCTTTCTTGGGGAATCTTACATCAATGGAATTGTTTTCTGTTAAAGGAAATCCGTTTGGTGGAAGCATTCCACACACCTTGGGCCATTTGAAAAGTTTAAAAGAAATTTACTTGGGTACTTGTAATTTATCTGGAATCATCCCTGATTCGCTTTATAACCTTTCGCTCCTAACTGATCTAAGCTTAGCTGAAAATCGGCTCACTGGTAGTCTTCATACAGCCATAGGCGGAATGCTTCCTCGTCTTGTTTTCCTTCAGTTACGGGATAACCAACTAAGTGGACCTCTACCATCATCCATTTCTAATTGTTCCAGATTAACAATTTTTGAAGTGGCTGTAAACAAGTTTAGTGGAAAGCTAAAAATTGATTTTTCAAAACTAAGAGATATTTATTTCATATCTGTGAGCAAAAACAACCTCGGAAGCAAAGAACCAGATGAAATGAATTTTATTGATTCTTTAAAAAACTGCACCAAATTATTGAAGTTGGATCTTCTTGATTGCAAGTTTCAAGGAGTGATCCCATGGTCAATAGGTAATCTTTCAAGTCAACTCAATTTTCTAAATTTATATGGAAATCAGCTACATGGAAACCTCCCTAGATCAATTGGTAATCTTGTTGGCTTGGAAACACTGTCATTAAGAGGTAACCAATTTGTAGGTAACATCCCCTCAACCATTGGTAACCTTCAAAAGCTACAAGGTCTCTATTTAGGTGATAACCAACTTTCAGGTCAGATACCTGATGCCATTGGAAACTTATCATCGTTGAACTCATTGTATCTATCTTCAAACAAGTTAGAAGGAGTTATTCCATCGAGCCTTGAGAATTGTCATCGTTTGTTAGAGTTGTACATTGATGACAATAAACTTAACGGAAAAATACCCGCAAAACTTATGCAAATGTCATCTCTTTCCATAACTTTGAATCTTTCAAAAAATAACTTGTTTGGTTCACTCCCAACAGAGGTAGGAGCTCTTAAGATGTTGTCTAGTCTTGATTTATCTTATAATAACTTATCAGGTGTTATTCCTATTGGCCTTGGTGATTGTGTTAGCCTTTTAAGGTTGTCCCTCCAAGGAAATTTATTTCAAGGTACAATACCATCATCATTAAGTTCCTTGAAAGGATTGTTGGAACTTGATATTTCTAATAACAATTTATCAGGCCAAATTCCCAAATATTTGGAAAATTTGAAATTAGAACATCTAAACCTATCATATAATGATTTTGAAGGTGACGTACCAACGTTAGGAGTGTTTACCAATAAAAGTGCATTCTTTGTCATGGGGAATAATAGGCTTTGTGGTGGCATTGTTGAACTTGGGTTACCCAAATGCAAGACAAAGAAATATGCAAAAAAGTTTCCTCTGTTTGTAATAGCCATTTTGATTGCATCAATACTTTTCATCATAACATGTTTAACATATATATTGTGTAAGAAGAAAAGAAAGAGCCACATTTCTCAAATGTCAAAAAACGAAGAGTTCATAACAGTTTCATATGGTCAGCTTCTCAAGGCGACTAACGGGTTCTCCGAATCCAATTTGATTGGAAAAGGTGGCTTTAGTTCCGTTTATAAAGGAATCCTTTATGAAAATGATGATGATACGTTTGTTGCGATTAAAGTTCTACATCTTCAAATTCAAGGAGCCCAAAGAAGCTTTATGAGGGAGTGTGAAGCATGGCGGAACATTCGACATCGAAATTTGTTGAAGATAATAACTTCATGCTCGAGTGTTGACTTTCAAGGAAATCCTTTCAAAGCTTTGGTATATGAGTTCATGCCCAATGGAAGTTTGCATGATTGGTTGCATTTGAGTGAAAGTACATCAAGGCTAAGCCTTCTTCAAATAATGAAAATTTTTATGGATATAGCGTATGCACTTGATTACATTCATAATCACTCCTTACCAACCCTTGTTCATGGTGACTTGAAGCCTAGCAATGTGCTACTCGATGATGATATGGTGGCTCACGTCGGAGACTTCGGTTTAGCTCGTTTTCTTGGAACAACTTCTTTCCAAAACAACTCAACCGGAATTAGAGGAACAATTGGTTATGTTGCTCCAGGTAAAATAGATGCATGGGCGGAGCTTAATTATGGGGTTATGAGACCCCGTTGAATATCAACTTATTAATAGAACGTATATCACGAAATTACTTTTGACCTCGTAAAATTTTTTGGAGGGACCCCATAAATACACTCGAATATGATTTAGAACAGTAAAATTGAATTTGATGCAATGGTTAATGAAAGAATTTTGATTCCTATCATTAAAATAGACCTATGGTTTGAGTTTGAGGTTTTTTTTTTGATTTTAAACTATGATCATGTATAACTAAGAAATTACCCTTAAATTCCAACCCTTATACCAATTAAACGGTGATAATCATGATTACCCAATTTTGAAAAGATTCTTACATTTATAACATAATAAAGAAAGTTATTTGCGAATGGTTCGGTTGAACATGTGATGGAACATTTACAAAAGATGAAAAATCATAGAAAACAACTTTAAAATAAAAGGGGTTTTATTTCATTTCTATTAACATTATGTTTTTATTATTTGCTTTTAAATTAATATCACATATTTCAGTTGTCCTATCGTATGTTATTATTTTATTTAATTCGATTTGACCTTATCTGTGAACCCGGACATGAACTATAAATTATAACATCAAATTAATAGAAAAAAAATTATCAAAAAAAAGTGACCCTATAACAAAAAAATCTTAGGTCCGCACCACTAAGTAAACATGCGTATTTACTTACACCTATGATTAATTTTTTTTTCTAAATAAATTGCTTACAAGTTGCAGAGTATGGTCTTGGAAGTGAGATGTCTAGCGGTGGGGACGTCTATAGTTTCGGAATACTAGTACTCGAGGGGATTACAGGGAAAAATCCTACTGATGACATCTTTAACGAAGACTTTTGCCTTCATAAATTTGCTTCAATGGCATTGCGAGATAATACTGTAACTGATATCATTGATGTTAACCTTATAAATGAATATCAGGAGGCTAAAGTTAAGGAAATTAAGGAAGAAGCAAATATGAAGACAATTATAGAAGAATGTGTGGTTTCAATAGTCAAGATTGGAGTATCATGTTCTATGGATTCTCCAACACAACGGATGGATATAGAAAACGTTGTGCATGAATTACAAGATATTCTCAATACACTTCAAAACACTTAAGGTACGTTGTGTATTCAATATTGATGTCTAAGAGATCAAAAGTGTATCATGTATATCATCTTTGTTATATATTTTGTCAAGACATGTTTGTTGTTTTGCTTGATTTCATAAAGCTTTATGAATGTTGTACTGTGATAGTAAAATAGAATTATGTTGTCTTAATATATTGTTAGACTGGAAAGAGATTAAATATATGGTTTTTAATAGTTTAGTATTGGATGCGAGAAATTAAAGGAGCAAAAACATGAATATGTGTCCTTAGAAAACAAAAGCAACATCATAATGCATGTTTATGACAGAGCCTTACAAAACGTTTGAGAGTAAAATGTACAATTTTAATTGTTTCCTATAATTTATCAGGTAACATGAATATATAAATAAAAATGTTTCCTCCTGTAATATTTATTTTGGTTCCATCCACACTTTTCCCCATAGCTTTTATAGCATATGTTTGGCCTAAAAATAAATAAAAAAAAGAGCCACCTTTCTCAATTGTCAACTACCAAACGGTTCTTAAAAGTTTCATAAGGTCGACTTCTCAAGGCTACCAATGACTTATGAAGCCAATTTTACTGGAAATGGTGGGTTCAATTCCGTTTAATTATAAAATTATATATATGTGTGTGTGTTATATTCTTTTCAACGCTAGTTGTTTGCATAAAGTAGGTCACCAAGCAATTTAAATTTTATTTTCTTTTTTTTCAGCCACCCAAATATGTATCTATTTTCATTCATACTAAATTTGACAATATTATAGTAAATGATGAAAATTTCTTTAAATTGTATTATTGTTTAATAATTTTTCATTTTATAAAAAGAAACCAAAGGCATTTTGTTTTCTCAATACTCGATCTTAAAGTTATATTTATCATCCAAGTTGTGTTTGGATCTATAATGTAATTCCAATAGTTGGGTTACCATGAAAATTTACCTGTTATAATAAATAAAATTTTATATTATCATATGTCATATTCCTATAATATCTTAGAATTTATTTCTTGCATCTCTTTTCTATTAGATATTTATATGATTTTTTTTTCAAATTTCTTCTCTTTCTTCAATTAAATGTTAATAATTTTAATTTTATTTGGTAAATAATATGATCACATTATAATACATATATTTTATATTTTTATAAATGCAAAATGTCACAGAAATGTAATCAAGTTTGTCAATTATTTTAATTAAGTAACTAAAATATTTTTTATTCTAAATTAATTAAACTTAAATTTACAGTTCTAATAATGTGCAATTATCAAGTCATCATGTTGTTATTTCTTTTCCTAGTTTTCTATTAGTGTTTTCTAGCCTTATTTTTTAGTATAAAATATAGAAAATACAAATGCAATTTTATAAATTAGAATTTTTTTTATTACACACAAAAAATATAATTTTAAAATTTTAAAAATAAAACATTTAAAATTCATTATTTTATCAACTTTCGAATTAAAAAGTGTTTTTTAATTTTTTTAGTTAAAAAATCTATCATTTTTTAATTAAAAAACCAATACCATTACTTATATTCTTCACATAATATTTAAGATACAAATATTTAATAAAACCTAACACATCATCATTGGCAACCTAGGAACATGGTATTGCTTAGTATTAGAACATTAAACAAAAAACTTTAGTGCCTTTAAATAGGAAGGAAAGAAAGAGGAACAAAAAAACCTATCCATGACTTAAAGAGAGAATTGACAAACTTTTTTACATTTTTATAAAGTTACTCCTTTTATAAAACATATTTAATTAAGAAATATATAACATATTACTCATGATAAATAATTTTCAATTTTATTTATTTAACTTATGATATCTTAGCGGTAGTTCAAGTAACTCCTCAAAAGAAATCAAATAAAGTCAATCACATATTTTCTCTTATCATATCAAGTTACCGGTTTACTACTTTTCATTTTATACACCAAAAAAGAAATCAAATAACTTCAACATACTTTCTTCAACGTTGAGAACTAAACGACACACATGCATCTCAAACTACGAGCATTTGGTTGCCATTCTTCATCAAACAACTTTAAAAAATATGTAATTTATGGTCTAAATAAAACGATGTAAAAATTCCTTATTAAAAATAAGGAAACAATAATAATTCAATAAGTTAACTAATTTGATTGAATAAATAGTTATGTAATCAATATATATAAAATGTTTAGAAAGAATAACTATGTGAATGATTTTTTTATACGAAAATATGTAATTATTGATATATATTAGAAAAGAAATTATTTAAATGACTCTTAAATTGAAACCAATTATCATATATACATTTTGTGACCGTAGTCTTGGTCATTTTTTAAAAACATTACATCATATAATCTTATATTGTTTTCAAATTTTAATGGAAATCATATAATAATAATAAAAAATTAAATTTGACTTTATCACTTTCACGAACTACTCAAAACCAAACCCTCACCAAAAAATTGATGAATGAAAATGACTTCCTTCAATCCAACTTGCACTCATCTACCCCTTAATTGACGTATATTAATATAATTTCAAAAAAATATACTTTATCAATACTTGATGAATAAATTGTGTTATATATTTTAGTGTAATTAGATATAAAAGAATATTAAAAAGTTAGAGGTGCAGAGTGTACACTCGTTTAACAATTCTGATCTCCTGATCAAGCACCGCACCCCCTTGCAGGATCCTAGGGGCAACGCTATTAGCTAGGTCCAAGGGATAGAGCTCATGGTGGTGGTCCTAAAATCAACCGCTAATAACCGACTTGTGATTGGTTGGTGTTTAACAGACAAAACGAATTCACAGAAGAAACAACAATCGAAATTCATATCACTGAAAAATCTCTCTATTGGATTATCCTAAACTCAAGTTTCTTGAACTCGAAATGATAGAAATATTAATTTCGGAAAGTGATTTTATACATGATACGATAGATTTCTAGGCGTTTATTGACGAATTTCTCCAAAAATTGTCGGTGTCATAATTAAATTGAGTGTTTTCAATTTTTCGCAAAGATTTTGTTTGATTATCTCTTATTGGTCATTGAAAAGTTACCTTTTAATTGTTAATAGTATCTTAATGATTAAGAGTTAACATAAAGTCTAAATGGTTAAAAGGCAGTCTCTCAAATAATTCAGACTTAAGGTTAACTCTTAACATTTCAAAATTTATGAATCATTAAGAGAATATCAAATAGCCTCTAGGTAATTTTGCCATGCAGAATAATTATTGTAACAATTTTATAGAATATATACGTAGGGGTGTAAACGAGCGGAGCCGATCTCGAACTTGTCAAAGCTCAAGCTCGGCTCATTTAGACAAAATAGGGCTCGGGCTCGAGCTCGGCTCCTTAGAAAATTTTTAGGCTCGAGCTCGGCTCGACTCGTTTATATTTTAATTATTTAATTTTTTTTACTTTAATTACTAATTTAATCTATATTTATAATTTTACTTTTCAAATTATTATATATATTAAGGTGTATGAAAAAGGAATAGTAAGATATATATATTATATTGAATAGAATATTTATCTATACTAATAAATCAAAATAATTGTGAACACTTGTCATCATTCTAGACAACTTACTTTTTTGTTTACCCGCTTCTCTCTCCTATTTAATGATTTATATTTTTAAAATTTAGTCAAGAATTAAGTTTTTTTTTTGAACGGCGAAGGTCTCAATCGTGTGAACCCACTGTTTTCAGGCCATGTCATCAAAGTCTAGTTACCTAGACCTCCTATGAGCCACCACAACCACCCCAGGAGGAAACTCCACTGGGAAAAAACCTCCTCACCCCCCTCAGACCCCTTATTTCGCTACGGGAGGGATTTGAACTCAAGACCTCCCATAGGAACCCACTTGCGTGGCAATTAAACCCTCGAGTCCCCAATACTCGACTGACCAAGAGGAATAGGTAGAGCGCGGCCGCAAGCAACTGGGTTGGTAACCTCCAAGAAAACTTATTCTAAGTAAGGATTGAACTTGAGATCTCTAGGTTGTCTATTCTCCACTTTAACCACTGCACCACTTCTTTGAAGGTTAGGTTTTAGTTCGTGATAAAAGATTTAATTTTGCTATGTAACTTATGTTTATATAAATGATATATAATACACATTTTCAGGAGTGTACTGTGATAACCAGCAGCGAAGCGCGGGGGAATAAACCTAGTTTAAGATAAAATATAAGATTTAAATATATTTATCATAATTATACATATATATATATATATATAGTATAAGGTTTGGCTAAAAAGTTTTAAAACCATGAGAAGTGTGAGAAGAGATCTCAACCATTAGATCAATTGGTTTTGTGGTTGAGATTAATTTAGTGGTATTTTCGTAAATAGTTATAAGTTAAAACCATCAGTAGGGGTAGAATGGGAAGATATAGCCAAAAATCTGCACATGCAAGTCACATGCATTTTCCTCCATCTTTTTTAAACGTTCATAACTTTTTTATACGTTAGTATTTTTTTAAAAAAATTACACCATAAAATCAAGCATTTTTTTATCTTTCTAATGAGTATAATATTAGTATATTTTTTAAAATTAAAATAACAACCTAAAATGAGTTTCACGAACCATATGTTTATGGTGTTTTTCCAATATATACGAAACTGATCTTTTATGGTGTTTTCAAAGATATTTTTATGGTGTTTATGATGTTAACATTTTATGTTATTTTTTGGTGTTTGCGTATTAATAAAACTAAAAGAGGGCATTTTTTGGTGTTTTTGAAAACGAAAAACACCATAAACACCTAAGTTTGTACGTGGTGTTTTTAACTTAGTTTATGATGTTTTTTCGAGATATTTTATTGTTTATGGCGTTTTTTCAAGATATGTTATTGTGTTTATGGTGTTAACATTTTATGGTGTTTTTGTGTTCGGATATTCATGAAACTAAGACCAGGCATTTTTATGGTGTTTTTGAATACTAAAAACACCATAAATCGCTATATTTCATAAACATTTGAAAAACACCATAACAAAAACACCTGGTTCATAAACATTTTATACATGACGTTTTAAACTTAAATGTGTAAAAACACAAAGTTTAGAACGACATGTTTTTTAGTTTTCAAAAACGCCATAAAACACAATGTGTAAAATTATACAGTCCAAAAACACCATGAATAAAATTACAGTTCAAAAACACCATAAATAAAATTACAGTTCAAAAACACCATAAATAAAATTACAATTCAAAAACACCATAAAATGTTTGTGAAAATTACACAGTACAGAAACACCATAAAACGTCATGTGTAAATGACGCAATTAAAAAACGTTGTGTTTTGTTTATGTTCAAAACACCATAAAACGTCTAGTTTCACAAACAATATGAAAACACCATAAAAACGCACAAGTTTCAAGAACAATCAGGTTTGTTCTTTTTCTGTTGTTAAATATAACAATATTATATTCGTTAGAAAGGTAAAGAAATTTGTGATTTTATGGTGTAATTTTTTTAAAAAAAATTTAACGTATAAAATAGTTACATAAGTTTAAAAAATTTGGTGGAATTAACATGTGACTTGCATGTGCAGCCTCCATTTATGTGTTGACATTTATACCATTTACCCTAAAATACACGTGTCACATTCTCGTGGCTTCTCACACTTCTCATGGTTTTTTTCCTTCTTAGAATATCCCTCCCCTATATATATATATATTATTAATTTTATAAATATACACTTAATATAATAAATAAAAGTGATAAAAATAAAAAGCTCGGTTAGGCTCGCGATCCGGCTCGAACTCTATAACTAAACAAGCCATATTTTTGGGCTCGAGCTCAGCTCGGCCTCGGGCTCGTTTAGGCGTAGCTCGTTTAGGCGTGGCTCATTCGAACTTTTTATCGATCCGATCCCGATTATTTTACGAGACAGCTTGATTCATTTACACATATATGTACAAGACAAATCAGTTAATTATACACACATCCATCGCACACGCATGAACACGTACTATTTTCCCTTTGTAAAATACGAAGCGTTTTAAGAGATTAATACAATTAATTATTCTTTGGTTATATTTATACCACAATCAACCGTGATCTCCTCAATATTGAAACCACAAGGTATCTCTTCTCAACTACTTGAGTTGAGGATCATTGGTAACAAATTCACATTATATAATCATATTGAAATTTACTAACAAATTTAGTGTATCCGCTTCAACAATAATAATAAAACATAATTATGTAAGAAATGGATTTATCTTACATAATTATTGGATATATATATATATATCAGCGTTGTAAAAATCGGTCTAGGCGGCCTGCTACTGTGTCGATTTTGGCCTAGGCTGCCTAGTCGAGGCCTAGGCGGCCTAGTAGGGTCCTAGGCAGCCTAGGCGGTTTAATCAGATTTTTTTTTGATTTTTTTGACTTTTTTCTGGTAAAAAGGGATCAATTTCATAATTATTTAGACATTGCTCAACCCAAAATCATTAATATGTCTCTAAAACATCGAATCCAGCCACTTAACATCGAAATTCATCTCTAAACTTTGAACCCAGTGTTTAAGTTTCAACTTTGTAGTACTTGACTTGATATGTTTAACTTTATTTTTTAAATTATTTGAAAGTATTATATTAAATTATTGATATTAATATGTGTATATAATATATATTTGTAAAATTACATATAAAAATTCCAATCCGCCTAGCGCCGATTAATCCCGATTAATCCGTAGGCGGTACCTCGCCGCCCGACTAGCGCCTAGCAACTTTTACAACCATGATATATATATATATATAGGGCATGTATATTTTGGAAACCCACTTGAGTTGAAGAAACTTTGGAAACTTTGAAAAAAACAATGTAAACAAACCTATTTTTTTATAGTTTTGTAACATCATTAGGGTCAATTTTATAAAAAAAAAATGAAAAAAGCGCCGAGCCATTTTTTTTAAAAAAATTAATTTGTAGACGATGTAACAAAGACGTAACACAGCTGTAGACGTAACACAGCTGTACAGCTGTGTACATCGTGTTATAGCTGTGTTACGTCTTTGTTACATCGTCTACAAATTATTATTTTTTTAAAAAATGGCTCGGCGCTTTTTTCATTTTTTTTATAAAATTGACCCTAATGATGTTACAAAACTATAAAAAAATTAGGTTTGTTTACATTGTTTTTTTTCAAATATTCCAAAGTTTCCTAAACTCAAGTGGGTTTCCAAAATAACCCTCCCCTATATATATATATATAGGATTGGGCTCAAATAAGAACCAACCTTAATTGAGGTAACCCATTAACCCTACCAAAAACGCTCAAATCGTAAAAAATAAAAAAATTCATGGTCTTTTTTATACAAAAATAGGGGGCTCCTTTTTTAAGCGTTCGCTAATTCACAAGCGTTTAAAAGTTAAACGGAATGTAAGTTTGCGTTACACTGCGACACTTAAATATATCTTCGCAGTGTAACGCAAACTTACATTTCGTTTAACTTTCAAACGCTTGTGAATTAGCGAACGCTTAAAAAAGAAGCCCCTCTATTTTTGTATAAAAAAGACCATGAAAAAAATTGCTATTTGAGTGTTTTTTGCCAGGGTTAATGGGTTACCTTAATTAAGGTGGGTTCTTATTCAATCCTTACCCTATATATATATATATATATATATAATATATATATATATATATATATATATATATATATATATATATATATATATATATAGGGGAAGGTTCCCTTAAAAAGTATATTTTGCCTAAGAAGGCTAAGAAGGATTTTTAAAAACTCAAAAACCGAACCAAACGCACTCCGATTGAATTCATTTTTGCGCCATTGGAACCGTTTTATCGAACCCTAAAACCCAAACCTTAAATCATAAACAATAAACCCAAATACTAAAATCAAAACTTTAAAAACAAACCTTAAACATAAAGATAAAACATAAAAGCTAAAAATCAAGCCCTAAAATCTAAATTCTAAAACTACTTGTTAAAGCTAAAACCTAAAAGCTAATATTGTAGGGTTCGATGAGACGATTCCAATGTCATCGAAATGAGTTCAATCGGAGTTCGTTTGGGTCGGTTTTGAAGGTTTTAAAAATCCTTTTTAGCCTTCTTAGGCAAAAAAGACTTTTTATTTGATCTTTCCCCTATATATATATATATATATATATATATATATATATATATATATATATATATATATAGGGGAAGGTTCCATTGTTAACCCTCCCTTATAGCGTTAACCGCT